>CM052272.1:3228579-3588182 GCA_028455795.1 Lasioglossum marginatum
ATGGAAGAGAATAGGAATAGGAATAGAATTTATTGAAAATAAACATATTTATTAAAAATGCAGCTATTAGCTCGATATTACCCTCTATTCATAAGATACTAGATGTTCTTACAGATAGAGGGTAATACCGATTGCCCAGGCCTCACCACGAGGAGGTTGCTGCACAAGAGACCCGAAAGGGAGTCAGAACGAATGCAATATTCCTTCTGGCTCCCTTTCTTACAACGACAGACTTAATTACGCAGATATGTCGAGTAATTATTGCGGAGCAAATCGGAGAAGAAGTCTTCGATCCACGGGGGACAAAAGGCGAATCAGGCAGAAGGCTCATTCTTTCAAAGAAAAAAACTAAAGCACACCAGGGCAGAAGGCTCTGGTTCGAGGGTGACGCGAGCAATGGTCAAGAGGTGTTCAAACTGCAATACCAACTTCTCCAACCATCTGCCGCCAGAGACGGACATGGACGGACACAGACAGACATAATCCCTGTCCGTGAGTTTGGACAAAATTCATTCATATTTAAGGGGATGCTTGGTATCAATTTTATAATGTATTCTCATAGAAATATTTGAACGTTTGAGATCTCAAATTAAAGGTGGAGTATTTTGTAATTGGTGAATTTTGGTTAAAAGATAAATACGAAATTACATATGTTAAAAAATCAATAAATTCCGACCTGGAGCTCGGATAACATTCATTCGAATTTAAGGGGATGTTTGGTGTCGATTTTAGAATGTATTCCCGTAAAACTTTCGACGATCAAGTTGTAGGTATTAGTTAGTTGTATCGAATTCTGACTTGTAGGAACATTCAAAATCACACATGCGAAAGTTTCGATAAATTTGACCGTTCTACCGATACCGTTAATAAACGCTCTAGCACTTTTTCTTGTGTTTATTTTGTATAGAACTAATATCTTGCTTAACTAAACTGGACATCGAGCAAAAAGGAATTCCTTATGCTTATAACGAAGTTGGACGTTACGTACCCTTCAGGAACGATGTTTGCATTCTCTTTGGGAGGAAGAAATGTAACAATTCATCGATAAATACCCTTTATTCAATCGGAGTAACATTTATACTTACTTAAAGCATGTCATTGAACTTATAATATTCGTACAACTTTATCAACGGCAACAATAATAATCGTAATAATGACGCGAACATAACGACAATAGTGGTAATAATGACAATAATAGCAATAATATCATCAGAATGGTAACCTCGAGATAATCGGACAGTCCGAACGCGACACATATATCTTCATACACCCGTTCTCCTCGACGTCCCGTGTTGCACACATTGTTGAGCAAAGAAACAGATCTAATCACAGTGAGAATGGCAATTAGAGAATCGTAATGAATAATGACAATGACAAGAATAATGATAACGTCGAGATTAATCGTAATCGCCGGCCGACTATCGCTATACTTTAATTTATTAATACCCTCACTACACGGTGTTTGGTTAAAGTATATTCCTCGCTTCTCCCACACGGTATCTTTGATCGCGTCTGTTTTTCCGACAGACAACTAATTGATTCGCCGAACTCCCACACCCACGAGTCAAACACCTTTTTCCCAATTCACCAAACCCATCCCTATATACAACTGTCATGCTCTAATCACTGCGACGAAATGATCTCAGTCTGCAAAATAAGAAGCACTGCTCGCCGCGACGTTACTCTATATCTTCGCCTCGTTGAGTCGTATCGCCACGTCGTCGTATCAACGTTTTTCATTGTTTCTCCACGCGAAATTACTATCATGTTTAATTACTTTTGTTTCGTATACTTGTCGATACCAGTAAAACGAACCCAAAAACCATTCTCAAACCCGATTCACATACCGTTCTGAACTTATCGTAAATCGTAACGGCCCGTTCCCCCTTCGGTCCTTGTCAAAGCGTCAAAGAGGCAGAAGATATTCTCTCTTAGGATAGGCAATGCGTCGATATTTACACTCAGTCCTTCGCGTATTTTACAATTCATTAAAAAAGACGAAATAATCACGGGACACGTAAAGAGATCAACGGAAAATCGTAACAACCCGGCGCGGACGCAGCCAAGACACGCATATCACTGCTGCCTCGCGACGATACAAATCCTCTCAACGGAAAGACGAAAAAAAACTATTGCAAGCAACGAACGAGTACCCGCTGTCCTCCGATCGATCGATCCACGACGATTGCGAGAATCAATTTCGTAGATCGTTCCCCTGCGATCGTCGAGCTCGCCGATCGTTAAACTAGTAGATTTACATCAATCGCAGACACGAAACCTGTCACTACCGATCACACAAACGATCTTTGATACATACAGATGGTCATACGTTCTGTATCGTCTGGTTTATAATATTCTACCGGACAGTGTGAATATTCAGAATATCGATCTGATCGGTACTGATCGGACAGGCTCCCGTGCGATTCATAGAAACCTGCTTCTGGAAATTCGATAAATCCGCCACACCGAGATAACGCAAACGATCTCGAACTCGAGACACGCTCCAGAATCTCTTCGATCGATCCGTCGCGCAGCTTCAATCGGCGATCCCATCCACCGATCCATCGTATAATATTCGTATCGTTTCCCCCCTTTTTTTTCTGCGACTGTATGTACACCCCCTATGGACAATGTGTTCGTATGCACCGTTCGTAGTCTCGTTGATAATATAAATGCGTCGGTATACTCGTCGCTATATATCCTATATCAGACAGTAGTAAGAGTAGTGGTAGCAATAATAATGATTGGATTAATCCTAGAAACGATCTTGGTGGTTGTAACAGTGACAATAGTAGTAATAATAGTATCTAGCGGTAATGAGTACGCAATAATTCATAATCAAGTAGCCGTCGGATTAGCAGAAGCAGCGTTTTGTTCAGTGGGTTCCATATCGTCCTCAGTTTTCTCCTTAGGTTTCTTCTTTATCATTTCATCTTTGTTTTTGCGTTTTCTCTCGTTTTAACGTTAGTCGCTTAACGGTTACGTAAAACAGTTATACATTGTTTTTCTTGGTATGAGCGATACGATTCGATATACATCTAAGCTAAATCCATCCGTCTTCTCCGGCCATACTGTGTTCATTGTATGCGTGTGTCTAAAGTTTTTTTACATATCTTAGAGATGAGATGACCACATCAACACGTTTCTTAAATGATAGAAATATGGGTTCCTCTTCCTCTCACACACACACACACTCTCTCTCTCTCTCTGTCTATCACTCACACACACCCTTTCTCTCGGTCTCTCTCTCTCTCTCGTTCACGCGCGTTTTATTTACATGATGACTGCACGGCGATCGGCACTGCCGGCCTTAATACTTACGTGGTATAAGTTCGTTATGTACAAAAGATATCGCTATGAGTTACGAGTCCGTGCACGATCGGTCGCCCCGACTGATTGATCACCGTCGGTGGCTGCATTTTAGATACCGTTGTAACATTTACTAATAGTCTATACAGTCGTCGGCGTGCGCTCACCGACCGACGACACTCGGATCACCCGAAATTCGTAAAAACATTGTCTTCTATGGATTATCTCCCTTTTTCGCGCGGGAAGCACACTAACGTGCTACCCACCGACCGGAAGTCCTTGGTACCGGAAAGGAGAGAACTCTCCTTTCCGTCGCGTCCGATTACCAATTCCCGACATTTTACGTTCACGTTCAACGCCACAGAGTTCATTCGAAGATTGGCAATCGCGCGGTTCCACACCGTCCCAGCTAAACGGTATGTGTATTCATTGTTCGTCACAACGATCGGTCACTGCGCGAAACGCGTCCGAGACCCGTTGTAACCGATCATCGAGCTTTAAGGATGGTCTCAGATGGGTGTCGGTAGGACCGTGAAATCCTGAAGGGCGGTCTTCACCGTCTCGTATATTGGCCTGTTCGCCTCGTCCGCGCAATAACCATCGGCGGTACACAGCGTCTGCAGCTTCGTCAGGTAACTGTCGAAGTTCTCGTGGCCCATCTTTTCCTGCGGTCCGCCCGGGGCGTTCGGTATTCGCACGTGCTCCAACAGCGTGATCATGTTATCGCGCAGCGACTGGAAGTACTCGTTCACGTTGGTGTTTCGCGTGGAGATCGCCGTTGTTTCCTACAGAGAACAAAAGCCCTGATTTAAAACAACGTCGCTCAATCTATACCGGCGATTGGTACGGGGACACTCTACCTTCGCTGTCGCAGATAACACTGGACAAGAATGCGGGAAAGACTAGCTCGAAACTCTCTCAAGAAACTCTTTACTCGAGGAATAAAATTCTAGTTAAAAAATCGGATAAGAGATGTAGGGTAGAAAGCTGAATGTCCATCGCGTAAGAAATCCCGACTTCGAAATCTTCATTCACGAACCATTGATTGAACATTTTAATACACTGGATGATTAAATTGTTAGAGTCACATAGATCAACGATTTTGCATTAAAACAGTCAATGGTTGAATGGAACACTTGCTGTTGATCTCCTATGATATAGTGATATTTTCTCAAGATATGGCTTTAATAATTTTTCAGTCTGTAGTTACGCAATAAGGGGTGGACCCACGAAGCTGTTTTTGATTTTCGGTTAACAATTCCTGAAGATTTTGAAGTTTTTCGGATTCGATGTGTTTTCTGCATTGTTAGTCACCGGAAGTATTGGTGTCTCCGGTATCGTCACACGGTAAGAATCGATTACCGACTGAGCAAAACCGTACTGACCTTTTCACCTTGCTTCAGCTGATTCTCCATGGCGGTGATATCGGAGCGCAAGCGCAACATCTGCGATTCGACCCGAGCGTTCTCTCTCTGGAGCTCCGTAATCTCGGCCTCCAGTGTGTAGAGATCCTCGCCCTGACCACTGGCGGTACCGCTACCACTCGTGTTACCCTGACCCGTACCCACCGCACCCCCGTGAGCCGGACCACTGGTGTCCACTCCTGAATACAGGACATACATCGTCCACTTTTAACAGACTGTCTGTCTCTTTCGGACATGTCGTTTTCTCTACTTCCAACAGTTTCCTCTCCGACCACGTGTCCGTCGTGATACATTACGTTCGATTACAGAGATTTATACCATGATCATTACAATGACCGTCGAGGACATTCGTTGTCAAGGGAAACCGTCGGAAGACCAGCCTTCAACCCAATCACGACTCGAAGCTCGTTAGAGCTCTGTCCACGGCAGTGACTCGATGTTACAGAGAAATGTATAATATACGATCACGTTACTTAACAGGTGTGCGGGAATCGTAATGGAGGGTGTCCCACGGAAAAGGTTTGCATCTTTCAAATGGTTTGAATCGCGAGGTGAATCTGTACAATCGGAAACTGGATATGGTTCCTGACGCTCTATCGTCGCTATCTTGTTCGATAACTTCTACATTCGTTTCGAATGGAGACTCATATTTTTCCCGAGTAATTCTACTTAACGTCACAATATACCGTGCGTATCTCTTGAACGATATTCTGAAGATTTGATGAAACCGAAAGGCATTATGGTACTTTTCGTTATGTACAATGTGAGCAATAGCGTCTCGGGAAGGGAGATATGAGTTTCCAATTGCAGAAAATGTGCACGAGGATTGTTGCGACTGCATGCATGCGCGTAAACAAATGATAGTGAATATATAGAAAGCTGGAGCATCAGAAACCATCCAATCTTGGCTTTTTCTATCGATGAGGGTAGAACCTTTTCAAAGACAAAGCTCGTCCCTAGTTCTGTGTGACACCTTGCAGATACACAATAAGATGTGAGAATGTGGCGAGCATGTAAGTAGCGCCGGGGAAGCTTCGGACAGCGATTTGGGTTGGCCCGGTCGAGAGAAACGTTTATACGTATAAATATATACATATAATATATAATATTTTCGGAAAATAATTGTTTCGAATGGTTCGCTATTCATGATCGTGTTTGCCAGGCAAGTATACTACTGTAATTGGTCCCAAGTCGCTACATTAGGATTTGTCTGAAATATGGGATCGGTACGGTTTCTTCTGCTAATAGTTCGTGCTTGACGTGATACAGAGACAAGTCTGAGGCGTTTTTCTTTTGTTCTTTTGCTCTTTTTACAAGATCTTTTTTCCTCATGAACCGTCATCGACAGGCGCACGAACCTGACAGGAGTGCCGCAGGAGCAGAGAATGATAGGGAACGATGTTAGGGTGTTTGAGGTAGCGTGAGGTGCCATCATACCAGATAGAAGAAAAAAATGGGAGACACCGAGTGCTGGCCTTTCGCCTAGAATCATTTTCATAGACTCATCTTGTCACGAAATACATGTATCTTTCTTTTCAGTTGCCATTGTCAGGCTACACTAGGACTAGAGAGAAGGAACCAGCGGCTGCTCGTCAACACTCGGTCGTCATCTCGTTAAAGAAAAAATTACTGGTGTGTGGATTCTTGTATGTAACACCGAAAACACATAGAAAACAAATGGCGAGTACGTCAGTCCCTTACCTTCAAATGTAAATGTTCTCCTCAAAGGTATATGGCAGGAAAGGAGCTGATCGTGATCCCAGAATAAATCAGAATATATTATTTTTCATTAATATGACATACGGTTGCTTTTCGTTCTGTTTTCGTTTGGCTTTACATTCTTTCGTTTCTCTTGCACATAATAATCATTGTGGGAGAGGTGGGCTCTAGGTGGAGAGAGAGGGGCGAAGGTAGGTAGGTAAAGGGTAGAATTCATAACCGGAAGAGGCAATAGTGAGCACAAGTGGATTTCGGGTACGTTCAGTTCAGGTGTATCTCTCTCAGGGGGAACAAGCCTTTCCTCTTAATATTTGGTGACGCGGACACGTCACCTGGACACTGATTTCTTATAGAAAAAACGGGGAAGCGAGAACTGAACGTGACACTCAATAAGTAAAGAACGACAACAGAAGTAACTGAATATATATACAGGTAGACAGAAGTGGGGGCTGGGAGCAGGGAGGAGGTTACTCTTGTTGGTATGACAGCACATCATTGCGTGAAGAGTAGAGTATGGCATAGCACGGGATTAAAGTCGGGGGTCATTTATGCACAAAGTTTACAAATAAAGGTCCATAATTTTCTCACGGTTTCGTCGTCGACACTCGTCCAAACGTTTCGACAAGCTTCACGCGCTCGTCTTTCCATTCGTTCGGACATGTCAGTCGTCAATTTGTTGTGTGCACGCGTTTGGACAAGTGCGACGCGGAAGCATAGAAAAGAATAAAAGGCAAACTTCGGATGACCATGCCTACTAGATATATAACACGGGTGTTTCGTCTACTTTGGTAGGCAAATCAATCGTCAAAGAATCCGCGCTGTTGGCACCGTCACTCGGCGTGAATGGAGTCCTCGATCCGCGTGAATGAGCTCGGTAATCGGACAACAACATAATTCTCATCGACGACTCGCTTCACGCAGAGTCGGCCCATCAACGTTATCACTCCCATTTCTCGATCATCAGCGGTCGGGCATCGATAATCGGTGACATCGATCATCACGTCAGAAGCAGCTTGATCCTCACCGGGGATTCCTTTGCTGTACATGGTCGACATGTCGTCGAACTTCGGCTTCTTCGCTCCGTAACCGGCCAGGGGACAACCGGACAGGGACCTGTGGGTCGAGAATGAGCCGTTTATGTGCCCCATCCCGTCGCAGCCTGGTGTCGGACAATTCACACCCTCGAACTTCATCGCCGTTGCTGCAGCTACTGCTGCTTTGTGCTGCTCCACGGTGCCCCCTGACTCCAACAGTCGCGTTTTATTCCTGTTCGCGATCGGGCAGCCGGACGCGCTGCAACAAGAGTCCTCAATGTTAGCATAATCGGGCCTGTATCGGCTGTGTCGCGTCTTTTCGTCGCCAAACTTAAGGAAGAACCCAAACCTTTCTCTCGAAACTGCTTCCCGTTCCTTGATTTTATCGCGTAACGATTGATCGATAGCCCAACATAAATTTTTGAAGACTTCATTGAATTTTAAATTGTAATTGCGTCGAGTGTTTTGTTATAATCTTTCGTATCGTCTAAATTATTTTATCGCGCAGAACAGATGAAAGCGAAGGAGCAATACAAAGTTTTCGCTCGGAGTTGTTGTTCCTCGTTTGAATCTGATGGTAGCCCTAATTTCTAAAGACTTCGTTGACTCGTTTTATCAGTTATGCCAAATTCTTCTGATTGTCTTTATTTGGTACAAGTAATTTTATTCTTTGTTGAACAAGCGAAAATGAAGGAAGGAATGTCAATTTTGCTGTCATATTTGTCCATAGTTCGATATAAATCTCTGAAGACTATAATTTTTGCTTGTACTTCACAATCAATGCACTAGAACAAACGAACATCGAGTAAGAATTCAAACTTCCCCCTAAATATTGTTTACTATTATAAATTGAGGATATTTCATTTTAATTTCAGCTTGTATCGTATCAAATGCTTGCGACTCAAACGCTTGGAATCAAACGATTCCGTTACTCGGTCGGGACAATTGTTTCGCAAACGAAAATAAGTTTGACGATGGTTACTCGAAAGTTTGCTACTGTAACGAAGCGTACTTGAAGCTTGTTCAAACGTGCTCAGACTACGGAAGTGTTTGCAATCAAGGAAAATTTCGAAATTCAGAGAAAGAAGTCTAAGAAAGCGGACGAACGAAGGAAAGGTTTCATTACGGTAGAAATATAGAAGTCATTGTATGATTCATTTTGGAAATGCTAGAAGGCCGAGAGCGAGACGACGCGACGCGACAGTTCCTGAATCGAATTAGAGCGAATTTTGTTCTTCGTTTCCGAGTCTTGAATACAATTAGAAATGTTCCGTAGATATCCGCGCAAGAAAATGACAGAAAGTCTTACCTGCGATGGGACAAGAATTTGCCAGTAGCATGGCCAGACCCGTCGCAACCAGGGATTGGACATCTGTAGTCCGAAAAGCCAACACCACCATTACCAACACCATACAATCCATCCACACAGAGAGCGAGCATGAAATGAGCGGAAACCGCTAGTTATTAGTCAGCGTCTTCGTCTTTGCGCGCTTGGGAAATGGACGGGGTTAAAGGGATATACGCGGAAAGGGTTGGTAGCTTCCCTTTTCGGCCTGCTGGCGGATCTTAGTACGTGCAATGTGGTCAGGAAGATAACCACGTAGCTACGTGCAACGTGCGAACACGGTGAAAGCGCAAATTGAGATCGCGATTACGAGCAATACAACAAGTTGCAGAGTTTGCAAGAGACTGGTATCTTCCTCGATTAATTCTACGGCTGTCTGCCGATAAGATCCGAGTCAATTGCGCTGATTTCGGATAAGCCTGAGAATTTTGTTGGCGACAGTTACCTACAGCGGTTTCGAAATTAGTAGAGATCGGCTGAGAAAGCAGCGAGGATTATAGGGGATCGTTTCATTTGGAGAAAGAAAAAGATAGAGAAATAGAGAGAGAAAGAGAGAGAGAAAGAGGGAGAGGGAGAGGGAGAGGGAGAGGGAGAGGGAGAGGGAGAGAGAGAGAGAGAGAGAGAGAGAGAGAGAGAGAGAGAGAGAGAGAAAGAGAGTGTGTGAGAGAAAACAATGCCGATCACGAAGACAGACCTTAGAGGTTCAGAGTCCTGCCCATCCCGCGGCTTGCTCTTTGGTTTATTGGCCCGAGGACATCCGGATAAACTCCTGTGGGAGGAATAGTTCCCGGTCACGTGTCCAGATCCATCGCAGCCTGGCGTCGGGCACTTCAGCTCCTGGGAATGTGCCTGGATCTGCGAACGATCGGCCCGCGGACAACCAGACAGGCTGTAAACGAAACAAAAAGACTCTGCTGTTCAAACTCGTTCAAATTATACCATGACGATTCTGCGCTACTCGTCGTGCTTCCCGATGAAATTCTCTCGATCGTCGTTCGATCGCGTTAGATTATACCGATCAGTAGCGCACTAATCCCCATGGTCAGAACCACGAACGCACACCTCAGATACATCCAACGATGGCTTCAGCAACACATCGCATGCAAGTTACGCGACGTTGCCAAGAAGTCTCGGGTACTTACGGCCGGCCTCCGGGCGTCGAAGAGGATCTCAATGAGTCTGTTCGAATCCCGTTTCGTCGATCACGAAAATGTCGCTATTAACCCTCGCGCGCTCCTCAAAAATAATTACACAAGAAATTCTCGAAGGTCGCCCATAGTCGCTTTGTAGGTGTTTCATTTTTTAAGATATAGACTATAATGAACGGTTTGCCGTGTCTGGGAATGGATGAATTTTTCTGCTGAGGAGTGTACGAGGGTCGTAGAGAATTTAGCACACCGAGATCGTCAAACTTAGGCTGCTGAAATCATCGGATGGCAGCCTACTACACAGTATTTTCTTGGACGACTTGCCTTGCGTCCAGTTCGAACGAAGACATTGAAGAAAAGCTCGAGACTCGACGATTTTCCGTCTGTTTCGAGCAACGCGAGTGTTTCTTAGATCCCAACAAAATAGCTACCCCCGGCCAGTCGTGTGAATGGTAGTCGCACAGTCGAAACGGGCAATCAACGATGTATATTTATTATAGGTATATATATATATAAAGATTATATATATATTGTTCATATATTTATATATATAAATATGATAGCATGCAAATGGCAACGCCGTGTTCCAGTTGGATCACTCATGAGGTGTCGCTCGCACGATCGATGGCATCGCGTTCACGGGGTTCGTGTCAATACAAGGTTAGCCTTACTCTAGGAACACTGAAGGGGAGAGCAGGGAGCACACTCACACCTGACCCCAGTGAAACTCGTCAATTGCCAATTGTTTCATTTCTCTGCGGTTCCCGCGAGTTGACAAGTGAGCACGCGTTTCGCCGGACGTTTGCGGTGGCAATCGTTCGATTTCGTGAACTAAACGGACTGTGCGTTTCTTTCAGTCCTGGTCTTTACTTTTTATCCTCGGTCACTATCACGGCTCTGCTCTGACATGGTCATTGACAACAGTTCGCTACGAGGCTGCCCACTCGAGGCTGGCGAAGCGGTTCTTTAACGGGCGGGTTTCTTTTCATTTTTGCGGTGAGACTTGTATTCGTACGCGAGGCGTGTCTAAACCGTCATGAGACAGGTCCTCATCGGTCCTCAGATGTCCACCATGGCATCAGCACCTTTTATTTTACCGACTACATATATTCGTGTCGACTCGGTCTAGCAGTCACGAGCTATTTCACAGCCGGTTTTATATAAACTTGATGCTAAATTTTCTGTTAAACTTACAGAAAAAATCCGGCAAAAACGTTTCACAAGGGCAAACAATATGTCAAATTTGTTACTGGAATGTCCCAAAAAGGCTCAGAGAAAAGGTTACACACGTTCAGCCTGAAATTGGTTGCTGCGTCACAATAATGCACCGTCTTGCACTGCAATGTCAGTCAACGAGTTTTCGCCAAAAAAAGGTATTCCTATGGTTGCATAGATTTGAGTTCATGTAATTTTTCTCTTTTTCCAAAACTTAATGACATTATTTGGATACCGTAGATAACATTTGAAAATTTCTAACTGATCAACTGGAAGCAGTTACGAAGAATTCCAGCATTGTTACCTGGGAAATATCTTTGTGAAATGACGTTCTCTCGACGGGGATAATACTAATTTACTATCAGCCAAGGCTTAAACGTTATCACCAAGCTAGTCTCATAGCTTTTTAGACACACTTCGTCCACGCAATACGTCGGCTGCGTCTGATATGCGAATATCGAGCGTACTTAAATCGAAACAAAAGACAGACTTTGTGGAAGCATCGTAGACGTGCCTGGCCACCACGATCGCAGTCTTCCAATGATTTTGCCATCCCTTTTCGTAGGGGTCGGGTCAAAACAGGGAGCAAACGGTACTTCATTCAACACGAAACTCATCTACACACTTTGGTATAATATTAATCGTAATCAACGCTGTGAGAGGGGGGGTGTGTGAGCGGATAGTGAAGGCGGGGGTGAACGTGAGAGGGCTGTTTACGTACTCAAACAAGGTACACAAATATAGTGAGAACAGTGGAACAGATCAGAGAGACAGACCGTGGAGAAAAAAATAAAAGGAAACAGAAGAGAGAGAGAGAGAGAGAGAGAGAGAGAGAGAGAGAGAGAGTAAACAAAGGAAAGTAACCGTATACAGTTGCTGCTAATTATACCAACGGGTGTCGTACACGTATAATATTATAATATAGATATATGCAACAATATCGAGTGGGTAGTACAAGACTGGCTCAGCTAGGAATGCGGAAGGTGGTCGGGGTATATTCTAGACAAATAATCAGTGTCACAAAACACTTAAGAAGCCACTACGCCACGGAACCACCAATATGCATCGATGCAAATAAATCCATCTATGTATAATAATCTCGCAATTCTCAGTGACAATACGACTGATGTGATGTGAGTTGGTATGTGTGTTTCTGCGTGTTCACGTGTGGACCACTCGTTGCGCACCGTTACAAAACGAATTCTCGCTATAACAGGATCACACTACTTCGGGATGTCTGCGATTGGACCAAATTCGGGGGTAGGCTAGGGAGTGTTCCTGTATCTACGCGTGTGTGTCTGTATGTATTGGATAGTGTAACGTGAAATGTCGGATTTCAAACCATCTGCAATTTGATTGTCCAAGTGATTTTTTATTGAACGTTGAGAAGATGGATATATCCGAAAAAATAATCCATGAAAAACTTTTTTGTTTCTAATGAAATTTTTACCAACATATTCGTGACACAGGAGTGTTCGGATAATAGAATGAATCGTTTTAACTTGAATCGTATACATGTGAAACATTCCAATAATAGCGAATTGTGCATTGAGCGAGTAAATATGCTCTGAACAATCTCTCGTCTCGTTTTAACCCTTGTGCATCATGAATCTACCGGTGCTATCGACTTCAGACTTCCGCGGCAATTTTATCGATTATTATTACGGCAAATCTTCAGACAGACGTAAGTGAATGCTAATTTAGCTGTTACATATTCCGTTAGTCATATATTATTTAAATATGTTTATTTTTAAATAAATAATATTGTTTTAATGTAGCGGAATTCAGTCCGGTGATAAATGAAAGTCGCGACTCGCGGAATAATCGGCGCTTGGTGATAGGTGACGATCGCCATGTGCGGAATATTCCGCTTACGCAAAAGATGCAAAGGATGCAAAACGGTTAATCAGAAAAATGTCACAAACATATTGGTAAAAATTTCAGATAACTTAGCAGATATCTCTTTGACATGTATAAAGATATTACTATAATTAGAGCGATTAGACAATCCTGCTCATCAAAATTGTGCGTCAGCACAAACCGTGTTAACCTTCGAACAAAAAACCATTTCAACAATCAAATTGCAGACGATTCGAAGCCTGTCATGTCATATCACACGATTCGGTTCAATGTACGAACGTGTCGTGTTTGTGTAGAGCGTGCGTGCGTGCTGCATCGCTATATCAATATAGAAATATACACAATCGGATGTCGTCGTTCATGTAAATGTCAGTGTCAATTGCCAATGCTGCCTTGCCTTCTGTGGGTAGCGTAGTTTCCTGAGACATGACCCATGCCATCACAGGACGACGTGGGGCACTGTATCAGCTCCTTGCCATCGCGACCACGAGGGGCGGGCCGAGGCGCAAAATTCAACGAATGCCGCCTCATATTCATACTGCACCGAACAACATCATCATTCAATGAAACAGTCTTCAACGCGATTGCTCGTCTCTCGTATGCCTGACCAGTAAAACACGTGAGAACCGTTTCTTATAGAGGACATTTCTATGCTCGCTAACGACGTTACGCAATGGATCACGATTAATCCTAGAGGAGTGCGTCAACCCGAAAATGTCGGGTCCGGGGGGGTCAACAATCTTATTCGGGATCGGGACCTGTGCTCGAAAATTTCGAGATTCTCGAATATATCGGGGTTCCCATATTCGGGTACTTGAATATATATCAGGATCCTCAAATATTCATCCCCGACATTTTCGGGTTTTCGCACACCTCTATTAATCGCGCCCCTTTTCAACATGTACTCTTCGTCCACGAGAAGAATGGCACGCGAAATAACAGAGAGGCAACGTGATATCTCCGAGACACCACTCGTAACACTTGCACAGTTCTGTTCCAGTCGCACTCGACTTGTTTCCTTCGTCAACCAATCCGGGCTGTTCCCAAATACAGTAGTGCACAATTAAGCGCAGTCGGGACTGAACGCGGACATTTAAGTGAGAGGGTGACTCCAACTGGAGGAAGGAGAGAGGTTGAAAGGAAGGGAGGGAATTAATCAAATTTGCTGTAGATTTTTAGGATACAGAATAGTTTAAGTAATCTCTGTTATGATAGATTTGGATTTTCTAATTCTGATTCTATTGATTTGATTATTTTGATTTGATGGGAATTTTTGGAGATGATATTCGGCGCTTAACGTGTCAAGTGTGCGCTACTGTACTTGTAATTAGAAGTAAGAGGTATCAGAGGGGTTCGTACAAGTTTGTCTGTGTCTTCTTCTCGTGGAAGACGAATGATACTGATCCCCCATGGATTTTATCGTGATCCACCGTGCTGCATCGCGTTACATCGCGTTGCACCGTACCGCGTCGCATCGTTAGAGAACGGGATGGCAACCCGGAAAGTTTTATTGCGCCTCTCGCAACTTTTCCTTACTCCGACGCGGCGAAGAGGGAGGGGTGCCTCGTGTATGATGGTGGGCGTGATAGCGACATATGAGAGAGAAAAAAACATTCTGAAAAGTTCGGCTACGGTGGAGAAAGAGCAGGAAGAGAGCCGCGTCGAGAGGAGAGAGAGGGATGAAGGGATGGGGAACGGAAGGAATATACGCGCGGATCAGAGCCCGAAAGCAGTTTGCTTCTGCTTTTTTCTCGTCTCCTCGTAGTCTCGTAGATGAACGAACTACCGCCGGCTATGAGAAGCCTCGAAAACCTCGATGGCCCTTGAGTGGCCACGATATTGCCGGGCAACCGAGCCGACGGATGCGGACTTGAGTGCAATCCAACGGTACACCCCTGGAACGCTCTACCCCCCCCCTTCGTATTTTCCCAACCTCCGTCTAACCGCTTTCCTCTGCCTTCGAATAAATGATAAGTCGCAATTCTTCCTTGTCCATCCCTGTATCGCAGTTTATTATCGGGAATGGCTATTACGGTGTAACGGCCCTATTGTCGTTGAGGGTGTGTATTCCGAAATATTTGGTACTTACGACTTTGAAAATGGATAGCAAGTGGACTAACAGGATTAGACATTTTTCAGACAGGATCAGACGTGTCGTTGTTAATTGAATGTACACTGTTAAAGTATTATATGACGGCCAAAGTGAAAATGATAAAATGGTACTTCAGAGACATTTTAAAAAATTTAGGATAGATGACTAACATTAAAAATTCAGTGTGTATAGAGTCTCTAAAGTGTTCAAACTTGACTGTTGAATCGTTGTCCTTTCTCATTTAATATATACTGTTAGAATAAGTACTATATTATAGGTGATGTGCAAATGGTAAAATCTCT
This sequence comes from Lasioglossum marginatum, assembly GCA_028455795.1. NCBI lineage: Eukaryota > Metazoa > Arthropoda > Insecta > Hymenoptera > Halictidae > Lasioglossum > Lasioglossum marginatum. Next base: position 3,244,028 of record CM052272.1, read on the forward strand.
AAACTCAATGGTACTTCTACAGTGGACACCATTGGACTGCTTGGGTACTCTAGATAAACAATTTTGATAATTGTATCGTTTCTTGTTTAGAATACTTTAGAAGAAACCTAGTTAGTTTGAGTCTTCAAAATTGTGACGGGTCCATATTGTTGGAAACTCGAGTGTTGGCACAGTCTGCGATTGGTTTCCAATTTAATGCCGATGTGCGTAAGCCACTCCCACTTCCTTCACTAGTCAAACGAGCGCTTGCAATGCTCACTGAGTGACAGAGTATACTTTTCTACCTGTGTGCCAACTCCTGAGCTTCCAATAATGGTTATCTAAAATTGCAGCTTATTACAAATAAATACGAAAAATATAAGGTATGTGGGTAAGCTAATCAGTAAGCTCAATCTTCCAGGGTTAATTTTGCGACTTGAACGTGTCCTCGGAGGAAGCAGGTTTGATCAGAGGATGTGTTTGTCAGGGTCGATCGGAGAATCGAAAAAAGACGAGAGCAGTTTTGCAGGGCGGTATCCGAGGTGCATTTCAAGGATCTAACCACGACGGGACGGGATCTCGCCCCATAATCCAGTGCGGTGGCAACTGATTATACCCCACCTCCCCTGCCGACCTTATCCACCCTTGGCAGCTCACCGCCTCCCACACCCTCGTTCCACCTCTCGCCTTATGCGCCGCCGAACCGCGCCTTCTCCACCATACCGCCCAAGCTTTACATCAATTAGAATAAGGTTGGCACTTTCGGTACGAAGAGTAATTACTTTAATTAACAAAATGGAGGTAGCTATGCGCGACCTGCGCCTCCTCCTCCCTCTATGCCGATGTTAGCCGCCCCCGCCGTTGCCTACGTGCCTTTTCGACCGCGAATATACCATATATTTCGCGAGAGAGATTCGCGCGACCCTTTCCGCAAGGCAAGTACCAAATCCGCGACGCCCGCGTGCACGGTGTTCCTCGTGGACGTTTGTCCGGCTCATTTGGTCACCGTCGACCCACCAGAATTGAACGTCCGCTACGATTTTACTTCTGATTCCATTATCTCTCATTCTACTGCGTTACCCATGATTAGGGATACCTGCGATGTCGTCGACTACACAGTTTTTAAATTCTTGATCTTGTGTTATCTCTTGACATGGAAAAAGAACTCGGGACTCTGTTATTTAACTTGTCTTGAACATCCAGTAATTAAAAAGACAAACACTTCTACCTTTGACTTTAACACAATTTTAGGACTCTAACAGTTGTTCGTAAGCAATACAGCCTTATCAAAGTGAACACACTGGAACTAGTTCTTTAATTTACCATTATTGAGATCAATAAATGTATTTCTTTGAACATAGACTATAACAAAAAGAGCTGGAAGTCAAACTAAAATGCATTCTCGTTGAAGGATCATCGTCGTATAGTCTCTAATTGAAGATGGTTATTTTTGTGATGTAATAGTAAAGATTGAATATAATCTCACGAAAGAGACACAATTTTGTATTTTTTACAAATTCCATAAACTTCAAATAAAATCCTTTGAGATTTTCATCAACGCAACGACATCGCAAGTGTCCCTAACACAAGATCTCAAAGAGCAACAATTTAATTTTATAGATACAGGATTTACGTTTAATGAACCGGAAACGTCATTTTAACAACCGCGACGCTACGATTTATGGTAGAAGAAGTCATTATGTTCCTTACCTATCGTCTTTACCGGCGGGTTTATCAAGAGGTCCGACCGTGTGTTGCGGTGGCGGCATACTATAGCAAGGTGTCGGCGTGTATCCTGCTGGGATCTGGTAACCGGAAGTCACAGGTCCGCCGGGATAAGTTGCACCGCAATTGTAGCCAGTGGTGGGATACGGGGTATAAGTGTTTCCAGGGTATTCTGGTTGAACACCTGTCATACCGTAACCTGGATGCGGGCTCATCGGTCCATATCCTGTCAACAAAAACAATTTAATTCATAATTACTATAGTTTCACAGTTGAACTCTTTCATGTATACTGTGCAGCAAAAAATTATAGTTTCAGTTTCAGAAAAAATTAAATTCTGCGTCATTGTTCCTGCATTGATCTGGTTACTTGTCGGCTTTTGAATTATCTATTACAGTCATACTTGGATGGATCACAAAATTTTGTCGTTTCGTTTTTCGGCATGGTGATAGTGTTGTGATTTTGATAATAATTTTGGATATTATGCATTCATGATAAAAAACGGGTGGGTGTAATTTGTGATAGGAGGAAGATTAAATGAATTGGAGACTATCAACACATTGTTTACCACTTAATGAAACTGCAAAAGACAGAAAGAGACTCCTAGTTGGTTCCTATAACCTACAAGTAATGCACAGAATTTTTATTTTGCATAAAGATCCAACGCTGATTATTGCAATGAATGACATAAAAATGAATATTATAAATGGGCAGGTACATTTAAAGATGTTATAATTCAACTGAACATAAATGAACAGTACCTGAATTTTCGAAAATTTAATTGCATTCATTTAGAGAAGGACGTGTTTAATCGAACGAAGCTGATCCGTCCTACGTTTTTTAGACTCCTTTCAAAAAAGTATATGAATTTTTATACATTTCTTTTAAAGGCTTGATTTCACAAAGCAGTAGCAGCATTTCGGTAGAAGCGCAGAAGAAGATGTAATTTTTTCGTCGGAAGTATAGAAGAAAATGGAACTTTTTCGCTTGGCACGGTGGACGCGATTATCAGCTCTCGCAGTATAATTCATTATTCGGGATGCACCGGGAGCGTTTCAATTTGACGAGGATCCCTTAATATGCTCGCGGGCCACAGAGAGTTGGCGCCGAGAGGAAGTGCAATAACGAAGCGAATAAAGAACTGTAACAAAACAGGAAGCGGTTGGCGAGCGGTGGAAGTTCCAGGGCGACCCGCGCGGCTTGATTAACCGTTGTAAAATCTACGCATTTATTTACTGGCAAGAATTCATTTCGTCCGCAGTGCAAATAGCCGTCGGTCGGGGAGGGCCGGCGTGGGTGCGACGGTCGCTTGGACACGACGACGTGCCGAACGAACGAAACGAAACGAACGAAACGAAACGAATGGACGGACGAACGAAAGGTATATGCCGGTGTGTGCTCGAATGTTTCAATTTCAATAACTACTCCCCAGCGTCGGAGTCCGCACAATATTGGCCGCGCCGGACTTTTGCCGGCTACGTGTACGCGAAATATTGATAATTAACAATGGTCGTGTACTGCCACAGGGGGGATGGTCCCAGCAGGAAGGGTGCCCGCGCACATCTACGGGAAGGGTGGAAAGAGGATGAGAGAAGTGAAAGAGACGGACAGGGACGAAGAGAATGGGCTGTAGGTTTGGAATGCCAAGGCACAGAGAGGCCGAGGAAAATGAGAGTCGGGGCCATAGGTGCCTATTATGGCAGTCATGTACTGTTCTGGCGAATTTTTATTCGACCATTGTAACCGCGTATCGCTCTCTTTCTTTCTCGCTCTATCTCCCTCTCCCTCTTCCTCCTTCTCCTCCTCCTACCACACCATCCCGACGCCACCCCCGAGGGCGTCGAGCTCTTTGTCCTCTTTCGGATCCCTCATCCGCGGATCTCCTCGCTCGCGCAACCCCCTCATATCGTTCACCGTTACACATCGGCGATGTAGCGACATGCCGCCTGGCTCTCCTGTGTTTCGTGCGTGCACACCCGATGAAATTTAGAACACCGTGGACACCACGGTAGCTGCCTGCTTCTCGTACCGTACACCGTGGCCCCACGTTTGACCCCCGAGCTCGTTGCCATAATTCATTTCGGCGTCTCTCTTCTCTGTTCAACACGATCCCCCGATCGCTCGGACCACAACCACATGAACTTGAGCACCCTCTCGTTTCTTCCGAGCTGATAAATCACGCGAAATGATCGAAAGAACATGGAGACGTCAACCACTAATCGGTAGGTGGTCTCTCCGAGGGGTAGACAATTTTTTCAAATTTTTAGACTGCGCAATTTATGCGTTTGTGACGACAATAGATGACGTTGCTCCGAGGGCAAATAATTTTTTACTAAATTATTAAACAAGGAAATAGAATCGAAAAAATTAAAAGATTTAGAGATTTTAAGGGTATCGATGTACGTTTATGTTTTATGCTCGTGCTGCAAAGAACAGTGAACGAGTAAGAAATTATAATTCAAATTATTGTACAGTTTGTCTCTGGACTTTCGTTTTTGAGAAAATCGAGATTGAAAATTCGTCGGTGACGCATGCTATTAATCATAGTCATTAATATTAGTATTAATATTAATATTATACTATAGAATTTTCCGATATACTATACATATTAATATTAATCAGACGCGTTTGATCATGACCAGGCAATTCTACTTCCCTTGAATGCTAGGACTCGCGTAGCCGTTATGCAATTTTCTTCTGATACTATCTCTATGATATGTATTGTATATTATTAATTTCCTTTGAACCGAAATTAAATTGTATTTTATTGCTATCGATATGAAATAAATATAACCTTCCTTCTTCATTTAAGCAATTATGAACAAAAAAGGAGCTCTAACCACTGGAACCATAGAACCAATCGTAATGCGGGGGGTTAAAGAATATGTTAATTTCCGGAGCTCTATTATCTCCCCATCGAACCCGGTGATTGAGTAATTACCTAAACGACAACGGCGCGGCGCGTTCCAAAGGCAGGTTGTCGGCGCAGTTTAAACGACAAGGGAGTTAACAACGACTCGCCAAGATGAATGTTCGCGATAGGATGCTCGGGACAGTCGCGGGTCATAAAGCGTTACCGGGAGATGGATGATGAGTTGTCTGCCAAGTTAAGCGATAAACAGTGATAGCTCACCGGTGGCATCACGGTAGGCGTCCATGTAGTGGGAACCGCCACTGTCGGGGGTGCTTTCTCTACTGTACGCAGTGACGTGCACACCGGGTGGTGGGAATCCTGGTACAGGCCTGATTCCTGGACCCCCGCTGAAATTCACCGGCTCGTTCGCCGTCGAGAAGTCTACCGGCTCGGTTTGTTCCTCGATTGGTCTGGGTGCTGGGAATCCTGGTCCAACTGGCACCGCAACAGCCTCACCGTGACCAGTTGGATACTGAGGGCTGGGCGCGCCGCTGTAATCAGATCACAGTGATGTACGACTTAATACTTCTACCGGCTACTGCTGTTGTCGCAGTGTTTGTTGAAATTAAGAAAAATAAGGTCTCTGAGACCTGTTCCTTGAAATTGAATTTTTTAAGGAATTTAAGCTCTAGTTCAGAAGTTTATGGTACTTTGTTAGAGATTGTTGCTCGTGAAAATCTGTACTTGTCTTATCTGTACTGCTGTTGCATAAGTTGTTGCATATGGAATATCCGATTTTAGGATGTAAACATACCGAAGCTTTTTAATCAAGAAATATTATTACGATCTACAGGTTCATTATACACCATTTCAAGGTACAAAGCTGATCTCCAAGGTTTTATTTTCAAGGTCTTCTCCTCAATTTTTATTTAGATATACACAATTATATATATAAATATACTTTTAAATAAAGTTTTGATACGAGTGTAAAAGTGATTTTTATGATTCAAAAGATTTGTGATTACCTGTGGAGCCTGTTCACACTGAGATCTAGGGTCTGTCCCTGCGGACTCGGCACTTGAGGACTCGCCGTCAAATGTGGACTCGCTGCCGCTTGAGGACTGCCACCTACAGTTTGACCGCCACCGTACTGTGGGCTTAGACTGTTAGAACCGTATGGCGGTGCCTGTAAACAGTAACATTGATTCTATAAGCGTTTCAGAGACTAGAAATCGTTTATAGTTTCGTGGAGTTGCAAAATAAAGACGGACCTGTGGACTCGTGGATGTGACGCTGGAAGTTGATAAGTCCATCACAGAGCCGCCTGGCGAAGTTGGAGGGCCTCCAGGCTTTTGCATCTGCTGGACCTGTGCTACTGTGACACATTTCACTGTAACAGTTATACATTCATTTTCTACATGGCTGTGTAAACGAAAAGAAGATGACAGAACGATAATCCACATGATGAACACAATAAAATAACGGGAGGAAGTTAGGGGATATAGAGTAACCTAACGACCAACCTAACTCGGTTCCGGAATTCCGGTCCCAACTCGACAAGACCACAAGTAACCATAACAAAACACAGTACGAAATAAGGAGACACTTTAGAACATCGCGCAAGCATCTCACCATCCTCAGTCTTCATCATCCCAGCAGCTGTGGCAGCAGCCATCGCCATCTGATGCTGTTGCGCGGCGGCTGCAGCCTCTTGATGGTACACCCGTTCCTGTTCCTCCGGTGTCATCCCAGTCTGTCCCAGATAATACATGTTTGTCCTAGAATGCAGCTGTTGTTGCTGCTGCTGCTGCTGCTGTTGCTGCTGCTGCTGCTGTTGCTGCTGTTGTTGCTGTTGCGAGGATATAGGTGGACAACCTTGAGTATCGTATCTGTCGTACGCAGACGTGGTACCAGGATCGTAAGGCCGATGATTGGCAGCGCTCGCCACAGTATTTTCGTATCCTCTCGCTGTTGCGATCTCATTCGAATAGGACACGACCGGTCTGGCGATATTACTCGTTGCCGGGTGCATGTAGGCTCTTGCGTGTTCCGCGGACCTGTGATGATAAAGTTCCTCGCTGGTGGTGGCAGCCGCGGCTGCTGCCACCGCCATCATCGCTGCTGGTTCGTATGGCGACCTTTGGGACATCTGATGGCTCATCCTCGTGTCCTCTACCATCGGCATAGGATACGCAACCGTGGGCTGCATCGGCAGGACGTGGTGCGTAGGATGCTGGCTTGGATGGTGTATCGTCGCCCCGATGGATCCCCTGGATCCCATGGCGTCCATCGAGGATAACGACGAAGAGTTCGAGTCTTGGTTCATGTACGAGTCATAAGTGGGTCTCACGGTAGGTGGCGGGGGTGGTGGAGGTGAATTCACCCGACAGGAGGCAGTGTCTTCTGTTTTTGGGACCAACAAGTCCGACGTCGTCTGGCCTCTGGCCGGCAACGTGTTGCAGCAACTGCCGCTCGGCGTCATGCTTTCAGTTTTAGGGACTACTTTCGCGGTGCGGGATGACGGGCTCTCTTCAGGAGTTTTCGGCGGCTTCACGTTGAGTCCCGTGCTCTTCGTTGTCGCGTAGTAGTCGTAACTCAGGCTATTCAGCACAGGTTTCGTGTCCTGCGTCGTGGAACCGTACTGGGAGTAGCTCTTGCAATCCATCGATGGAGGCAACAGATTTGTACTGATGTACTCTGGCGGGATTCCGGACACTGGGATAAACAGACAACGTTTATTTTGCGTTTATGTGAATGATGATTATGTTCGTGGTTGTATTGAAATGTTGTTAATAGTGTGTCGTATTCGCTACGCAGCAAGTTGAAATGAAATCTTGCAACTACGATGGCGCATATAGTGGTGCGAAGGGCGTGCAGCCAGATGCTAAAAGTGAAGCTGTGGGGATGGCATGTTGATAGTTGTGTTCCATTCTTTCATCGATTCTTTGACATATTCGAAGGACTAGTCAGACAGTAATTGCTTTTGGTTCCAGATGATAGGTGAAACAAGATTCGAATGTTGCAATATTTTGATCGGACGGTATTTATTCGAGATTAATTCAAATTTTGCACACTTAAACCTTGTTTTTTCGAAATTTTTAGCCGATAGTATTTCCCCGAGAGTCACTGCCGGCATTCAAATCTCCACGCTGCGATCAATTGATCAAACTATTCGATCCAAATCAGTGTTCCCCACAGCTCTATTCACCTTCCCTAGAATTTTCTGAGGTCTAATATTGACATTTCATTGTCCCGGACCTTGGTCATATAAAAAATACGCGAGATACCCAGAAAGTAAGTTCCAGTTGGCTATATAAAAGTAACGAAATTTTATATTTTCGAAATATTCCTCCTTAAACTATGTTTGTACATCATTTCAAACATTAACAAGACATTCATCATACCAAGACTTTATATGTATATATCAAGGCATAATAGTGAACTTACTTCCTAAATACACCTTGTAAAATTACACATTCAGCTGTTTTTACTGTTGAGGCTTTCGGGTGCAGACATCGTACGTTACACCTACAAACTGTATTAATATAGAATGTAGTAGTTGACGACATAAACTATATTATAAATAATTTCATAGATTGAGCTCCTTAAAGGAGATTAGATAGACCTAGTAGCTTAGATCCCTTGTCTATGTGCTATTCAATTCGTAGATCCTTGGCAACGTCCGATCTCTGTACAGTAAGTCTCCTTTTGGAATTATTTTCCCAAAGTTACTGAATTGCAGCTAACTTTATCAGCGGTATTTTATCTTGTACATGTCATCTAACCCTTGATAAAGCAGCCACTAAGCATGCCTAGAAGGAAAACAGTTTCAAAAGGATAAGGCGTCCACTGAAAAGCCTTCTCGGTTGAAGCTGTATGGACGATGAAAGTCCGAAATCTCAGATTATACATGCAGCAGGTTTTACTATTTTTTACTATTTGCTTTTTGGGTAACAGCCGTTTTCTTTTGGAATTATTTTCCCTACGTTCCCGAAGCATTCTAACCGTTGATGAAGCTAGCAACGAAATGCAATGCTTGCGAAGCATTGTAGAACGAGAACAGTTCTAAATGTATTCGGCTTACAGCCTGAAGCCTTCGCAGTGAAAAGCGTAGAATGGCGTATGGGCCGTGAAAGTCCGAAATCTGAGATTACACATCCAGCTGCTTGAGGAATGGCGTTGCTCGGATCGGCGATCGCAATCGGCCAATAAAAAAACGGCGGAAAACTGTGGATCGCATGAACGGGAGAACCAGCACGGAACGATCCGGGGTCTCTCGCGGGCGGATTACTTAGCCCGGTTTGTGTGCCGTGGAGCTTAAATCCCCCGATCTGATTTCGCGATGGGGTCGTGGCCACACGCGTGGATTTACGTGCGGGCGAAATTCCAGACACGTTTGAGGGCCGGTTGGTGCCAATCCGCCTTACCTTGAGCCTTGTGTCGTGCCTCGCGTGCGGCCTGCTTATTGGCCGCGGCAATGGGACATCCGGACAGGCTCCTGTGCGTGTTCCGGTTCGAGCTGACATGGCCACGGCCGTTGCAACCAGGCGTCGGGCATTTCAAAATAGTCTCATGCATCGCCAGAACTGCGAGAACCCAGAGACACGTGGCGTGGTTACAGAAACGTTCCTCAGAACCGTGGATCGCTAGAACCGTCGAGCCACATCCGCGCGCACATCGAACACGACCGGAAGGATTCGGTGCTATCATCCCTCTCGTATGCGTTGAGTATAATTGTTCCGAGTGATCGTTCGTTTCAGACACGCTCTTTGTCAACGGTATAGACGGGAGAGAACCAAAGAGAAACAATAAGGAGGAGATACAGAGAGAAAGAGAAAGAGAAATAGAGAAAGAGAGAGAGAGCGAATAAAGGGATACAACAAACGTCACGGGATGAAATACAAAATCAATGTGTAGAACAGTACAATCAAGTATACCGAGCGGGTAGAGAGAAACTCAAGTAAAGACACAATCAATCCAGTGAAAAATTATAAGACAACAACTTGCAGTCGGTGTATACTGTGGTCGGGCTGTGTTCTGTGTTGGGACAGGTGGTTCAGAGTCTCGTCGGACGCTGCATGTTACGTGCAAGTTCCTCAGCTTCGCAAAGAATACGTTCATGGAATCAATCAATCAGAGAAATGTCTTATAAATCATTGTTCTATCATTTCGAAAGCGTTCGAAGTTCAAACTGTAAAACAGGGCTTGGTTTTAACACAATATAGTGCTATGCAACTTCTTTGGAACGAAACTGAAAAGTAAGGACTTCAGAGTAGACTACGGATTTTACGCATTTGTGACAACAAATCTATAGCTGCAACTTGAAACAGCGGGAAGATTAGAAGAATTTAAGGATATTCATCTTTCTAACATTATTACCACTAGAATTAGCGTACTAGTTGAACTGACCGGTTCCTAACTTTTTCTTTCACAATTAGTGAAATTATAAACACGTTTCCATAAAAAATTTTTAATCCTCTTCATTAACGTAGACATTGCAATAAAATTTGTATAAAGCTTTATAATTATTACAAAGCAATATACTCGGTAGTTCTAGTGTTAAAGACAGAAAAATACTTTTATTTGGCTGCTATGTCTCACGACGTATGCAGAATATTTCGCATAAGGATCCGCAGTCTGCTTGCGAGTTAAGAAACGAGGAGTTTCATCTCGGCTAATTGGTCCCACGTATCTTGCTTAACGAGAGAGGAGAGAAGGAGAATTTACAGGTGTTCTCTGTCTGATTTTTCTGTGGGGGGGGGGGGGGGGGCCCATACGGTCCCGAACGTGTCTGCAGGGGTTCGCAGGAGTGTGTGATCGCCGTTTAATTATACTCAATCGCAGATATCCTCCGTTCGGTTACTGGCGTGCGCTAATCACGCATCTACCGGGTGGCGGTGCCGCCCGTGTCTCGAGTTCTCCAGACGGCCAACTTAACCAAGTACGTAAAGAGTGTGGTGATAATTTTCTACTGATAATGAGTAACTACGAACAGAACGATAAATCAAAACGGAAGTGAACGCAATCAATAAAGCTCTCTACCCCGCAAACTGAAAAGCACAAAGAACGTAGTAACAGACAGACACATAGACACACACAGAGACGGGCGATTACGCGCCCGTGTATTATTTTCTTTTCTTTTCTTTTCTTTACCAATTATACGTAACGGTGAAGCAGATATCTTTCACTTTCGTTTCGCTGTGTCGCGTGGCTGTGTATCGACCGGAAGCGAGGAAGCCTCGGAATTTAGACGAATTTAGAAATAAACGTGTACGCGAGTAAAAATGAAAATCACGTGAAACTATTCAAGATGTATTGGTGGAATTACGTTGGATGGTGCTGATTAGAGGAATGAAAAATGTACGCAGTATTCCCTCGCTATGGTCTCTTTGTTCAGCGAATTTAGAGAGCAGTGGAGCCCACTGCGAGTTGCCGTTGGTGGGGGTAGCGATCGTACGAAGAGTTCGAAGAGTGGAACTATAGGGAGGGAATACTGAACTGTGATTGGCGCTCGCTCACTACTGCCTTGCCCTGTCGCGTATAAAAGGCGATCTCGCAAAAAGAAGATGCATCTATGTAACTACGATAAGTAACAATGTTCTCGGTGCTGGCTACTTACTTTCTGGCGTCAGTTTATCCTTCCTTGGACAACCGGACAGGCTGGAATCACAATAATAAACAACGGTGAGGTCTCCTTGTAATTTACCTTCAGCAACAAACATTTTAAAATTACGGGAATATTACAAGAATTCTATAAAATTTCGAAACGATAGTAATACTACATCGATTATTAAATATTTAATCTGAAACGTTTTCAAAAATATTCTCATTCATTTGATACTAAATTATACGTTCCTATTTGTTCTCATTGTATTTTTAAACATACGTTCACAATTGAGAAATCATTCAGTTTATGAGCGAAATATTCCACGATCTTGTCAGAGGTTAATTGAAAAATAGTTTATATCGGTTCTCCCGATGGTATCTATTGCAAAATCGACAATGTCTATTGTAGTAGGATTCGGTCACGATTCGATGTGCCAAATCGGCTTTGCCAGTGTCGGTAACGATTCACACACGACTCGGGCGTCGGTGTTTCCCTCGTAGCGCGTAGGTGTCTAATCGACCAGGGCAAAGTGCAGAGCGCAGGTTAATTACCGATAATTGCTTACCTGCGGTGGTGAGAGTAGAGCCCGGTCACGTGACCCTGCCCCGTGCAGCCTGGGGTCGGGCACTTGTTGCCCTCTGTAACAAATCAAATCACCGCAATCGGTCAGATCTCGTATGGCCAATCGCCATGCTTTTCATCATGGACTTTAAACACAAATATCTACGCCCTCCTTCATTTACCACTCTCTGTTCCTGAAGGAACTTTCTTTTTATTTTCTTGGTACAGCTACTAAGCCTCTAACGTATTAACTACCATCTATTAAAACGAAATTCTAAATAATAACCCTCACTACGAAATAAATTTGGAAAAATACAGGAGTCGGAGAAATATCTAGATCTGATTAGTAGAATAAATTTTTGCTGCTGGACTTTTTTTAGTACACAGTAGAACCTCGATTATTCGAATACATGTTATAGACGCGGGTAATTTAGTCTACATCGATTCATATGTAACACGACTCATTGTACAAATTAATAAAGAGTTAAATTAGTAAACTGCTGTATTATCCGAACGCTCATATTCTACTGATTAGTATGAGGTTCTGCAGTAATGAGAATGCGTTTAGAAATGTTCGACTGTGTTCAGTAAAGCACTATTATTTTTCTAAACAACGCTTTCCCAATTTTTACGTGTTCCATTCACATCGTTTGACACGTGCGTACATTTAAATCGCCGCGAATGAAGAGGAATTCGCAGCGATGCCATTCATGTGTGCGGATTGTTAACGCGTGCCGTTCCACCACGAATCGCGGACGCAACATCGATCTCATTGATAGCGAACCATTTAATTTAAACTAAAAGCCCGGGCCGGTTTGTTCCGACGTAATTGTCGTTGCCAGATAAAGCGTGTCAGTTCCGATTCAGCCAACGGCGGAGTTTAAATCGATCATATTGTGCTCTTTAATTATTATCGATTATGCGCTGCGTAATTGTAATATCGAGTAAACTGCAGCAGCGCACAGTACTTTCTGCGGTCCCGTCGTCGTTTCCCAGCTGAATTTAATGACCGCGACAAGCCGGTTTGATTGTGAATAAAATACGTATCCGCCCATCGTATCGGAATCTCGGTTGAATTGTTGACTGTACGAGTGACAGCGGGCCCCCGATATCTACCGGGAAAATATTGTTACCGCGGACGGTCTTTGTAATACGGACAGCACACGCGACACATTCCGATGTCCACTTTCTCTCTGACCGCCAAACAAATCGTAAAAATCGATATCCGAGAGAGTATTCGTAATAAGCGTGCAGATTTCGCGAATCAAACCGAATAAAAATAAAATGTCTGTCGATCCGAAATTGCCACTGTAACTCGCCTAATCGAATCGGAATGCACTATCACATAGTACGATATTGTTTATCAACCCTTTGCACTCCGAATTATTTTTCAATTTTATTGTCAACAATTCCCTACCATTTTAAGTGTTTTATTTGAAATTTACTTCAAAGGACAGTTCTTTGACTGCTACTTATTTTAAACAATTTGGTTTACTAATTGTATTAAATATAGCTCTCAAACTTTGTTGTAATTTATATTTGTGGAACTTATACTTCTTTTTAACTAAAAATAAATAAAGGAAGAACCAAATACATATAAAAACCCGTTTCCTTTACATTTTTCTTTCTCTGATGTCGAGTCACACTCGACAAAGGAGTGCAAAGGATTAACATTCGCGTGCGACTTGCGTATTACTCGCTCACAGTGTGTTATATTATATCTCGAAACAAATCTGCTATTTTCTTTGTCATGTTTCAGAATTTTTCGGCGAGTATCTTCGAATCTTTACGACTGGAAGAGGTACCGAGGAAATTAATATATTGATCGGGGGGATGAAAATGTCTGCGTGTAGCCATCTTGGATTTCATCGCACGATTTATGCATTTGCGAGTAACCACTGGGATTTCCCTGCCTCGTAACTAAACCACAGAGATTAACACTGTACTCACGATCGGTGTGTGGCTATCTGGAGGAAGCAATCCCTTCGCTGTTGTAAAGAAACCGAACCATTAAATATATGAGCCACAATTTTTTCATTATTTTATGTTATAGTTTCTGTAACTCTTCACAATTATTAATCTCTTAGCCAATTATTGTATTGTAAATTTTAACCCTTTGCAGTCGAAGCTATTTTAACTTGAAAATTAAACATTTCTTCCGACCTAGAATAATTCCAATATATACGATCTTTTTTCATTTTATGGATATGAAATTGATATTGTACTTCATACAATACTTAAATGTGTAGTACAGGTAGCCCTCCTACAACACGGCATCCTATAACACGATTTCGCTCTAACACGATAGGATAAATTGCGGGACCCTCGTGTAGCATTGCAACCTATAACACTGTTTCGCTCGAACACGATAAGAAAATTGCGAAAACCTTTGTACAACAGACAAAAAATATTTGTTTTTAATAGGTTTTCGGAACGTAACCCCCCTTTTTGTACTGGCTCTGGGTCTCATATAACACGGTTTCACACAACACGGCATTTTAGGAACCTATCTACCGTGTTATAGGAGGGTTACCTGTAATTGATTGGATACCAACATATTTAATAATGTAAACAATATTGTGAACAATGGTATAACAATTTTTAGTGGTGACTCTGAGTCACCCCTCGACTGCTAAGGGTTAAGACTTTCTTTCAGGAACAACCACACAGTTCCTACGAAGAAGGAATTCGCCAACTTCTAAAATGTTGTGAGACAATTGCAGAAAATAAAACTAAAACTGTTTACTTTAAGATGTGACTACTTCCGTTTTATTCTCAAATCGTGAACGAATCATTGCAATTATCCAATAGTAGAAATAAAATGAAATAAAATTACACAGAAGTCTCGAAAATGAATACTTAAAATTTGTGTTACCGATTGTACTAATTTCCATCAATTAAAGCGTGCCCGAACATAAAACCTGCTCGCGAAATTTTAATTCGCGTGGAATGATGAATGCTCGCGCAGGCATCGCCGGTAATAAAACGTCACAGGTAGCAAATCGCCGGCTGTTTCAATCTAAGTGTCGAAACTTTCTAAAAATCCTGTCCAATTTTTTCCCCGACCCGTTCTTGCGACCGTCACGAAATTGCATCGGGGACATGCTCAAGCAACCTGCACCATCTGCCGTGTACTGGCTGCAACTTAATGGCTTGTATGGTGCACGTCACGTACGATCGTGTTCGTGTTCTCGGGTTGACCTCGCGTGACCAGGCAATTATAGGTTTCCAGCACCCTGTACGTAGCCCAGAAGTACCAATCCGCTTCGGATGAGACCATCTACTAGCTGGCCCTTCGTTCCTGCCGCGATTCACAACCTGATCCCAGCGCGAATATCGCTTTTCCGCGATGATTACCATCCCGATTAGGCCTACCTGTGCCCAACGAGAATTATAATTCTGATCCGTTAAATTATAGGATACGCGCTGCTCGTTCTCAGGTAAAGACTTCCATCGTTCACTGGCAACTTAACACTCACTTACAAGCGTGACATAGATAGGGTCGTAGAGCCATCGACGGTTGCAGCGTAGATAAAGCTCGTTTGCTACCATGAACTTTTCTCTGTGAAATTACTGTCAACTTTCAGCTTCAGATTTTTTATTTCTGAAAAAAATCTTTCACGGTAGATACACTCGCTCACAAGGTTTATTTTATCCTTCATTTTTGATTAGCAATTTATCTACATGTAACCATTACAACGTTCGGTTGTCATAAAAATTAAAAAATTAGTTAGCACTCATTTATTTATTGCAGCCTAGATTGCATGCTTGGGTTTCATTAGAATGTTCAATTCATAGTAAATATCAGACTGTAAATTGTATGGATTATGACAGGAATCAGCATGTCCCATTTATAATAGGAGGAAAATGTTTAAATTTGAAAAATATCAATGAATTATTTTCAATTTGCTAAAATGATTAGTCTAGTCATTATAAACGTGACCGACCTCAATGCAGCAATTCATTTGATTCTGCAAAGCTGCACAATGCACAGCAAATGTCCAAGTCCGAATTAGATCCATAAACTAGCTTCTGTTGTCTGATCTGAACTCGGAGCAGCTCTGGGACGTATTCGATTCCGCGATTTCGGTGCGATAATCCCGTTTCAGCGGAGTTTACGATCTTTATCTTACGTATTAAGTCATTTCATCCTACGTGCAGGGCCAGGTCGACGTTTGTTAACACGAGAAGCACGGCTCTAACGGTGAATAGGTAGGTTTGTCACGTGTGCTAGAGGGGTTTGTTGGAAGGAACCTGAAGGGGAGTGGTGGGCTTTAGGTCGGTCGCGGGGGGTTGTCCCTTGGAGTGAGCACACTTTTATAAACTTTGTCGTCGACTAATCCTCCTTTGGCCCTGATCCCTCTTCCAGCCAACTACGGCCGACCTCGAAACGGTCACCAGGATGCTGGGAAACTTCATCAGCCCGTCATTTCGCGTTCCAGAAGGAAAAGAGGGAACCGATTCGATCCCTGCTTAGACGCTCTCCTCCTCTCGGTCCACCTTCTCGTAAATTGGATTACGATACGTGACGTCATTAGCGACATACTTTATTCGGCGAACGGAACGAACATGGGAACCCCGGGCGCCGTTAATGAAACGAAACATTACGGAGCACTGATTTTTCATCTAGAATTCACTTTGGTTAACGAGCACGGTCTTTCAGGACGCCAGAGGAGTCGCAGGAGTTATGAGAGTGATATAGTTTGGCGATGTTTCAATAGCACAAATTTTTCACTCTTAAGGAGTGTTGAGTTTTAAATATTTTATCTAGACTTAACACGTTAAGCGCCACGTTGGTCCCTAGGGACCGACGCTAGACTTTCCGTTCAGGCCACGTCGGTCCCTACGGACCGGCAGGGCCCGCCTGACGGCTAACTGTGGCCTGAACGGAAAGGCACGCAAATTCGGCGTGGCGCTTAACGTGTTAATATATAATCATATTGGAAACTGCTCAATGATTATTAATTAAAAAAGCAAAATTTACATATAGGAAGCAGATAGAAATATTTATTTACTGCTTCATTACGGTATAAAGCTAACGGGAGATGTGTCTGACCACTGTCTCATTCCACTTATTCTGCTGGATTCACTCAGCTGCAGCTTAGCTATCTATTGTATAATGTCACTATAAGCAGATTGAATTAACACTTCTAACCACAAGCTGACTACAGACAAGAAGATTAACTAGTTCAATGCACAGATGATGTCTTCACACAACGGCACACGATGGAATAATTTCCTGTCTTGGTAATCATACCCACGACTATATACTAATACTATATCATCATTATGTACACAATATGCATTACCACAAGAAATATTGACCGCAAACCGACAGGAAAACCGTGGCACGCGCAGCCACCGAAACGTTGAGAAAGGAGGCAGGAGTCCGGCGAAAGAACGATAAACCGGGATTCCGGCGTTTTAATTAGTGGCAGAATAAAAAAAGAA
This sequence comes from Lasioglossum marginatum, assembly GCA_028455795.1. Taxonomy (NCBI): domain Eukaryota; kingdom Metazoa; phylum Arthropoda; class Insecta; order Hymenoptera; family Halictidae; genus Lasioglossum; species Lasioglossum marginatum. Next base: position 3,261,204 of record CM052272.1, read on the forward strand.
GAGAGAGAGACAGAGAGAAAGAGAGAGAGAGAGACAGAGGAACCGGTAAACCGGCTAAGTGAGGGCGAGCGTGGTCGGCCGCCGGCGGGATTAATAAATTAGCCGTAAGGTTTTAAAACGGGTGGTCGGCGCCTAAGCTCTGGCGAGGAGAGAACGAAAGAGAAAGAGAGGAAAAAGAGAGAGCAAAGGGGCAGATAATGGTTCCGGTCAACAAAATGAATACCGGCACGCGCTGTTCTTTCCGGATCTCTGAATAGACTTGTAACGAGTCGGTCGGACCTCTCCGTTCTCCCCGTTCCAAGGCCCCCGCCTCTTTTCCCTACGGGATCCCATGGCGGGCACGTTGGTAGGAGAGGGTCAGAGGGAAAAGAGGAAAAAGCGGATCCGAGGGGCGAGAACGAGGATGAGCACCGGCCGTGGCGAGGGTGAGGCCGTGGTCGAGTGTGTAATTGTGTTATTTTGTTGCCATTTCACGTGAGGGTCACCGCGGGAGGGCCAGAGGTGTACATAAACACCAGGATTGTTTTATTCATTCGGCCTGGTGACCGTGCGACGCGTGCCGCGTTGTCCTCTCTCTCTCTCTCTCTCTCTCTCTCTCTCTCTCTCTCTCTCTCAACCTCCCTCTTTCTTTCTGTCTCTCTAGTCCTCTTTTACATTATTCGCGCACTCTATCTCCAGCAGAATCGCAGAAACTCTCGTGAGAAGAAAGAAGAATCGCCGTGAAACGAGACCTTGGGACGAAATTGTCACGATCGGAGTTCATAAATAGGGTCACGTTTATTTTAATCACCCTATACCGCAACCTTTCACTGTGTTCTTTATAATTTATCGAAGAAGAAACGAGCAAGAATCTTCGACTCTACCGGGTATTTTTACGCGCGCCTGTGTGCGTAAGTGCGAGAGGGTGCGAGGCTAACCCTAGAACATTTAGCTTGGAGACCAAGAGATTTATAGGCGTACTCGCTTAACATTCTTTCAAGAATATCTTGCTAAACTGTCAGTTAGTCCCCGGCACTACAGGATGATTCACTCGGTAGTGTACTCAATGTCAGTGCTGCCAACAAACCATCACAAGGAGAAACGCATTTCTTTGGATACACTTAACCCCTCGGATGTGATGTGCTTTCATGCATTATTATCCGCTTTCTGGAATTTAACGGAAACTAGGGAAAATATCAGAAATTCTACATCACCAAGAGATTATTGTAACATCGTATAACGTGACTCATTCAAACTAAGAATCCATCGTCATTCCCGAAGGGTTAGGTGTCGGCAAAGAGACTGATATCACTTTTTCCATCATTGGGAGGTTGTCGACGATGAACCACTACAGACAGTTGTGCGCATGTATCTGCTAACTGGATAGTCCGAAGAAAAGAGAATATTTATTACCCAGTGAACTGCCCCGTTGTATCGAGGTTCATGAAGAATTCGCGAAGAGGAGACATTCTAAGGAGCCGCGACGAAGATATCCTAATCGAGGTTCGAGCAATCACTTCTCGGACTTGGTGGACGAAGGAGTCTAAAAAAAAAGAGTAAGCGGCTCAGGGAACAATCACGAGGCACGTATTTACACGGGGCGGCGCGCGCCCTTAACGCGAGGGTAGAAGCCCCTGCGCGCGAGTAAAGGTCCTTTTTATGCGTGCGGTCGCAAAGGCAGCGTAAAATTGAGTTACAGGGCAGTTTATTTTTTTATTAGCCAGGCCAACCCTGCCTGCCGCGCGGCGGTTCCAACGCGGAAAGGGTGGTGTTTGCGGCCGACGGATTTCCCGATAGCGGTTTTATGGCGTGTCAACACGCTCTTACGCGGCCGGGTGTGTTCGCGCGCGCGTCCAACGGAAAGGGAAAATAAAAAACCGCCGAGGGCGGAAGGGGAGAGAGAAAGAGAGAGAGAGACAGAGAGGGAAGAGAGGAAGAGAGACGCAAACGGTGCACGCGAACCGACGGCTAAATCGAAAAGATCAGAAGCGGTGCGGAGCGTAGAACGAGCCTGCCGATTAAAACTACGGCTCCGCCCGGGGTCCGGCCAGGCCTGTACCGCCGTCACGCTTATAAGTATGCGATTAATCGTGGCCACTTATCGCGGGCCTGCGTTTATTCGCCGAGATTTCCGTGGCGGTGGATTGCCCGAGCTATCTCGGCCTCGAGATCTCTTAATGATCGACCGCGCCGCGAGATTGACAGCTCGACGGTGAAAATTCTCGAAAATAAATCCTGATAATGGAACTTGCCTTTGGGTAATTATCACAAAAGTGTTCCACGTAATACGAGAAATACTTTTATAATCCCCCAGAGAGACCCAGCGATCTTTCGTGTGATCGATGCACGAGAATTTTTGCTCGTTCACCATATCGACGGGAGAGGATTATGCGTTCGTGGAACTGCGCTACGGAATATCACCGTGTTCCAAGATCATCGAAGAATACTGGCACACGGCACGTTCTCTCTACGCGTCTATCCGCGCCAATTCACTTCAGGAATGCTCATCTCCGCAGGTTCAGCCAGAGAAAACGCTAAGGGGATAATGAGGACAGGCAGCAGAACCGCACGGTGGTAATAAGGTAGCGTGGTGCGGCCGGGATGCTAGTCACGTTTCTAGCTGCTGACAGCTGCGGCTTATACGTATGACGTGGTATCAACCCCAAATTTCACCGCCTAAGCACATCGTGTCATCGCTGCCCTAAGACCCCGGAATGCACTCGAACTCCCACCTGTCACACCACACAATACATTCCTCCACGAGGCATGCAACATTTCTTCCCGATCCATCCTTATCTTTCCTTCTGACCCTAAACCGATTCCTTGGTCCATTTATTTAAACCAACCCCTTCGTACTCGTTAAAAATCTTTAGCAATTATTAAAACACGAACTTTCTGTGTTTCAGCTTGCAAATCGAAAGTCGAAATAAAACCGAATTATATTTTAATTCTTGTTGTCTAATGATAGCATAATAATGAAGTTTGAGATCATTCAGATGATCCTTCAGACACAGGGCAAGAAATTTTATTCAATCATTTAGCGCATATTTTACATGAATATGCAGAATGTGAGAAAAACGACGATAAACTCGAAAGACGAAGAAGTTTAATCCTTATCGTCCCATAATGATAAAGTGTAATAGAAAATTGGGAGCCGTTTCAATACTGAACTATGAAAGGAAACTGCAGATACATGAGAAAAATGATGATTGAAATACACTCGAAAAACATTCTTAAAAGATCCTTTTTACCTCGTAAGTATAAAAGTCGAAGAGTCCTTTAGTCACTGAACCATGAAACAAATATTCAACTTCTAACATGTCCAAGTGTTCTTACAATATTAAAAATATTTTATAAGATCGTGCAGACCGAATAAGAACGCGAGACTCAAAGTCTAAACTATAAAGAAGTAAATTTCCAAAAATGTTTGCAATACGATAAACATCGGTAGTATCGTAGCTAACTATCTTTATTAAGTAAGAAGTATCGAGATTCTCGGTGAGCAAATAAAAAATGAAAATTGAATGAAGTTTCAGGATAGAATTTAAGAGGGTCTCTAGAAAGTCGACAATCAGCGAGTTCCCATGAGGAGCACTAGCGTGCACGGTAGCGCATCGTTCCACAATCGAGCAAACAGCGTCGAAGCGCTGGCAGAGCCGAGGACAGGGTAGCTATAGAGCATAAGATATAGAGAATAACTTTACTTTGAGAGACCTTGATTTCACCATTTGAGTCATCGCCCCTCGCTTCGTAATTATTGATTTTCCGCGCTACCCTAACTGCCCTAACTTCATAGAGAAAGTAAGAGAGAGTGAGCGAGAGTGACAGTGAGCAACAGAGAGAAGGCGAACCCGACCGAGATAGAGCGAGATAGAGAGGGCAACAAAAGAAGAGAGAGCACATGGGTGAGTCGAAAATGCGTTCCTCCCCCTGTCGCAGGGGACGGAGCGGATGAACGGTAACCCTACCGGAATTACTATAGCCCTTATCAATGACTGCGCGAATTTCTTAAACCGTTCTCTATTTACCTAGAAGAGGATCGAACCAGGGGACGAGCGATTTCGACAGCAGCCCGTATTTGCTGTCGTTAAAGTCTCGAGACGGGTAGAGGGGAACACGTACGAGAGACCGAATCCCCGAATTGCTGGACTCGGAATAGGACTCGCGGGGGGATGGTTGAGATTCCTTCAGCGTCGGGGCTCGGTACGATAAGACATTGGAATTCTCACCTCTGCTGAGACTGGACGGAGACATGGACATTCCCGGCCTGCTTCCGTCAAATGTGCCAGGCCTCTCCGGCATTTTCATGACATTCTCTTGCTGACCTGATCCACTTCCAGACAATACGTCGGCGTTGCTCGTTGGGCTGGACGTGGTCGTGCTGGTCGAGACAGCGGTGATACTGATACTGGTCACATTGCTACTGTTCGCGTTACCGCTGGGATTCACGTTACTACTCGCGCTACCACTACCGTTGCTGCTGGTGCTCTTGGCAGCGACGTTGCTGCCACAGTTACCGGCGTTCCCGTTCCCATTGTTGTTGCCATTCGTCGAGGTAGCGTTCGTGGTGTTACAACTGGTCACGGCGGTCACACTGACCACTCCTTCTCTGGCTATGTCCTGAATCGCACTGGCCGCCCTGGAGCCAACCCCGGCCGGTTGGAGAATGGTATACTGTTTCGAGGAATCGGGACTCGTCACAGCTGGAAGAGGACCCGTGGGACTTTTGGTCCCAGGAACAGAACTTGCAGGAACCTCCCGCCTAGCCACGTGATGAGTCTCCTCTTTCGAAGATTTCAACTGCAGCAGCGATACTGTGGAGGGATGTTTGTCCTCGGTGGAGGTCGACATGCCGGTAACAGGTTGCGGCGTGGGCATCGTAGGCCCTGGACCAGGTGTCGGGTAACCCACGAATGTGGCTGCTGCCGGGTACGGGCCGATGGGTGGAATTGTTGCGGAAGATACGGCCACCGATGGCGTTCCGCGGCCGGTAGCCTTCGAATGGTCAGTATTCGGTGGCCTGAACGCCGAAGTCGCCGAGAACGGGGAATTCGTCGGAGGAGATGACGAGGAGGGGCTCGAGGTAGCTATCTGCAGAGCCTTCAAGTTGCTTTCACTATACTGTCTATGATAGTTCGCGTAGAGCTGATGCTGCTGTAGTCTCGCCGCGTTCTGAGGCGACTGGCCGTTCCTACATGGCCGGTCCCTGTCCCTGTCGTTCATCTTATCTCTGTCCGCATCGTCTTTGTCGGTGGTTGGATCCGACATATCGATCTCCAGTTCGTTCGAAGAGTCGTCCACCAGTTCGTTGAAGTCAGGAGGATCGTACCTGGAGTATTTATCTATCTGGCGACCTTGAGGATCCACGTGACCGCCCATCAGATTCCTGTCATTGCGTTCCTTGTTTGATAACGATCTCACGGGCACCGGTCGGATTTTGCCTGGCTCGTTCACGTTGTTTAATTGACCCGCACTCTCGTTTTCTGATTTTATGAAACTGTCTAGATCTTTCTTCACTTTCACGGCATGTTGTTGCTGTTTGATGGCGTCCTGTTGCTTCAGCTGGTGTTGCGACTTTGCACTCCGGTCTTGTTGTCCACGGAAAGTTATCACGTCCTTCAGGGAGCAGCCGGCTTCGTTGCTGGTCGTCGAGGAGTTCGACACCGAGGATGGCGACAATTTCGGGTTGTCCTTCTTCTCCTCAAACAGGTTTTCGAAGTTCGATTCATATTTGTCCTCGTCCGAGTTGCCTCTCTGATACAGAGATCCTCTCGGGCCGGGCCAACTTCCGGACAAGCTTTTCAACGCCGCTTCTGTCTCTCTGATCAGAGTCTCGTCATCTTCGGGTTCCTCGGAGTGCTTGCTCGATTTTCTCGCTGGGCTGCCAGAGTTCGGTGCATTGAATGCCCGTTTCTTTTGTGGCAACGGTATGCTCTTGCTCAGCTCGTTCGCCTCGAGCAATTTCCTCGTCTCGTCGTCGCGCATGCTTTTCCTCCTTCGTTTCGCAGCAGCATCAGCTGTCTCCATTTCTTGCAGTATGGTCGCTTGCGCACACTTCTTGTTGTTCAATGGTTGCTGAAACTGCGGCAGTTGTTGCTGCTGTTGTTGTTGTTGCTGCTGCTGCTGCGGTTGCTTAGGATTCGGGCTGACAGACTCTGCTTCCAACTTCCGTTTTTTAAGATGAGCCATCGCATTCTGGCCACCCGGCACGCTGGTCAGTTCCACCCTGGAACACAAAAATTCCAGAGGATCAGGAAATCTGCTCTCTCATCGAATGCACGGATGGCAGTAGTGACCGGTTTCGAACTGTTTTTTTGTTTTTTTTTACGTGTGCAAGCTTGTCGCTCAAGGTCGGCCGCGGTCTAACGATACTTTCAAAGTTCGTAGATAGAGGCTCGGGGGGCCGGTTCTGTCGGTTCCAAACACGATCTCGGACCAGCCGAGTCCGTCTTCTCCGTCTGACGAGACGTCGACTGTTAACTTCGAAGATTCGCGCACTCGAAAGCCTACAGGACGATCGCTTTGTGTTTGTTTTTTTGTCTTTCAAGAAACGTCACCTGAAAGCCGTCGAGGGCGGTCGAGGGTGATCGCCCCGAATCCTGAGACCGCCCGTTCCATCCAGAGTCGAGACGTGTCCAGTGTCACCAGCCGGAAAGAAGAACCGTCGCTCGCCGATTCCCTCCTCGTCGGTCGGGGGTGGCACACTTCGGACGCCGTGGTCTTTCGAAGGTAAACTCGGCCTTTCGAACAGCCACGGTCCCCGCTGACACGAACGTGTACAACAGTACGTGTGTACGTTTTAGCGCGGATACGCACGCGCGCGCGCGCGTGTTCACGCGTCGCGTCGGTGACACGCGTGCTCACCAAGTCGCCGTACACGTATGGACGGACCTTTTGCGTCGGCACGGGTGCGCGTCGAGCCCTTTCCAGACAGGGTGCTCGCGAGCTACTGTGCTATGTTTAAGTCCGTTCGGGGGTGGCGATCTTCCTGTCCCAAAGGAGGGGATGAAGGCTTGCGCGAGCAACCGGCGGCTTCTGCTTCGCCGCGAAAAGTGGGGGCGGGTTCTGCGCACTGTCCACCCCTTTCAGCTTAGCTGGAACGCGATTCCCAGCCTCTCAGCACGTCCCCTTACTCACCTCACCTCTCCGCCGAGCCAACTACCCAACCACCCACACCCCCCGTTCGCGATAGCAGAGGAGGGAAACACGGCCCCCGGATGCACACCGACCCAGTCAGTGTATTGGGGATACGTGTGCTTGCCGTACACCTTCGTCGCCCCTCACACTCACCCACATCTTAACTTCCACCGCCCCCATTCCACTACCTCCACCTACGTGTACCTGTGCTACCTGGTCCTCTTTGCTACCTTAAGAGTCCTGGCAACGCTGGTTCCCGGCCAGGGACCTCTTTCTCCCTCTCTCACTCTCTCTATTCCTCTCTCCCAAGCTCGTTTTTTTCATTTTTTTTCTACCTCTGCTCCGCTTCACTCCGCTTCGATTCTGTCTCGTGTAACGAGCAGCCTCGAATTAATTCAGCATTAACAGCAACCTTCGAGGCGATGTTTTGCCCAGCGTCGTTCTCTATTTACGCTCGTTCCTACGCACGGAACGGTGAGCACAAGGGTCTATGCAGTTTTACTGGAAACTGCGGGCTGGAATCTACTGCCTTGACCTGTCCATGGTATACTGGATTTTTCGCGTTTCCCGTAGCTTGGTGGACTCGCTTGCTCCAAGCCACTGCCTTGACCTGTCTACGCTTTACTAGGCTTTTACGTGTCTAATCGGGTCTACTGAGTTTCGAGTGGAAACTGGTGGAAGCTAGTGCCCTGAGTCAACTAGATTTTGTAGCTTTCTGGTAATCTGGGTCCGTAGCGTTTTATAATAACATTGTCTACTGAAAGTTAGTATCTTGAACTGCCTGGTTGGAAAGTCTAGTTAGAAATAGCTTACTGATGTTTGTACCTAAAACTTTCTAGGTTCATATTGCCGATGGTTAGGGTCCACAATGTTTGGTAAAGAAATTTTCTCGTAGAAATTACTGCTTTGATTTTTTATAACTAGGGTCCATAATGTTGTATAAAGTAATTTTCTGTTAATAACTAGTACCTTGAACTATCTAGGTTAACCCTCGGAGTGTTGATCTTTAAATATGAGGGTGGTATAAATGACGGAGTCACAATTATCTAGTATGGTATATATATATATATGTTTAAATTTCGCGATTTTTCTTTCCACAATGAAAAGATGGTGTAAAAGTCTGTTTCCAATCGCGAGACAACACTCTGCACGTAAGGTTTAGAGCGATAGCGAGGACCTCCGGTTCGAATTAGATAAACCCAGGTTCCAAGAGGCGGTGCAGGAAGAAGAAGAAGAGCAGGATCAGCGTCAGCGCTTAGCGGAGCTTCCAAGGATCTCGGGAGTGAGAGGGCTTTTCCTTAAACCCTAAACCCACCTCAGACCACGGGAGCTCGAGAGTTTAGAGCAACGAACTCCTAGAAAGGACTGCGGGAAGAGAATGTGGTCCCGACTAAAATCGGAAGTTAAATCGCGCCCGGCGGCTTAAGACATTATCACTTTTCTTCGGCGGCCAGTTGTGCTCGGTCCGGCGGCGGCTGTCGGTAGTCGATTTCGAGCAGCGACAGAGAAAGATAGGATCGGACGGGAGCAAGGAACAGCTTGAATCCCTTCCAGTTAGGGATCAATGCTTCCTCGTCCACCCTCCAATTACGTGTCATCCCTTATGGCCTGTGGGGAATAATTAGAAAGCAGCCCTTCTCCGGGACCGAGTGCCTACGAGTCCGTCGACGGATCGTGAAAAGATTAGTTTCGTTGTCGTTGCGTTAGCGACGCTGCTGCTGTCCAAGTCTCTAGCTGGACTTCGAGGGCTCTGAGGACTCTTTTATCTGTGCTTATATATGTGCTATGCGAATATGCATTTGCATAGCACATATGTGTGCACGTAGCATAGTGCATACGTAGCATAAAGATGACTCGCGAGCGTGTCTGACCACTGCCCCATTTTCTACTTTGACATCGTGTTATGTCGTATCGATCTTACTTCCTTCGAACTGCCACTGTGTGAAAAACTATTGCGGGAAATAGATGAACAGATTAAGACTTTTATGGAAACTAACAAGTTGTAAGTTTGTACAACTCTCGTTTTTATTTTCAGCACTCTTGATTGCTTTATGTCTGGGTATATCTATTTCTTCATATTATTTAACCGCTACAGGGGATCAAATAGGAAGTTTACGGGGATTTTGAAGTATTTTGGTGAAACGCCAAGCTCCCGAGTCTGCGTTGGCAGATAACAGTTCGCTCTCTCAACGGACATGAAGATCTCGACACCTCAAAATCCGTACTCGTCAATTAATTAGCAAGTGGAGGAGATGGTTACCCAGGAACACCAGGCTGTAGAGCGGACGATGGTGCCTCCACTGAAGGGATTAGAGTATTAGGCGACGTCACGTCACCAGAGTCTAAAGGAACCTCCTTGGAACTGTGCTCTTAGAGATAGCCAAACTTACACACCCCCTGCTTTACCGATGGTTCTTTACTCACCCTCTCGTTCATCTTCACTTTCTCCCCCCTCCTCTCCTCTTCCTCCCCTTCCCTTGTTCCTCTCTTTTGGATCGTAGCGCTTTTAACATTGTTTTTAGACTTTCGTTAGTTCCTCACCCTTCGGTAAGTGGACGACAAAAGATTCATTTATGTGTTAGTTGGTGCTCAGCAAGTGTGATAGTATATGTGGTTTCTGGGATTTTTCTACCAACCCTCATTTTCTCTCCCATGCTTTCTATCTCTCTTCTTCATCTCCCTCGTTGCTTCTCTTTCTTTTCTCCTTTTTTTCCTTTGAGGATTATAATGCTTCTAACTTCCTCTTTTACCTTTTTCTTCTTTCTCCCCTTTCAGTATACGATGGAAAATGTATTTATAATTTCCTAGGTATTCGTTAAATGTGAAATATGAGCTTCCCAGGATTTTTCCATCAACCCAAATGAATCAAAATCATTTTCGTCACTTGCGTTCCGGCTGAACACCCGGCGTGGGTGTTCTCGCGAAAGGAACTCGTACATCTTTTTCTCGCCGACGTTCAAGGCTGGAAGGGCCGGATGCTGGATAATTTAGGGGTCTCTCACGCGTGGATAATGGGGGACTTGGCTAATGCACCCCACTTGGCTCCGCGTGGATTCGCGCGAGCTTTGCTCAGACTCTTCGCACTACTCCCATGGCCTTTTTCATTCCAGTTCGACTGCAAACCCTACATTTTCGTAAATCAATGTACAATCAATCGCTAAACATTGATAGTAGAAATAATAAGATAAAGAACAATATTCTAAAAATCTATCAAAATTGCCAGTAAGACCTCAACAAATTTCAAGGACAAATTGAAAGGGGGTATTGACGCATTTAAAGAAAATTTCAGGGGAGAATGAGCATGGACGTCAAGAATTCTTCTGTGGTGCGCCAGGAGTAGTAGCGAGCGGCATTGTCTGACCGTGGACGGTGCCATTCTACTGAACATGATTCGCGTTGGACAAATCTAACGAATTAGCTTTATTTCGAAAGGGGATTGCCGTGATGCTGGCCCGTATTCTCTGTCGAGCGGCTTTCATGGTATCGGGGGCCGAGGGAAGATTTTAAAGCGGACTCGTGTCGTGGCATTAGTGCAAGTGGAGGAAGAACGCTGTGACTGGGACAGCTGCCGGGTTGGACATCAGTTCGCCGGTCGGCTCCCGGGAATACCTCGTCCCTTTACTAACTATCCGCCCTTACGTCAACCACTCCTCTCTCTCTCTCTCTCTCTCTCTTTCTTCTTCACTCTCTTTCCTTTCTCTTCCTTTCCTTCCCCTCCTTAAATTTTCGACGGGCGGTACCCTCACCGGTGGACTGACGTCTTAAACCAATCGAATTCTGATCAAATATTTAACGCTGCCGGGACCAACGCTTTAAGTGGCTCTTCCATCGCTGGACTCTGTTCCTCTCTACGAAACACCTTACATCCTTGCCCATCGGGTTCCTCTTTTCCTCTGTTCTAAGTGAGAAATATAGTCCCTTATTTTGGAAGTTTTAAGTGTTCTTCCTCGAGCAGCTAAAACGATTCCAATGACCCTGCCCTGCTCACTGACCTTACATCTTCAACGGAGGAAGATCGGAGGAAGATAGTTTCGACTGGAAGCGGTCGTGGAGTGGAATCTTGTGTCACCGACATCGACAACTATGCTACTTCTAGCTAATTATACATAGTCCTCAGAATTTTTTAATTCCATGGTCCTTCTGGCGGCATCTTTAAGCTTCGTTCACCCCTCGTTAATTTGAGACAATTTTCACATAATTTTGTATGTATGAACGCCGTGAATAAATTTATTGAATTGTACCTTAGTTTTGCATATACAAATAAAAAATTTGTCGAGTTAATCATCTATTCGTCCTAACGATATTTTACCATTGTGTCAATTTAACACTGACAGATAAATGAAGCTAGAAAACTGACGGGTGTATACAGGTTAAACGATCATCAAGATAGTACATTCTATATCATTCTACTGGAGATAGCAACAACAGTTTCTTAACCTCTTGTCATACAATATTGAGTCATTGAGTCAGACTCGTGATGGGGAGATCTCAAACAGACTCCACTAAATGTATATTACTACATTTATGTTAAATCGAAGTACAATTACAAAATTTTGTTATTAACGTTCAGCAATTGGACTAAATGTAGGTAAACTTTATTGATAACACAGAAATTGTGAGGCAAGGGGTTGAAGTAGCTTCGAGTGCGCAAGGGGTTGAAATTGATCGTCTTTGGTTTAGAACATCACGGCCCCGTTTCCGTCGATCTGAGAAGGTTCGAGGGTTTCTGGGCCCGGTACAATGAAAACGGTTTTTCTGTCTCTTTCGGCATAGTGCTATACGTCACGGGTCCCGGTTTCGGGGCGTAATTAAAGAGAGCGCAGAACAGCGTGACGCCTCGGGCCTGCCTGGGGTAAGGAGCGGGGCGAGATGGTCGGGGAACAGGGTATGGGGTATAAGGGATGTGTTTTACCGAGGGATACTTATACCATCCCTACGCGGCACATATTTTCATATAACAAAACCATCTGCGTGCCGCGCATAACAAATTTCAACTGATTTATAGTGAGGCTGGGGTAGGCGAACGCAAATTTTCGCAGTTACGTCGACGTCGACGCCGATGCCGACGCCAGAAGAAATTCTGCACGAGTCTGTGCTTTCTTTTGTCGATTTATACCCTTGCGAATTCGGTTTTGCATGAAGACGATACTATTCAATGCGATTCGCAAATTGGTTATGTCTACGAGCTGATACAAGCAAGTCTCGAAGTCCTGATCATTTATTATCATTTTTATAGAAGACACTTGGTAGATATATTTCATGTTCATTATGGTATTCAGTAGTACTCGAATTAAATAAAAATGAAAATGGAAGCCTAAGTATTATAAATACATACATATGTTTGATTCGTAGCAGCATTTTAATAAAAGTAATAAATTAAAGCAGTTCAGAGACGTACAGAGTTCGCAAATCAAAATTAGAGCCATAACATCTGTACTTTTTTGTAGTACTTGATTAATCCTATATTAATAACAAACTTCACTAAATATTATAATGTTATCTACTGAAAGACAAAATTCCGTACCAACGGATTATAATAAGCAGGAATTTAATCAGTGCATTTAAAGTATATAAAATTGAAAATATTCTGCGTATGAACGAATACTAAGTGGTGTAAATGAAATGTGATTAATTCTTAAATTAACGTGAATTTATTCTCGAACGTAATTTGTATATATTCCAGCGTTTCGGCCGTTACACGCACGAGAAATCGAAAAGGATGCCCCTGCAAGTTTTACAGTGATATCTGTGAGGAACGCGACCCTAAAGGGTTGCACGAGAGGGTTGCAAAGTCGGGTATGTACAGAGTAGGACAGGGATGGTTGGGGGGTTGTAAGAAGGGACCGTACTCTGACCAACCGACGACGGACCGAGCCATTGGATCGATAATGTCATAGTGACAAGTACCAGCATGTGTTTCCTTCTTGTGCTCCCAGCCATATATGTAATATACATACATACGAATATATTCAAATTCTGCTTCGTTGTTTAATCTTTGGTGAAACGATTCCCGAAAACCGCCAAATAAAACAGTACAGCAATAAACATATCGCTTATAATGACAATCTACTCAACAGTATCGCCATTCTAATTTCACCCTTTTAACACGTTGTTTGCGGAGACGCTTAAACGCATCTTTTTCATACTGTTGATAGAAAGCGGGAGACGCTTAAAACGCGTTGTACAGTAAAAATTAGGCGTCAGCTGTTGTGAGACATGTAGTAGGTAAGTCATAATTAAATTATTAATCGTTTCGCGATTATAAGCATGACTCTAAAAAAATTGACCGCTTTACGGGGTGGATTGATGAAAAAACCGCCCGAAAACAATGTGTCAATTACCTTTCAAGGAAAATCAGACTGCGTTTATCGAGACACCGCACAATTATTTTCACAAGATGCGTCTGAGAAATGTGTCTAGCAAATATCTATAAGAATATTTTTACAATCTCAACAATTGTGCAATAAAGACTCTTGGATCGGCCATTTTGACGGGTTCGTCAAAGTTTTTCTCTCTTTTATTTTAGAACTTGCTTCAACATCATGCAACAGCTGAGAAATACAAGAATAATTTTGTTACCATGAAATTGTGGAATTGTTGACAAATGTGTAAAAAAATGAGTAAATTGGTGCAAAAGTTTATGTCAAATCCAGCTCGGCATAGGACCGGAAAGGGTTCACGATCAAAATACATTTCTTAGAGCGACATGGAAGGGATATCGAAGGGTATATTTTCCGAAGGATTAACTAACTTATGATCGACAATCCCGTGACGGCCAAAGAGATAGTGGCATCTGTAAACGCGGCAAAAACTAATGCGAGTCGAAGAGTTCTTCCTGTAAAACGCGGCGGGGCAGTAAATCCTGAAACGAACCTGGAATAAACTGTCCGAGGTACGACCATAATAATATGCCTCCGTCGCCTCCGCCGCCGCCAGATTGTTACGGCTTGTTGGAATTGCCTCTCCGAAAACCAGTCCGCTTCGCAGTGTTCTTGGATTACGATGCAATTTCTCGAGCCTCATGGGCTTGCACTGATGACGGCCCTTAAAACTCAAAAGCCCTTTCTGGCCGGGCTTTCTCCGCGGGAATTATGTGTAGCCGTGTGTGTCGATGAATTCGAACGATGCCCTCGGCTGTTTCCGGTGTCACAAAAGTTTTTCGACGAGCGCATCTCATGAATAAATGAATCAGCCATTTCGGCCTGGTCATAACTCCGTGCCCCGACAATGTGCTCAGTTTTTTTTTCCCGGAAAATTTGTTCTTCGACGAAAATCTGTCGAATTAGTTTTGCTACTGTAATTTCCTCTCCTGCATAGAAAAATACGTCTTCGATGCCTCGTTCTCGAGAAAGATCAAAAAGATAAAAGTCCGAAGCATCTGATCATGACCTACTGGTTCTACTTCCCACTAGGCACGCAAACTCGACTTGAAGATTTTCAGTCTCGTGTGAAAAAATTGATTTCGTATTTTCCATTGATTTCCTCCCGTAGAATCACCCACTCCACGATTGTACAATCGATACGGGGACACCCCGTATAGTATCCCTCCGCTATAATTCCGAAGGCTCTGTTTTCGGATCATAAATACTCGGACTTCAGCAACTCTCTCATTTAGCGGCGCGAAGAGTGTTCTATGTGCGTGTACACGGCCATAAAGTGAAAAAAGGTCCACGGCCGTTTGTTACCGGGAGCAGTTGTAACGGAAGGGCACGTATCGGGTAACATGATTACAAATATATCATAACCTCCTTCGCCCTTTCTACGGGAACGTTCCCGGAGAAAGGGCCCGAATACGGGAGAGCGTGTCCTTCGACACGCGATACACGTGCGTCGCCTGTCGATGCGGCTTTATCGCAGCAAATCACTGCCGACCCGAAGAAATAAAGACAAAGGGCGAGGGGGTGTAAGTGAAAAGGGCACGTAGCACATCCCTCTGCTAAATCGAATTGACACAGCTTCTTGTTGTGTACGCTACAAACGAAAAAGACGCGCCGCGAAACATTTTCTGGAGACATTGCCTGTTGAATTCGGAAACAGCACCCTGACGACTTTCTAACATCCTCCTGAAACTATAGCGTTCTGCGGCAGCTATAGTTCTTAAATCCCTCGTTAATTTTCAGTAAAGAACATTTGTCCTTCTTGTGATCAATTTTATATTTTCAGTTTAATTGTAGAACGTAAATAAGCAGTACATAATCTTCTTCATTGATTGATTTACACTCAGTAAAATAAGTCTCCGTACGCCCTTTAAAACAGAATAACTTTTTTATAATTATACCAAATGACCTGATGTTTTGTAAGCAATTAGAAGCATTGGTTTAGTAAATGATCTGCAAAAAAGATTTTCCAAAAATTACAATTTACAAAATTGCATGCAAAAATAAAAAAGATTTTTTAAAACTTTTCTATTTGGACCCTTAATGAAAATTTAAAATATATGTTTTGTAGATCTATGTTAGTTATACACATGCTGAAAATTAACATTAAGAGGTTAATGATAACGTTATGTCTATGGATATATTATATTATATCATTAATGGAGCCGATAGAAAAATAAAATTATCGAGTTCTAGCTGAAAAATTCATGTATTCCCTCCATAAAACTCGTAGTATACTAATCACAATCCTGTAAACCGAATGAACTATATCCACGAAACAGAATTTAATTAACATCCGCAAAATCAGCCTATAGATCAGACAGAAAGAAGAAGTAATCATAATTGCCCCAGATTCCGCGCAATCGAACAGATTATTCAGCCAAACCGATCGCCTTACAGCTAATGAAACGTTTGCCCCAACGGAAGAAGATAATTTGTGCGACAGCAAAACGATCCTAAAGAGCATACGTCCAGCCATACGGGATTAGGGGTCGGCTAATATAAGAATATTATGGACAGGGGAGTAATCATCGTATCGCGGATCAGCGTCCCGGAAACTGGGACCGCTCCGCAAGCCAGACAGCCAGATATCTCGGAATGTTTTACACCTCATTAGGCAACAATGTGTTGTTGCCAGGGTGAATTATATCGGGCATGAGACGCCCGTCAAGACAAATGGCTCGAACCGGAGGTAATTGTGGGCTTTTATTAGCTCTGGTTTCTCCTGTTGGCTGCAAATCGCGCAGCGCGCCTGGGTCACAGACAAGGAGGCAGCAACGCACCGGCTATGCTGGAAGGCAATCCTTCCAGCTCCTTCTCATCTATTTTCCTTCTCTCTATACGCCTATCCTCGTTCGTCTTCGAGGTTCTCGTCGACTTCCTCTTCGTCTCTCTCGATAAACGACCCCGCGAGTCGCGAACGCTGCCGCGTAATTACTCGCGTGACAGTAATACTGGAATGCGAATCTCGTCGCTGCGTATCCTGTTGTGTCATCCTAGACGCTCTGCTCGCTGCTGACGCCCTCGATCAGATCTATCTTTCCGTTTCAGATCCCATTTTCACCTTTAACCCCTCGCCTTGTCATTTATTCTACGACCACTGTGATTAAGACCTCTTTGTCAAACTGCAAGCCTGTATTTTCTTTAATGGCTAATCTACAAAAAGATAGAATTTCATTTTCAAGGGTCAAAAGAACTCGATCACTGGACTGTGAACTTAATGTATGTATTGGGTCGTTCGGAAAGTCATTTCGTTTTCTTAAGAGAAAATGAAAGCTTAAGAGAAGATGAATTTTTTACCATTTAGAATAGGTTTTAAAGATCCCATGCTCGTTGAATTTCTGTTTTTTATTAGCAAAATATTGAGTTATATGACTTTTCACGACTTTATTTGAAATGGAATTTGCACCGCATAAAAAATGTTGAAAAAAGCGAAAAAAATAGTAATCGATGGTACATCCTCTCTTTAAACAGCGCACAACTTTTTCTTTCGTGCACTACATTTTTACCCTTGCGGTAAGAAAAAAGCAAAACTTTGATTTTGCATATTTGATGTGATGATAAAAACATACTTGAAAGATCTTCTCTAAGAAAGATCTCTAGCTTTCCAAAAAAGTTCAAATCGTATAGTACAATATTAAAAAAGTTATCGTCTTTTCAAGAGTGTCCGAATATTAGTGGGTGTCACTGTATGTATAATAGATTGTGTTCAATGTCTTTGCACGAGTCTGACTCAATATTATAAGCCAAGAATCCTATAATTAATATAGTATTATGAAATATTGATGCTTCTTCGATTCAGTCTTGGAAGATCGTAGAAGTTTGTTGGAGTGATTTCTGTTGCTATTCATTTAGATCAAAAGAAGCAGAAACCGCGTAGAAATTTATTCTATGTATCAGCGTTCAGATTTTGATCATAGAAAATTTCGATCTAAAAGAACATAGAAACTTTTGTGATGATGTTATTGTTTTACCAGGAATAACAGAAGAAATCTGATTAAAGTTTTTGATGAAAAATACAGTAAACCTGCCGATGTTTATAACTGTTGTGTACAGGAAGCGTTTCGAAAGACCAGCCGCCCGTACCCCGCATTTATTTCGAGGGGAATAAACTTCCAACAAATTTCTTAGTCGCCGCAGACCCCGACCACGCCGGTGTTGGTGGACTCTATACAGGTTTTGAGTTATTTGCGTGAAAGCGGCAAAGTGTAGCCGTCGATGTTGGTTAAAGTATGCACGAACGGATCGGCAAGATTAATGTGGTCAGCGTGTTTCTTGAGATATTTCACATACTTGCAAGGTTAATTACTTCCCCGCGCAAAATTGTTGCGGCCAAGGGACCGCCTGTGACCGGCTCCAAAATATTCGTCCACTTCGCGCTCTTCAATTATCTTGTTCGTCAAAGCTTTGGCTACTTTGCCCGCCGAGATTCTAACCCGTAAAATGTGTACAGAGAACCCTGCCGAAGTTTCTACGAACAAGCAGCTATTTGACTAAGCATCTCTCAGAAATATATTTAAATGTTTAGTAAGCAGAACAATTATTCTCTTCGTTGGGAATGCGCAAAAAGAAGCCACGACTTTAAATATTGTGTTAAACTCTTGGAAAAGAAAGTGTACGATAAAAGGTTTCCGTAATTTATTCAAGACTAGACATTTTTGTATGATAACATTCTAGACATTCTTGACATTCTTCCATTATAATTTTATAAAAGAGGTTACAATATCAGTTTCGCCAGATTAATACTTGTCTCCCACTTTACCCATCCCCTTCTATGACGCTATTTCCCCTCTTTCCGGCGGCAAGGATCCCCACGCTTTCACCACGGCCTAGTCGCGTGACGCGATTCTTTTCTGTCGTGTATATGTCACACTGTCACGTGACTAATCTGGTACTGACAGAGAGGGGGTAGGTAACTTTCTCCCCTCGATTCGAGTCAATTCCCCTGATCTGACGACTCTGGTTACAATCTCGAACACTTCAGCGTACTTCTTAAGAAGAGAGTGTACAATAAAAGGCCCGTGTGGTTTATAAATGTAACCTAGAAATTTTTATTTGAAATCGTACACTTCTTTGTTGCAAGTCAATAAAAAGAAATCAGGATTTCGTGCATCCTGTTGTACTCCTCAAGAAGAAAAAAAAGTCTACAAATTCTGAATCTGAAACCCTTCAAACTAAAAAAATCCTGTCTAATTTATATGATCAATCACTTCCACGTGAAGTATCTTTAGCACCTTGCCCTATCTGATTAAATTACAATAAACTGGTAAAATCTAAAAATTTACTAAAAATTGTTGCAAAGTGGTTGCATTCTTTTCCGTGCCAGTTTTCAAATAGGGGATTTTTCGAATTAAAAGTGCAGCGTGGTTTAACGATTCGGTTGCCAAGGCGTTTACCATAAATGCCGGCGCGAAATCGAAAGGAATAAAATTCTCTGTCATTTCTCATCCGAGCGAGCGAGTTCTCCCGGTCGAAATCGCAGTATTTTTTCGAGGGGGGGACCAGGACATCCCGAAAGGTCGCACTTTCGCGAGAAGAGAGCCTGGTATCCACGCGTTATTACGCCTCTAGGAGGTACAACTCGCTCGAGGCATATGCGGGCCAACCTTGTCCCCGTCCCTCTTTCGCTCGTAGTTTCGCCGTGGTTCATGTATTTATGCATTTCCACCCACCCGCTGCTTCTTGACTAGACTCGTCGCGCACACAACGATGCAGCATTGTGTGCCAGACGATTTACATGTATTGCTG
Source organism: Lasioglossum marginatum (assembly GCA_028455795.1). NCBI lineage: Eukaryota > Metazoa > Arthropoda > Insecta > Hymenoptera > Halictidae > Lasioglossum > Lasioglossum marginatum. The sequence goes on from CM052272.1 coordinate 3,280,445, forward strand.
CTCGATGATGTGCCGTAAAAGATGGCCGGCCGAGGGGCGAACGTGTAGTCGAGGAGTTAGAGAATTGCTTTTAAATTAGCGACACGCAGTTTCTGTCGTTTTAATGTGATTTACCGTTGGCGATATGAATTATTACACCTGGGGACGAGAACAGTTCGATTTTCGGAGGAATGAAGTCCATTGATGGCGATTCGCAGCTTTCATTTGCCACTGGACCGTGGATTTTATGGATTTATGGTTCACCAGGACGAGAGAGACACATTTTCTTTATCTGTATTGAAAATTCTATTCTATATATATTTCTATCTCTTCACCACTTGACGTGTCATTATAGACCAATGTAGCTAGTTATTAAACAGCTACAACTTACAGATCTACATCCATATTGAAAATTGTACTACAAATATTTCTATTTTTGCTTCCCCATTATTTTCGGCTCGGAGAACGCTAGCCATCATCTAACAAGCAAATAGTCCTCGAATAACTTCAGCGAATCCAATTAAATAAAATTGAATATCTGGGAACGGTGCGAGTCGTTACATAGTGTCCCAAAGTTAAATCGTTCGCTTACACTCGGGCAATTAATTGTCACACATCGGAACATTAATTAGAACACGCTGCTGCTCCCAAGTTCGCATTATCGCTGCTAATTTAATCGAGCTCTTCCCGAATGCTATCGTGAAAATTGTTATCCGAAATTCCTCGGGATAAATCGAAAGACGTAATGCATGCACAGCTGCGATATCATAGTAATTTTCATCCCGGATCTCTCTTTCATGCGGGCTGGATCCACGGGTTGCCTTTCATTATTCGACCCGCCATATTTACTCATTGAATTCAATTCGGATTCACTTACGGTATGATTTACTCTGCGGAGGCGTACCTGAGCATGGAGATGGGGATTTATTGGAGACGGAGGTCGTTCCGAAAACGGGAAAGGAAGACGCAAACAGCGGGGGTGTGGAACACAGGGGAGAGGTCGAGAGCCTGGCGAAAGGGACAACGGGCAAAACCGAGGGAGAGAAAAGTAAAGGACGAGTCCTTTTCTCATATTCTGTATCCCATATGGTCCCTCGTAAAAGTTACAAGAGCATCTTTTCTAAATTCTGATTTACCGTACCCTTTCGCGGCCGTTTCGCCGGGCAATATACAAACATCTGCACGTGTTTAGTATGAAACATTAGTATTCAAAATTAGTGTAAAATTTTAATATTAAATTGTGTAGCTGTGCAACGATTTTTTAGAATTTTCAGATAATCAGGATACTTGAAATCAGAATTTTAAACATGTAGTGTCAACTCAATTTTAGATGTTAAAATGATGTTAAATTGCTATTTGCCTCAATTAAATATACGAACTATTCTTATATGTGATTAAACAGAGGTTGAATCAATTTTTCGAAATTTAAGATAAATAAGTGGACTTGATTTTATAGCTACTGATAAAGTAACTTCGAAAGGTATTTTTCATAACATTGTCTGATCAGAAGTGATTCTATGGGTAGTCTTCGGACAATAAATATCAGTCTAGCGCCTCTATATTGCTCCGAACGCGAGGGATACAGCTTTATTGGCGAATACTGAATTTTTATTCGACCCCTACGTAAATAAAGCCATGTAGAGCTATCCTATACTGCCATTTTTTAAAACGTCGCTCTTAAATCAAGCTAACAATAAGTACGTCCATTAACTGGACACGGCTAATCGATCCAGGAATATTTATTGACCCGAAATCGAATTGATAACATTTTTGAACAGAAATTCTCGATAACTATGTATCTCAATCTTCAAAAAATTTGATCATGTTTCTATCATTTATCCTTGCTCTATATTTTGTAGGGAATATTAAAATGTCCGTTCTAAATGCAAAAACGAACAAGAACGCGTAGCAATTTAGACTAAAATCTGGTCGATCAACAGGGGCCTCGGAACGCCACAGGCCGGGGATGCCGTGGGGGTGGTTGGAAGAGAAGGGAAGGACCCCCCCCTCCCGCGAACTCGAACATGAATTAAAGTTTTAATTTCTCTAAATCACTGTTCGCCCTCGAGCGCTTTCCACCAGACGGTCCGTTACTTATGGCCTTTGCCCTTTTTACCGCCTCCTTTTTTGCCATTCGCCTCGATCTTACCACCGACCAACCCTCGGCAATCGGGAGAAATCGATATGCACTTATCTGATGACTCTTGAGACCCTTTTTTCTTTTTTTACCGTAGGCATAACAGCCAGCCATCGTTCTCCCGATGAGATTTAAATATTTCAGGCCAAAATTATCTTCGCTATCCGAGGACCATTTAGATTTATCCGATACAAAGCCATTCTGAATTAACCCTCAAATAATGCTTATTCCAATCATTTCCGAATGATATTGCTAAAATTAAGTTAATTTTTCGGATGTATAAGTTCTTCGAAGACATTTTTAGTCGATATTTAAGTACACTGTGTTTCAGTGTTAGGGGTTCAGAGTTATAGATCCTAAAGTTTCTTAGGGATCCTAAAAGGATAAAGCCTCCCTAGCCCGAGGATAAATCATGTGTAAAACAGACGTCCAGGATTTAGTCTAACAATAATACAAATCGTACATTTTAAAATGTAATTTATAATACTATTCGTTTGTAAACACCTTCATGTGCATAATGCAATGTATTGCCTTGGAAAGAAAGAATGAACATACACAGTTTAAAGTGTCTAGTATTCTACACACATTTGAATTCATTAGTTCCAGATTTCTTTAAGGATCGAAAGCAGGGCAACAGAGGTACCCCAGTGAAACAAGGACGACGAATTTCGTGCCAGGAGGATCGATCGAGGGAAACGCCGATAACTGGATCAGAATTCGCCCCTTTCCGTGGGCTCGACAGCCCGAGACCGGCGTTGTTCATTTAAAATCATGACGCCGAGCGTAGGGCGCAGTCACGGCGGAGGCGTTAGTATTAACGTTAGGTGCCACCGGGCCGGGCCATCTACAAGAACTTCGCGCACCCCCTTACCACCGGTGACATATTGTTTCCATTCTGCTCTCGGGCTAAAGCGCAATAAAAAACTGGCATAAATATCAGCCCCCTTGGCCTCACCACGTCCCGCAGCCACCGATGCCATCCGAGCTCGGTGGCCCGCGACACCGTTGCTACAAGCAAGAACACTATGGCCCCGGATACCGGCGGTCTACAACTACGTGGAAACGTTCTTTCCCGCGTGAGAAACGCCGAGGACTAATTTGTCTGAGTGGCTTTTTCGACGCTCGTAAGGGCAACGCGGATTGCCAGCCGAACCCGTGATCTTTCCCTCGGTCGCCAATCGCTGGGCTAAGTATTTGCATTCGTGCCCCAAGATCGTTTAACACTAAACCTACCACCACCGGTCAAAATGACCGGTTCCAGATTTTTTATTTTACAATTATTGAAATAATAAAAATTATTTCATAAGGAATGGTTGTATAGATATCTTTAGTAGAGCATTACAATAGGGGCCGCACAAAGTCAAAATAAAATCAATCTTGTCATTTTATAACATGTACCAGTTACATTTATGGCTCGGTGTGGGTTTAGTATTAAATTAGTCGATTTCTAGTCACCAGGGTATTAACTGAGACACGTTTCATTGATTTAATATAATTATTTTTTTATTTGAGGCCCCAGTTGGTCTTTAAACTAGCCGGTTTTCAGTCATCGTGATGTCTATATTGTGACAATCTTGTTTTATTTAAAAATTGTGTCTTCCGTTCACTAATTTCACTTAATTATTTTGTTATTATTTTGTCTTGTTAGTTTGGGACAACTTTTTCGAACATTTAACTGGTACGTGATGTACTTTAGGTACTTATTTTAAATCAATCGATGGATTTTAAAAGTGTATACAATTGAACAGCACGTTTATCGATTGTCTTCTTTCCCCAGGATTTTCTGTACGAAAGCTTGTACACTTGCTAATTGTTTTCCTCTATTTTTCAACCGCAGCAAAAAAATTATTTGCAGAGTTTAAATTAGATTTTACTTACAGCGTGACAGGTTCCTCAGGGCTCGAGGGTGAAACTGAGAGTGACATGGTGGCGGTTAGACATCGTGACGTTCCTGGCGACCTAACTCGATCGTTCACCTAGAACAGAATGAAAACTGTAAGTACCTTATCAGAGTAACAATGTTCAATGATCTACAATCGTCTTCACAAATTAATCTACCCTGAAAAAATGATATTTGATCCTAAACATAACTTTGTCCCAAAAAGGATCCACCCCTTCTGTTCTTAACCTTCGCAAGGTAATGTAGGGTCTTAGAGACCCCAGCTTCACATTTTCGAAAAGAATTTTTATATGAAAAAAATTAAATTTGTTTGTTTACTTTTTATCCTGTGTTATTCTTTATCCCAAATTTATTAAACACGAGGCTATTTATGAAATTCATTTGTCGGGGTCAAAGAGACCCCACCTTACTATTTATGTGTTATTAAACCTTACCTTGCGAGGGTTAAAGATTGAATTATTTTTCTCCTAGAATATACATGCAATAAATGCATAAATCTTCTCAGCAAGAAAATGACATTGTGAATTCTCAATGGTATTTCAGAGACGTTTCCGACCTCTGGATAGAACGCACTCCGCTTTAAGAGATTATGCACACGATCGAATTGAAAAAATACAGAAGAGACATTCCTCCGTGTAACTTCCGAATTCTTTGCACGACTCTTGCTGTCGTCGATGGGGAATTGAGCAACAGGTAGAGCAGATATGTCCTCGAGGCATCATGCTCGACAGAGCATACGCGTGATTTACCGTATAAGTGACTCATCGAAATCACCCTTTTTTTCTCTTATCTTCGAGTCTCTGCTGGAAACCAGAACTGGAGGAAATAATTCTTTCACCTAAACGGTCCAAGGAAGGGGAAACGAGGATTTATATTCGAGGGTAGTATTCATGTGCTCTGATAAATTGTCAATTCCAGAGCTATAAAATTTTTGTAATATGCTGCAAGACCGTCTCTTAATCCACTTTAGCGTTTTGCCGTTCGATATGTTTATACAAAACCCTTCTTTTCTAAAAAAGCGAAAAGCTAAAAAAGCTTTTCTAAAAATATCAGCGAACAGAAAAAACTAAATATATTCATCAGTTGTTAACACTAAACCTACCGAGCCTTAAAAGTAACTGGTACATGTTCCCTTATAAAAATGACAAGATTGATTTTATTTAGATTTTGTGCGGTTCCTATTATAATACGTGCTCTACTAAAGATATTTATACAATCAATTCTTATAAAATCATTTTTATTATTTCAATAATTATAAAATAATAAATCTGGAATCGGTCATTTTGACCAGTGGTGGGTAGGTTTAGTGTTAAAAATAAAGATTCTAAGTAGTGATGGATATTCGTATCCCACTCAGTAGTTTTTACTTCTAGAAGAAATAGTTCACAGTAACATTTTTATGTTGATAATAACAAGTGATTACATGTCTTGAAAATAATTTAAAAAGAGGTCATATTAAATTAATAAACATAATTATTACTGCAAGGAAAAGAGAATACAGCTATGCTTCCATAAAAATGGACCTATAGCACTACTAATGTGTCTGAATGTATGCAACAAATTAACATTGGTTTATATTTTACTGAGCGATAGGTTATCCATGAATTATAACGATTGCCAGAGAGCTATCACAGTGATTTTCTGAATGAGGGCACTCGCGCGGCACTCGAATCGTCGGGAGCTAAATTCGGCGGGATAAATTCGGTCGGAATTGAGCGGCCCTCGCTCAAAGAAATATTACACCCATATTTTTCTCCGGTGAACGATGACTGAAGCTCTCCCGCGATTTCCAAGGGATTAATAATGGCAGCAGACCGTTCTACGACAATCGTAGAGCGAAACAAATGCAGCCCGGGGCAAGTGGACCAGACTCGCGCCGACATCAATCTGAACGAGCGAGTCGCACCCCTAACGAGCCACCGAGTCATATAAATTTTATTGCCATTTCATAAATCCCGTCGACTGCCGCGAGTTACCGTTCCGCGGCTCTCCGACAGAGATTATCAGGAACGTATAAAGTTGTGGATCGTTGCGCCGGTTAGGGCTGGATTTTGTCTCTCCCGACACTTATTTCAGGCCCGAGTTTCGAGGGTGACCGCGAGAAATATCGCGGAAATGTTTGAGTCGAAAAATACCTAATACGGTCGTGAAAAATTATCGCGGGTACATATTTTTTCTCCAGTGGAAATAAATGAGAGCAACTGAAACTCTTGGTACAGTAGCCCAGATTTTTTACATTATTCGATTCAGAACCAAACTATCATAAAAATATGTAGAAACTACAACGAGTTCAATTTGACTAAAATTGGGCTACCAGTTTCTGTATTAAGATCTTTCATTTTTTATAATTATTCCCGAAAGCAACTTCCACATTTTGGTAGGTTAAGATCTGTAATTTTTTATCTCGGTTCTGCGCGTTTCGGAATAGTGTAGGACTGGTTGCGACAACATTTGCATGGGACATGCAAAATGCATCTTGATCCAGGAGATGTAAACGCAAGCATAAAATACACGTCGAGCAAAACCGCGGCGGCATATAGATGCCAGGATCACGTTTATAATAAATAAGACAGAAGTCTGTACGAGGAAGATGGAGAAGACGGAGCACAGTTAATTCAGTTTTATACGACAACACTTCCGATCCACGGTAAGCCGGCGACAGTCTCGAGCTCCTTACCCTCGACGTTCTCTTCATCTTAACGCAAAGACGAACCAAAACCTGATTTACATTTCTTTCTCTCCTCGCTATAAAAATTCTGCGACGATAACTTCCTTTGTTCCACCCTCTATGGTCGTAGGGGCGAGCAACCCCTGCGGCTGGAAAGCCACGGGGAGTCCCCATAACCCCGACTAGTTTTCGGTTTACATTACATTCTTTTCCTTAATTAAAGGCATTGCGCACTCGGGCTCGTTGGGTGCTTTATCTCACTCGCGGAAGCGTTCAGCTTTTTATTTTATCGGACGTTCTATTGAAGGTACAAACTGCGAAATATTAGAAATTATTTGAACGTGTAGCCTCCCCCCCCCCCTCTCCCTGTAATCTCATTCTCGAAGTTATAGAAATATTTTCTTGATAAATTCTTTAATTTTTATTCAAGTACATGTAGCCATAAAAAACCCACGAAATCTGAACAAATTCAATCCTGTTAATTATAAATAATTATATGTCGGTCTCGTTTAGGGCTTTGTAGTTCTAGTGTTAAACTAGGACCACACAATTAGCAGACGATTAAAAAGTATTAAACTATTTATAGTTTGCTAAATTTAGCTGGCCGAGTACAACTCAACCCTTCGGGGACGCTGATGGATTGTCAGTTTGCTTCTGAATAATCTTTTTGATATTTTCTTCACGTATATAATAATCTGACCTTCTGTAATCAATTTTGAAAAATTCCTCAGAGTCGGTACAAGATAGACTATAACGTAACGAATGCCATGTTCTTGAAAAACAAGTAAAATATATTTCACTGAGATTAGTACGATTGTTAAACGATGGTTGATCGTATTCAGGAAGCAACAGTCAGTCGAAGATGATGGTCGTTCATTCAGCAGCAGAAATCGCGTTCGTCGTGGAGGACGAGGGAGCGAAGAGGGCTAGAGAAGGAGGGCTAGATAGGATCGAAATGTAATTAAGAGAGCAAATAATCCGAGCCGAACAAACTCCATGAAATGGATCAAAGAACTGGAAAGCGAGAGGGAATGAGACGCTGCGGTGGTAGAGAGAGGGAGAGGGAGAGGGAGAGGGAGGTACATGGTACCGATAGAGGACTGAAAGGTAGCAGGACGAACTACGACCGACTGATTCTCCCTGTCGTCGTCCTGTCTAGCCCGAAGGAGTAGGGCAACGAGCGGGGGCCTCGGCAAAGACCCTCGATAAATATTTCCGTCAAGTGACCGGGGTTGGAATTCAAAGAGAGCCGAAAGGTGGAATCGAGAGCAAAACGAGTCCATCCTCTCTTCAACGGTGGTTCAAGGGATGGCCGACGGTGGATGGGGTTCGAAACTAGGGGGTGAGAAGGGGCGCTCATGGGGGGAGAGGCAGGCAGCCAGTATATTTGCGTTACGTTACGTAGTTGCGCGTTTAATCAGCCGTATACCCGGAAAGGGCGCGTGTGAGAGGGAAGAAGGAAAAGAGGGACGGGGACTAAGAGGAACCGCCTCGACTTCCGGATACTAAAGAAGGACAGGGGCTAAACAGCATCCTACCTTTTGTCAACGCAAAGAGACCAGATTCTGTTTGCCGGCGGACTCTGTCCTCTGCGACCTCGTACGACTGCCTTCATAGAATGTCGCTTGCTCAGCTCGTTTTTCTTTATTCGCCTTTTTACCCTGGCAAACTACAATGCTGACGACCATTTTCGGATTTTTTACCGAGGAAGTTGAAAATGTTTCTTTTTGTTTGGTCAAACTTCAAACGGCATTTCGACTTGCGGACTGTCGCTGATTCGATATTGTCAGATCATTTGCTGCGAAGAATTTACTGCGATTTGAAAGTGCTCCGATTTGTTCAGTGGTTTTTCGAATCGATTAACTTTGTTTCTGGATTTTCCTCGTATTTTTCAGATAGATTATTCGCGTTCTTTTCTCACGATTTCGCGCCAGCAAGTAGAAGAGGAGAGAGGCCAAGGGAAAACAGAAGAGTTGGCGCCTACGAGACGTCGATGGCGTGACAGATTGCCTCCAGTATTTTCCACCACATATATCATCGGCATCCGCCAACCCTTAGTTCTAGTTCAATGCTCACCACCGTCGTTTCCCTTAATTGGCATCACCTATACCAATCTACCTGTGCTATGGCTCAGAAAATTTCCTACCGCAGTTAATTACGACAGATTATATCATATTTACACAAACTTGTTTCCTGTTAATATTACACACTCAACAAACTACACATATGTATAACGTCAATAACATGTTTTACATGAAGAAACGGTCCAAACTATCTTATTCAGCGTTCCACTTTCTGTAATAGCAACTGATGAGTGTAGCAACTGCAGTTGCAGTGCAGCAACTGAGTGCATATATATATAATTTTGCTTTCTCTTCTTTAATTTCATCTTTATTATCATTAGTTCCTTTAGATCTTATTTTTTTAGATTTATCAATGATTTTTAACTTTATATCTTTAAATTGTTGTGTAATTATCTTTTTACTTTCGTGTAAATTATTATCGATTTCTTGTTCTTGTTCTTCTTTAATTTTGTTTTTCTCTTTCTCATATTTTTTTACTTTCTTATATTTCAAAACAATCCTAACCTTGGACATCTAATATTTGAATTAATAATTATTATTTAAGTTAAGTTTGATTGTCAATTTATTTAAAAATATCAATATTATTATGCGTGATAATTATTTTTTGTCTAAGGGCTTAAATTATATCTTTTTTTTCTAATAAAAGTTCAGACTATAAATGCACTTGATTCGCATGTAAATAGACTATTCTGTATACTGTTTTCAGATAAACTTTGAATTTATTTTTAAGTTTCAATTGATGTCTTAATCAAGTAATCATCTACTTGTAGTTAAGGCCTCAGAATATATAAAATAATTATTTAATCTCTTAATTATTGGTTTTACTATAAAAATTCAATTGTCCAGATTTAGGCATCACTTTTGGCTTGTCCACACTTACAGGATTTCACCTTATTACTGTTATTGATCCCCCACTCCGTTCATCTCACTTGAAAATTTTTATCGCTTATATCTAGAGAACGGATTGAGATATCGAGACGGGACAAAATGCATTGGAAAGAACATCGACTGTACTCGCTTTCGCGCGGATTATCGGTGATAACCTCTTTGCCCATACAGTTGTGATATAGTGTAGCTCAGACGGTATTAACACAGAACAAAATTTATTTCCGGGAGCATAAACTTTATCACTTATCATAAATTTCAAACCGACAAACATAACTTAATTTTTCATAGTCGTATTATTTCTGTGGCAGAAATAAAATATAAATTACTACTTCGCGTATCTCAATGACGAATTCAAAAGAATAAAATTAGAAATTCTCTTATTTTAGCAATGATTGTGAATTAAAGTTTTGTTATTGTTAAGGGTGAAAATAGAAGGTCCATTTTCCTAAATCCCATTTATCGCGCGATTGTTACTCCCGATCTAGGACTTCCTGTGCCCGATAGCCACGATCATTAATTATCTCCACGCCTACGAGATTGGATTTCGAATTAAACTAAGGAACCGAGTAATGCGGCCGGGTGGATAATATATCGATAACAAACCGAAGGGTCGGTGACAAACTGCAAACCGCACTTTCATCGTCAGGGATACGATTAGGGAAAAATTCGTCCTGTTTTAATGGCCAGTGAAAATTAAATACCGCGGTGTGTCCACCCCTTAGGTCCGGTCACCTAATAATTCATACGAGGAATGTAAAAAGGGCGAGCCCTTTTTCGGGAAACCCCTGCGATACCACCGCCGCGGAGGAACACCGAGGACGAGAACCAGAAAAGGCAGAAAAAGGGGGTAGGAAAAATACGAGCTCGTGTTTATCTTGAGATTTGTAGCCGGTCCTGTTCCTGATATTTATTGGCTGAATAGGGAGACACACGGCTTGACGGACCGTTAAATTTTATTATGTTTTTTCACCGATGCCGAAATAACGCGTCGCTGGATACGGCTGTAAAGATAAATCCTGATCGTTCGCGGATCATCGTTTCCGCGAGGAAACAGACATCGTAACACATTTGCTCCGAAGGTTCAACGTCTAGCATCCGAGCTGCACGCTAACTGTTTCTAGAGTTGACCTGGCATAGTTTTCTTACCATAACTGCAGTTTCAGATTGTTTAGTGCTTGGTAATAAAATTTTTCTGAGTTGGACACCAAGTGGTCCACGATCTTACAATTCACAAATTAATATGTTGTTGTTTAAAATCGTTGTAGAAAACATAACATTCGGAGAGTCTATACTTTCTTGTGCTAAATTATTTTAATGCATGTAATGGCTCGTGGAGTTATAGAATTTGTTGGGCTTGAATTCCCTCGATAAAACGAAAAAGAATTTTTCACGGAATAATTTGTTTCTGTCGAATGTGTGAATTTATTAGATGAATACTAGTGGAAAAATTAACAAATAATGTTTGATGGCCACGGGGTCGCTAAGAAGAGGAATGAAGATTTATAGGACCAGTGAGCATCGACGATAACCCGCGTCTTACCCCAACGAATTCATAAAGAAGGATCTCGAGGACGCGAGGGTACACGGAACAGCCTAACTGCCTACCGAGGTTATATTTAGGATTAAGGAGGCGGCGGTTGCAGCCTCTTCAGGGCCGCGATAGTTGCGAGACGCAGTGGAGACTTAGACCTCGTTATATCGGGCCGCCCATTATCTTAACAAATCTAATCTCGCGGTGGGTGTTTATAAATGTCTTGTTTTCCAGCGGAACGACGCTGCGAGGCGCGAGGGCAATGGAAACGCCGCGTTTCTAGCCACGTTTCTAACCGCATTTCGGTTCCTTCATTAATGGAAGGGCTGGCGAGAAATGAGGAATACATTTGTAAACGTAATTTACCGCTGTCTGGGGACAGCTTCGGTTATTACTATCGATGAACCTCCGAATTTTTCGACGATAAATGGCCCATCTAAATAATGACTGCGGACATTCATGCAAATTGTCATTTCTGTACGCAGCTTTAGAGAAATGCAGTCCAATTTTATTTCGCCTAGCGGGTGAAAGACAACCGAAATCTCCGATAAATTCTATTCGACGCTGTGGTTACTGTTCTTCGAAAACTTTTACGAGCTATAAACTCATAACTAGACTACGGATATTTATGCTTTTATGTCACATAGGGGTTCCGAAAATGTAAGCAGACGTGCATATCAATAAAAATTAATAATGCTTTTTCTCCGAGGAATCTTTAATTGACTGAACGAAGAACCCTCATTTTTAACAGTTCTCGTAAAATTATGAAATGGTACCTGAAATGGCAATTTGTTTCTTGAGTCTAAAAACTGTCCCACTAGAATCCTAAAAATTTTATAAAAATCTACCAAAACAAGTGTACAGTTTACGACTACAAAATCCAAACGTTTGGAAGAAGTTAAACAAACATCATATCTAGAATTATCTTGAAATAAATTATAAAGAAGATTTTGCTGGGTTGGCGAAAAATCTCGAGGTACCATAAGAGGGTACTACGATAATATTGCTTAAAAATTCCTGTTCTACAATCCAGAATGAATCGAGTACAAATAGAAATGCTTTATCCCTATCCACTTTTAATACTGCGCGACCAAGCTCGCCAGCCTCTTATTCGCCGATTAACAGTGTGTCAAGGAATTCAATAAAATTCTGCGAGTATGCTGCGAGAAGCTGAGACCGTGTACGGGCGCGAATACTGATAAACGCGGAGCGGAGACTGCCGGGGCGAATACAACTATGGCATCCGGGAAAGGGGTGGATTCTTGTTATTATAGGACGGAGAGTACAGCTAGCCGCAAAACTGACGGCCCTAATCCCTTAAGAACAATAATAAGAATCCTTTCTCTGTTACTCCTGGATCCAGCGTTAAAATTGCCGAGGTGTATAGAGGACAAAGGCGAGATAGAGAAAGAGAGAGAGAGAGAGAGAGAGAACGTTCCGAGACTTAATTCAAGGTCTCTAGGAGGTTGCGCCATAATCTCCTATTCGACTCCCCTACAGATCCTCCGAGACCACCGACTAAACCTCCGTTCACGCTTTCTTTTAACCCCTTCTTACTGCTGTATCTTACAACGCTTTTCATATTTTAAGCGCCGCTGGGGATTACCTAACGACAGACGATTCCCCGGGTAAACGAGTGCGATTTCTCTAAACACCGTCCTTGTAATACTAATAACCAGGAGATTCTCTGTCGAGTTAGCTCAATAAAAATGGATACCCTCATTCTTTTAGAATGAGGTCCGGTCGCTGAGAATGGTAAATGTATTTGATGTAATCAAAATTAAAAACGAATTATTTCTTGTCCTGGGACGTCATCCTCCATTTTTCGTTTCTAACATTGATTCACCATTTTCTAACATTTCTTCCTACAAGACAAATTTTGCAAATGTGTAAATGTTGTTTAGTCAATAAAGACTCTCATTTCTTTGTCATTAATGACAATTAAGTCTGAAGCAGTGATTGGATCAGATTCAAATGATGATATGAAACGTTCTCCTTTGACTATCACAACGAAAAGAAAGTCTGTAAAAAATCATTTCCGAATTTTCCGTTAGAGAATCAATGTGTGATGATATCGGCGCACTGTGCGCAATGTACAACGTTCATGCAGTCACTGCTTCAGGTAATGTTCACAAATAAATAAGTGTCTAGAAGAACAGCGCATGTTATATTTTACATCGGAGCACGTAAAAATACTTCTGTCACTTGATGAAATGAAATTCTGCTTTGTCTAACATTTTATTTCAACAATGTCGGAAGCAATGATTTTCATTCCTACTTTTTAGGCCCTACCACAGGCCGCTCGGCTAGGCATGTCCGGCGCCCCCGGGTCTCTTTCGTGTCCTGCTTTTCATCTGACCTCCTAAAATCTTCAGAAAAATCTTGTGCAGTTCGTCTCCCTATGACTCAGTGACACACATTTCGAAGCAGTAAGCGCATTTACAGCTGAATAAGTGAATTTTAATTCAATCAATTCCTATTCCTTCTTTTGTTCACTGCTTCACCGCGGTGAGACGCCGACGCTATGCTCAGTAAAACCTGCAGCCACCTGCATTCCACCGGACTCTCTAACGCGCCGTTAGAGGTCGCGCTCTGATTGGTCTGTGTTTTTTGTTAATAGCTCCTTAACTAAGCCGAGGTGGACAGTTTTGCAAATGAAAGTGTCATTTCAAATGACCTCAGGAACCGCCCCTTTCAAGGTTGAAACCTGTATATATGAAGGAAGCGTTAGAAATTTAGTTATTCAATGGTTGATCCTTCTCCAATTGATTTTTCAAGCAACCTTGCGGTTTCAATCAATATTAACGATGAAAAAGGATTTAATCAGGCTTCCAGAGGGAGGACGACCATGCCAGGAGGAGAACTCTTTCGCTTTAAATTTTCATTCGACTCTCGTACTAGGAGGCTGCGTCAGGGACTTGTTTCATCCTTGGAGCCTGGGCTGAGACTCTCTTCTGCGTCCTCGTCCTCGGCGTAATTTGCACACAAAGTACTGAAGACGTGTACTGCTCGGGTACCACGGTGCCGGGTCTATGTGTTGTAAAGATACAGACGTGTTCACGTTCACATACCTTATGTATGGTACGTATTTGAAAACATTATGCTAACGTCCCTCTCTTCTATCCGATGCGTTCATCTAAATAGTTATTGCTTGACTATGAACGATATCGTATTTCCATGTTAACGTAGTAATTAGAGGGAAACTTTGTCCCAGTTCTGAATCTAGCAAACACGCTCTCGGGTCTCTTTCCCTTTTATTTCATCGCTTTCTGGCTATCTGCTTTATTGCGCTGTCTTCATAAATTTTCCTGAATTTAGTCTCTAAAAGATAGCTGACGTTTGAGTACTGGAGGATTGTGCACACTAATGCACTACTTGATATTGTACGTGTCTTTCTATCAATTCTGGTAAATAAAAATGTATTAGAATAATTGATAAGTATGACTTTCAAGTAAAAGTTAAAAACCTCCGTGAAGGTTTGAGAACGTATATTTCACACATAAACAATGCTTCTTCTTATATGCTGTGTTACAAAATACCAGCACTGGCTCGTATAACTATTGGAAGACAGTAGAAAGTCTCGCGAGTGATCAGACAATAAAATGCATTGAAAACTCCTTATTTCTGTCGGATATGATGCATAGAAATTTTAGTTAGATTTTTAAATTAAAGGATATAAATAGAAAAGACTTTAATAAGTTTGAAAATTTGACGATTGAGACTGAAACTAATTTGGTATGTTTTCAAGGATTGAGATTGGAAAGACTGGTATATGTCTGAACATATAGCGTGATCCGGAGTAGAGGTAAGCTGGAATATTTTCAATCTAAAACTGATTTTCCAATTTGCCCTCGGCAACGCTAATAGGGAATTAGGTGTGTCGCGTATATACATAGCTAACGAGCTCGATCAGTCTCCACGGACGAGAGGAAGAAAATCTTTCTATCAGATAATAAAAAACCTGTCACGTAGCGGCGGGTCCGCAGAGGACCACAGCCCTGAAACCGGAGGGTAGTCGGGAAGAAGGAAAAGAATACTAATTCATTATTCAATCTGGGTCGAGTGATTAGCATGCGCCGGTACCCGGCATCTTCGTCCTCGACTCCTTCTAAATAATGTAAGACGTACACCACCGCAAGAACGTGGTGGTACAGGCATCGTCTCGAATCCCTGCTGCCACCCTTACAATTTTGCACTGCTTCAACGTTCGCATTTAAATAATTATGCGCGACGTTCTGGCAACGTGCATGGGAAAAATATTTCGCGGCCTGGGAGACGCAGAAATTAGCACTAAAAACGCCTGAGCGAATCTCGCGCGACTGAATCGTAATTTTAGACATTGTTCAGATTTAGACACAATATTCATATTTAGATACACAAATTATTCACAAGCTCACTAAATTTACAATTATCAGGATGAACTTGTAAGTTCATAAAAATCGGTGTAGTAGCAGTTCCATTTTTGAATAGACAAGTATCCAAAAATGCTTCACATGTAAATAGCTTAGTCCATTTAATTTAAAGCAAAGTATTTATTGCATAAAGCAATAGAGATTAAATCTAGCACTGTAACTAAACAACTGCTCTATTATACGAACGTTCATGTTTCGCTGTTCAATACAGATAATCGAGGTTCCACTATATTGAGAATTAAACAAGTCAATACGATCCAAAACGTGTATATGTTATCAAACTTCGCTGTATATTTTTATAACTTCACGTATGTTCTTTCTACATTCAGACCGTAGCTACGAAGGCTTCAACTCTTTGTCTATATATTGCAACATGTTGTACCACTTACAAAACGTTTCTGAAGATGAAAAGGACCGCAGAAATTTTAATTTGCGCGGCTAAATGACTTCGGCGGCGACCGAAAGGGAAAAACCCGGCCGATCGCGGCGGTATTAAAAAATACCGTGACCTGCGAGGAATTCTATTTTCATAAATTTCGTCGCGGAAAGTTTGCACTATTACGCGGGACCCGCGGCGAGCAGAGAAGCCCGAGGAAGCGGAATCGCGGGCTGTCTGCGGACATTAAATCAACCTTCGTCAACGAGAGAAGAGAGAAAAATCTCGGGACGGGTGAATTCCATGCGGCGAGGAGGAGGAAGCGGCCGCACCGGCCAGAGATAAAGCATTTTTAATACAATTAAGTGAGAATCTCGACGGTATCCGTTCTTCTTTCCTCGTCGTCGGAGCCGGGAGCGTCACCCGAGGGCCCCGGTGGTCTCGGTTCGAGATCTGGATGTAAGAAGGGTTGTACTCAGCTTGCCTCCGGGGCATGTTAATGCACTCCAAGATCTTAGCACTTACACTCCAACACGCCCGTCCTCCTCGTCGTCGTCGTCGTTGTCGTCGTTCCTCCCGCCCTGCTTTTCCATCCCCAACCATTTTCTCTTTCTCTTAAACTAGCCCCGACCAAGACTCCGCCGCCTCCAGAGGGCTTTCACGGACGACGCCTTAAATCCGGATCTCTGCCTTCCTCCATCCCTCTCTCCGTAGTACCTACCCCACCCACGCAACCCTCCCACGATTCTTATTCAGCCACCTTCTCAGCCGCCTGCGAATCCGACGTTGCTGCCGCGATTTTCTTCGCTGGAACGCCCGGGAATCAGGTTTTCGAAATGTACGGCTTCCGCCTGCTCCATGCCACCCCCTCCGCAAATTCGGGATGCTTCTACGGATTCCCACAAGCTGAAACGGTGCCACGGGTTCTGACCAACCTGGCTTGACGGGTAATCGAGCCCGGAACCGCCCTGCCGAGAAAGTATCGGCATAGTGTTCGAAAGAACTGGTAGCTTCGAGGGTTGAAGCCTTCTTGTGGAACGTCTTGATGTTTTGATAAAAAACGATTTTTGTCTGTTGATGAACTATAGGATGGAATTTTTGTTTTATTAATTTCAACGTCGTACTGATTTCACAAATTGTATTCTGTTCGAAATTTGTTTGTACAACCCGTGGCACACTAAGGTGAAACAATCGAATCAGATCTTCACTAAGGCTTTTAACTATTTAATTGTATTTTGATCTCTTCACTAACATGACCCCTATCATAGGGGTCAGTCGCGTAATTGATGGCACAAGCTCTAAATCAGAATAACTTTTCTCTAAATGAGCCAAACGACTTCAGTATTTCTGTCAAGCTAGATGGGTTACTAGATGAAGTGTAATGAAAATTGGAACTTATTTATCCAGACATTTAATGAAAATTTGAAAAATGTGATTTGTATATTCGTATAAGTCATAGAAATTGTTCAATTCCATAAACTGTAGGTTTGGTCCACCTATAAAAAAGTTATTGTTTTAAAGTGTGCCATCAATTATGAGTCTGTCTGTACATAAATATGTTTCTATCGTTACTAACGAGCAACATGGGAAAGTACAAACAGATTTGTTCGAAATCAGTAAATCTGTTACAAAAAATGTATGTTTAATATACTCTTTGGCAGTCTGTCCAGTGAAATTGAAGGTGACGAGGCTTTGAATGGCGGCGATTTTTCATAGTCATATTCGCTTTACAGCGTCGATCTCTTCGGACTCGCTAGAGAATCGCGGCGTTAATCAATCCGAAAATCCGATTAGGGTAACATGAAAATCGATGACGCGCGCTTGACACGATGAAGAGCCATCAATCCCCGTTGAATCAAAATTCCAGCGCTCGCCTACGTCAGAATCGTTCCAATTACCTCTAACGAACACGCAACGCGGCTTTCGCTGATCGTTTCGCGCCAGCGGCCGGCGTTGAGCGATTCGCGTAAAATCGGATCGCTTCGCCGAATAAATCGGTGGTTTTCCACGGTGGAAGCTGAACGAAGTGGAATCTGTAGGGAAGAGAAAACAGAAGAGAGAGGAAAAAATTGAAGCAGAGAGCCCGAAGAGGGACGGCTATTGCCGCTCTGCAGAAAGAAATCTTAATTAACGAAGCCATTGTTTCGGCGGTGGAAACTCGACGAGAGGCGACAGCCACGAGGATCGAGCGTGGCTTACCGGCCTTGAGAGGGTGAGAGTCTCGCTTTCCGGGGGTCGTTTCGTCCGTGGCTAGGGGTGGAAAGGAAAAAAAG
Source organism: Lasioglossum marginatum (assembly GCA_028455795.1). Classification (NCBI taxonomy): domain Eukaryota; kingdom Metazoa; phylum Arthropoda; class Insecta; order Hymenoptera; family Halictidae; genus Lasioglossum; species Lasioglossum marginatum. Next base: position 3,298,693 of record CM052272.1, read on the forward strand.
GCCGGTTTTTTTCAAGGACGATGGGCATACACCGGCCACACCGACCACCGGCGGTGCCGCGCACGCCGCTCTCTCTCTCTCTCTCTCTCTCGCAAGGGCACACAAAGCCCTTGACGGATGGGTAGCCACTAGCCTGTGCCCGCAACCCTCACGGTTACGAGTGACCACCTGTTGAAGATCCTGCACGCACCTGTCTACGCACACACGGGCTCATCCTACGAGCACCCCCGCACCGGACCCGCTCGCTACGGATGATATTTCCATCCGTGATGACCGAAGAAACGGCCCGGAATAACGAGTGCCGAACGTTCTGTCCGACACGCGTCAACCCGCTCGAAACACGATCTGGTTAACAGCTTAGCTTTGTTTGACGAGCTTACTCGCCGTCGAACAATGTCCGTCGCTTTCTATTTGCATTGCCACTCTTGTAGAAGCTCTACTGTACTCGTAGTTTTCGGACAATGCACAGAGACATTGAACTGTGAACGGTAAACCGCGGATCTTTATGTAAATTCGAAATTTTATGGCTACAACTACACTGAAAGCCGCAATCTACAAGGCATTAGAGAAGTATGTGAATATTATAATATTATTTTCAATACATTAAAATGGTTACGGGTAAAAATCAATTTCTATGTCATTATGGTTCTTGCAATTAAAGCAGAAAATGTTAAGAGCCCCCGGACTGTTAATTTCTTCACACATTTGTCCTTCATAGAAAACTATTATTAAATCTGTATGTACTTTGTTTAATACATTAAACATTGTGCAACTTTTAGATACAAGAGACTTCGAAAAAGATTCTTAAATATTGTAACATTGAAAATATGTACCTCTTAGATAGATTAGGTGGTTGCTCATACAAGGGTTGAAAAATTCCAGACCTCCGTACCACCATTCTCTTCGGTAGATTAAAAATAACCAACAAGCTACGAAATTACACTAATCCTATTTCATGTATTTTTTCTAAACCTGATTGAAGGGCAAACCGATTTAGAATAGACGATCGCGTACGAAATGGCATACCGTTTGCATCTAACGATCAGGAGACTGGTCAGCGAAGGATGAACTGTAGGATCAATTGTGGCAATCTCTTTGGGATCGGAATCGTCAGAGCGAATCCAGAAAACGGTCGGTCCACTCTTCGGGGTTGGTGGAAAAGTGGTCTGTCGTTTTTACCGGTCGAGCGCTCGTCAATCTGCAGATCGAGGGCGGTTTTGTTTTATTCCCTGTCCCATTTCCCATCCCTGCGTCAGTTCTCGGTGAGTGAGCCACAACCGGAGGACGACGGGAACGCTTTATTTCCACCCCCGTCGCGATCATTCCATTTGTTTCGCAGTCGGCATTGCATGGCTCGCGGCGACGAGCTTTCTCTCTTACTTTCTCTGTTTACCCACCCTTTCCACTAGTCTCTCTCCCTCTCATTCTCTCTCTCTCTCTCTCTCTCTCTGTTGTATCTCTTCGCGCTGGACGCAGTTCCCCATACACCCCATGGCAGATTCGACCGGTGGACGAATCGTCCCAGCGTTATCTCGACGTATCCACAGGTATTCGCTTAATACGTCCCGCCGACGTATTTATTCACCGAAACACTCTTCCACTTTGATGAATGACGTGTCCGTTCGACCGCTTCCAGCGTATTTGCGAACCCACTCGCATGCGACCGTTCAACTCGCATGGCAAACCATGAAGCACCGGAATCACGGACCATCGGCTGCTGAAAAGATCTTGAGCTTTAACGGATAATGCTCGTGGAGCTGCTGGAGTTTTGTTACGAGCTAAAATTTGTATTCCATTGGTCTCTTTTTTTCCACAGAATTTTCATTTATTTTATCATCCTATAAAATAATGTATATGTTTGCACAAAATATTATTTAATAGTTACTTCTGCTTATTACAGTACTATTAGATTCACCGTAAAGCCTTTTTTCTTTTTAGTCCATCAGTGGTATTATTTACTAGAATAGAATACATAACAGTTTGATTAATTTCAATTGAATGAAGTAGAACTCTGACAGACCACCTTTTTCTGTCCATTCTAATATTACTGAAAAAATTTGTGCTCATATTTTGAACAAAGTTAATATTCATGAGACCCTCGTTTATTACTAGACTCCGAATCTTTATGCAAGATAAAAACTTTGTGCATCATTTGCAAGACACAGGAGATAAATATAAATTTATATTTTTTACTAATAAGTTTAATGCAGTGAAAATACTATATTAACACTCTTAAAGTCGTTTAATCTTTCCACTGTTTGAAATTGCAACTACTCGTTCTTTGAAGTTCATTTATCACAAATGATTTTCTGTTCCAGTTTTAGGCGTATAATTTTCGTCCACCACGAGCGTAATTAATGGCAAGATTAAGTGTGTGAGATAAAGAAGCAACGGGTGACATAGATAAAACGATTGGCACCACTGGGCCTTGAAATACATCGCCCAGAGCGATGCTGATTAGTAAGCCGAGATCGTCTTAGCCATTACGCATTTAGACTCCGAGATAACCTCCGAGATGCTATTTCCAACCCCCCATTCACGTTTCATCTTCTCTTTGGCAATCCTTCGTCATCGGTCGGAACCACCTTGTCGTCGCGTTAGACCGAATATTACGGTGCTTGAGGACGTAGGCACGTCTTCAAATTATGTTCGCTCCTGTCATTCGGTAGAATATGCTCCTGTGATTTTATACGAGGAACACGTATGCTTGACAAAAGACAATTTCATTAATTCATTCGCTCTTGTTTCCATAAACTTAAAGATACACTAGGATACGTTATGTATATATGAATGAGTAAATCATTAAAATTTATAATATATTCCTATAATTAGACTGTGGATTGTATGTATTTATCACATAAACGAGTTCTAACGATTTAAAACAGTACAGAGATTAAAAGAATTTTAATATGTCAATATATTGTCTTTAATTTATTAAGATCGTTAAAGAAGAAAATATAAATATGAATTCACTAAAATTTCACAAATACTTACGCAGTCAAAGTTTTTTTCTTTACATTTTGCATTGAAAACACGCAAGAGGGTGTGAAGGTCACGTGAAGGCCAGTATATCGCACTGCCGTGATGAAAATATGTAGTACCATTTTAAAAAACATCGATGACCTCGAAATCTCAAAGAAGTGACCTTCGAACCGAATTTTTTCGAACCGAATACTTTTTCCCTCTGGCCTCTTTCCTATCACAAAAAATAAGCGAGATATTTAAGATAATCAAGTTAGGCGAAATACCCTGTACATATATGCAGAGTGATGGCTAAAAAAATTGATAAACACCCGAATGGACCCAAGTATTCCTTTCTATGGGTAGAAGAATCCATCACCGGTTAATTTGCTACTAACTTCTGCCGTTTGCGTAGGAATCCGTCAAAGCGGTCAGAGTAGTTCGAGGGTGAGTGGCTGTCAACGCCGGGGCCCGGCCGGTTGCATCGAAAGGCAATCGACGAAGGAAGTGGCACGAGTGGGCTACCGGTCGACTGGCCAAGCTTTTTCAACTTCGTCGTTCGACGACGACGACGGAGGAGATCGCCATTTAAGTGGCGGCCCCGCTAACGATAGTCCAACCCTTCGAGGACTCGACGAGCCGGCTCACCGCGGCCTCTCGAAGTCGGCCTGCATCTGATGGTAACTTCAATCCGTTAATTGGTGTACAACTTTTTCCCCGTGCTTCTTCTCTTCCTCTTGCCTCCTCGGCCCACCCCCTGTCACCCTTTGCCGTTCTACATCTCTCTTCCTCCTTTCCTCGTCCTCATACAAGAGGAAGGAAAAATTTTATTAAATTAACAGACGACAGGCGACGTCGTTCGGTGGCTTCACAGAAAAAATGTTTCTCTGCTCTGCAATCCCTCTGCAGCCCCTCTATACTTTTTCTCTCTCTCTCCCTCTCCCTCTCCCGTTCTCCGCACCATCCGCCGCGCACTTTATCCGGTCGGCCCTCGCTCATTCTCGACGTTCGTCGCTTGAAAGAACTTCGAAAACTCGTTTAATCGCCAAGCGAGTAATTTTTAAGCCTTCTCCGGCTGGTCGCTGGTCAGCAAACGCGACTTCACCGGCTGGAACCCTCTTTGACCGTGGAACGTGAAACAGAAAGTAGGTATTTCACGGGTTGCGTCACAGAGCGGGCTCACAGTCGATCGTGTCACCGTATAAATTATATAGTACTCGGACCCCATGAATTTTAATATTAATTAAAGCGAGCGTAGTTCCGAATCGTCGCGGATCAAACGCGGATAGAACGAGCTTTGAGACTTGAACGCCTGGAAGTCGCGGAAATAGAGAACGCCAGGGATGCATTTGCAAAGTGTAATTTTTGATGATAGTGATTTATTGCCCGAATGAAATGGAGATAGAACGATTTTTGTGAATTGAACGATTGAAATCGGGGAACGAAGCCTCATAGAAATTAGCCCCCCCTCTTTCAAAATTACGTAATTTTAACAGTTGTGCTAAGTTTGTGCTACATTGTGCTCGAATATTAAGACTGTAATACCAAAAATACGATAAGAAATAGAGAAATACGATTTTTAGAATTTTTTGGAATTTTTTACTCGAAATAGAAGGCACAAATGGATGTATTATTAATTTGTGTTAGACTTGTAGCTTGAAGAATGGATAAATTATTAATGGGGGAGGTAATGTTGGAATTATGACAATATTGAAACGTGCCGGATTATTTTTATCGATTTTCGCTCGCCAGAACGATCACTTAGCAATGCTAACGAAAACAATCGGCGTAAAGAGGGACAGAAGCGGCGTGGTTTCGAATCGATTAAAGAAGGAAGTGGATATCACCGGCGGTATTCAAATCGATTACAGGACAGCCAATGTAAAAATTATGCAAATGTCGTTTACAAGTGAATGGGACCCTCGCGACGAGCAAGGTTACAATTAAGCGGCAGCCAATTCAATATCGAGGTCCATTCGACGGAATATTCAACGAGACGGTATTAAGCGTCGACTAGTCCATTTATGCGAAAATGAATCGCCGCTCAATCATAATCGATGACTGTTACACATACCTATCCTATATATAAATTACAACATGTACTCCTGTGCCACTCACTTTTAGCACTCGGTAAGTTTAGTATTGAACGGAATACTTCTTCCAAAATTTATGTTCAACAATAGATTGACATTGGAACTAGTGTGTTCACAGCTTATAAAAATGTCTTTCGCAATTTACATTGATAATTAATATTTACATTGATCCAAATAATGAATAGTATTGCCATCAATCAGTGTCATTTTGCTCCATTAACATCTCGCTTTTACTTCACTCCACTGGGAGTAGCATTCCCAATGGAATGCAATCAAAAACGCATTAACCATCGATGTCTCGACTATCAAATTCTGAACTCGGCGGAATAAAATTACATTTCGCGAGAACGCCACTATGTAAGATTCCAAGCACGGATACATCTCTTAAGCAGGCTTTGCTTAAAGCATCGATGGAATTACCGGTGGCTGATGAGTTTAGCAGAAGGGATAGACGAGATGAGAGGTCTTTCCTCCCTGCTTCACCTTCGTGCCCTTCCCGTCTGTTCTATCTCGTGGCAAAGCGTGTTCTGCCGCGTCAAGGAACCGCGTTAATACAGGTCTCCATACCCTCTGTCTTTATATTTCCTCGTTAATATCATCGTAGTACCTCATATTTCCCAATGCTTCGTGACTCGAAAAGAAGCCTACTAATTGCTTCCATACACAACTTTGACACAATTTGATAGACTGAATTATTTTATAAAATGTTATAGACTCCAGTTGGTACAAATTTATATTTGTCTGGAAATTAATTTAATTCTAAGAAAGAAAAATTATTACATGCTATTATATCATAATATTTGAAACGATTGTTTCCATTAATACAAATATTGTCTTAACCCGCTTTACTGGAATGGCGAGATCAGCTCGTCTTGAACTACAGTCGTTAAGAATTATTGCAATAATAATCAATTCGTTGCATAACGAAATTGTAAGTATAGTTAACCACTGCTCTGTAAATCAAAAAAACATCAAACATTCTGGAGACATCATTGCCTGCAAATAAATTATAGTGAGCTCACTGTAGCTGGCAAAAAATTACAAATGCATTTGACAGAAAATATGGAGATCCCACGGTGGTTTTCGATGAGCTTAACGATTCGATCCTGAAAACGAACGATTTAGGTCCTCCAGGTGAATCCTTCGAACCTATCGCGATATTATAAGCCTCTAACTCCTCGCGCCGACCTTCATCTACATATGTTCTCGTCAGCTGCTCTTTGTTTCCGGAATAAGAGCTCATTACGAATGCAAAACCGTCCATTCATATTCAAAATTTTATATCTCGTCCGCGTTCCCGCGACGAGGCTAATTTATTCGGCTTCGATCCACGCCGCGACAAATCCAACGACTCTTGCCGTTCCTCTCGAACCACCTACTCGTTTCTTCTCCGTTTCCCTCCGCTTTATTTCGACGCGGCTCTCGCGGCCATTAATAACGGTCTTTTTTATTACATGACTTTCAGATCAGATCAATTTTTATGATTGAAGGAATTGATGCCAGCTGACGTGCTCCTTGAATCGAATGGATCTCGATGGCTCAAGTCGACGTTTCAGATCATTCATGGTTTTATCAAAGCAAATGCTTCTTAATTATTTTGATCTGTTCAGACAATAATTCCTACTATAATTGTTTGTTTAGTGTACAAGCATACACCAGTGGAATTAATTCTGGACACTTCTAAATTTTTGCTTAAATTTCGCATTTATTCAAATTATTTAATATATAATCATTTATATTTTATATTCTAATCATTGTTTTCTAATTTGAGGACGTCGCTTATACAAAAAAATCAGAAAAAGACCATCTACAGCCATTTTGAATATACAATGAAAATTGAAATTTCAACACGTTTCGAGGTACTCGAAGTCATTTTAGTCGTCATTCACACTTTTAAAAATTTTGCTAAGGTCCTCACTTCTGAAAACACAATGGCTAAAACAATGATGAAACTGTTTGTAAAGATCGTCAAGGCCTTCCTGATTGGCTGTTACAATGAACCCACGCGTCCTGTGATTGGCTATTTCACATCATGCGACGTTTCGTGTTGCCAGGTACAAAAACAAAAATAACAACACAGTTTAGAATTTTTTAAATTAAAATTTTAAAACATTTATAAACCAAATCATGTGAAAATATTAAGTACAAACATTATAGATTACAATAAAAATATTACGGTATCAATTTAGCATAGCAGAATATACGTACATTTTCTGCACAAATGTGAAATAAAGAATATTTTTATTCAAAGTGTCCAGAATTAATTCCATCAGTGTACATTAGCCACAGTACCAAGCCACATGTTGGTTTTTGGGATCAAGATAATTTTGTGATAAAAAGGCAGATATCTTTTGAACGATATTTATAGGATACTCTCTCTTCCAAAGCTAGGCTTCGACTGACTGAGTTCGGTAACTCGTCGATACATTTGAAACCGAAACATTTGAACGTGAATCATGTCGGCATGCGGACTCGAAGAGTCGCGGCTCTATCTTTGATTTCGAACCTAAAGATACCGCGAAGTACTAATGCAACGGAACCGCAGATACTGGACCTGGAACGTATATACAATAGTTCCCGGAACAGTATTAATTTCTCTATCATATGTCATACATACATATATCAATACCACACTATAAAAAGATTTTCATTGTAAATTCAACTGCAGATACTACATTCGCCACAAAATGTTGCATACTGTAATCAACAACGAATTAATTCACGGAATACAATTTAAGTGGTCAGTGCACAGTGAAACAAAGCTGCGATAATTAATTTCGATCGAATAATGCGCTAATCCAAAAAAGAAGGAGATTACGATGCCCTTTCGATTCCCGAGCATGATCGTCGTTGAATGTCAGCGGCGTAGACGCGTGTAAACTAATATTCCTCAGCGTGTCGCGCGGGAAGGACGAATCGTGAGGGGTAGGTTCCGCGGGCGCGCGCGCGGCAGAATCATTATAAATAGTCATAATTACAACAGTCGCGCGTGCCTAATTCAATTAGGCTGATTAACGTTGTACGTTGCAACTTCTCCCCGGTTTCGCCCTTCTGCCGGAGCTTCGGTAGGCAACCAGCGCCGACTAGAGAGAGGAGAGTCTGGCTGGCGTGTTCTGGATGGTGTATGTATATATAGTAGTGTGTGCGCGGCCGGGCAGAGCGCGTAAAATATACCCCGTATCCTGGCCAGGATCCCAGGACCACGCCGCCACGGTATTATGCTTATGCATAGACAAGTTATAGCCCGGTTAATATGATTATCTCTTCGACGAGAGGCAAAGCGAGTTAAAGAGAAACGGAGGGAGAAAGGGAAACGAGGTGCAGAGCCCGATACGTTGCCCGGGATCTGGTTCAACCGCGTCGAACCCGAAGAGTTAGCGCTGCATGCATATATTATATTATGCAGGCTATGTGCACTATCGAATTCGCCATTTTCTCGGCGACCGGCCAGCCGAATGGTGACCGACTCTGTTTCTCGCATACTCTTTTCATTCGTGTCGTGCGAAATTATTCGTTTTCCTGATTGTTTTCCTGATTTGTTTTCCTTCCTCGATACAACTTTCTGATCAACTATATAAATGTCTCAGTACCTTTAATTTAATTTGAATTTAAAATTTGGTGTTGGCATTCTTGTCGACAAATAGTGAAATTGCTACTCGTTCCATATTCTCCGATAAATTCGAATCAATCCACTTTTGAGGCATAAGAATGTGAGCTGAAGTTATGAACACTTATTCAACGTCGTACAAAAATTTAGATGTTGATACGAGGGTTAAAAACAATTAACAACACTTTCGTTAACATTCTTCTGAGAGAATACAGGCTACACTGTCTTGTTTGTAATTTAGAGCTTATGAAAGATGAATAGAAATTATGAAAAGTAAAAGTTTAGCCTTCTAATAGACTTATGTGTAGACTGCGGATCTTTATGCATTTATAGAAAAATTGAGTAGATGGAATTAAAAATTGTTGAAAAATTTAAAAAATTGAAGATGTCAATATATGATATCTACTTAATTTTATTATAGATTAAAATCATTAAGGGAAGAAATAACATTCAAATCGCTTCCTATTTCTTGCAATCGGTGTAGACAATTTTTATTTTGCATAAAGATCCGCAGTCTACTTATGTGTGTCTACTTAAAGAACATGTTATTGTTAGTTGATTCTTGACATGTAAAATAGGAATATCAAGACTGTACCTTTTCACATAAACTGGGCCAGGTGTCTGAGGAGTCTCGCAGCTTGACTTGAATAATTGCAAAGTTAAAAGCTGGGCGAAAGAGTCGAACGCGTTTTTCCGGCAAATAGCGTAACCTACTTATCTAATTTGCTCCCTCTTTGGCCGTAAAGATGTGCTGAGTAAACGTAGCGTGATAATGAAAGCGGGTGTTTAGTCAGTACTTCCGGCCGAGTCGTTCTCTTTGCACCTTTCTCTTTTAGCCTCCGGGTGTGTTTACATCCCTCTCTACCGTATGTTCGTTTTCTCGCTTCCTCCGTCTCTACAGTGTCGACAGGCGGCATGCATCGGAAATCGTACTTCATTAAGTCGGTAACACTTCTTCCAGCCGCGTTACTCATCCCTTTCAGGAAGACAGGACTCTATGAGCGAAGGCGAGGATCGAGAGGGAGTAAGATTAATTGCATTCCGCCAAGAGAGGAGGCGTATTTTAAACGAAACCGCCGGTGCCTCTCGCTGAAACGACGACGCCGAAGTGGTTGAAAGGAACGGAACGAGACGCAGGAGAACGGAGGAGGAAACCGACAAGCATCCCCGAAGAGAGGAAAGGAGAGGTGGAGTCGTGAGCAGAGCGAGATTCCTGCCACCGATGATGGAAGAAGAGGACCCCGTTTCGCGCCGCCAAAGAGAACCCCGGAGAAAGAGAGGGTGGGATCCACAGCAAAGAGAGGAGACACCGCCTAAGGCCTTGTTGTATTTATCATATAATTACCATAATAGAGCCTCGAACCACCCGTCGCCACCTCCCACTTCGAGAACCTCCTCTCTCACCCCTGCAGGACCAACCACCGACCCCCCACCCCTCAGTTCTAACAGCCGCAACCGCAAATTGGAAACTCTCGAATACATTTTCCCTTCGTTGCTCTCTCGTTCTTCTCACCCGAAATTGTTGCCCGTAGGATCGTCCCGAGGACGACCGAGAGGATGTTAACAGGATCATCGAAGCCGACCCACTCAATCCCAGACCGCGAATCTTCAATTCCCTCATTCTACTGGAATTGTTTTTCTGGCGTCAGGTCTGAAGATATTCTTCTTTTTATATTATGCATTCATCACAAAAATTAATAGGGTAATTGTTCCAGTAATCGGCTATTTAATGCCAGTAATCGACCATCTTAAGCGACGGTCGATTTTTTTTTTTAATATACTATTTTCTAAATGTTTCATTTGGAGATGTATGAGGGTACACATTGGAAGTAAGAGAATTGGTGGAGTTGTTATGTTGTGTTCGTTGAGATGTACAGAGTGACCCAAAAATGAATTAGACATATTTAGAAAATTATTAGAAAAAATTAACTAATTTAACTAATTAGACCCACCATTTCTGGATTGTTATTCGAAGCGAGTTTACGTGCCAAGGTGACCTATCCCCAATCTAACTTCCGCGTTAATTCCGTCCAGAAACTAAATAAGCAATCTCTCCAGGCGAGAGAGAGAGAGAGAGAGAGAGAGAATATATGTATGTGTGTCAGAGGTGTGTGTGCTTTTGAAAATTTCATTTCTCCAGAGGATTTCGTCCGGCCGACCATGGCAAAAATTCGCGCAGCTCTCTGATCCTTCGAAACCCGGAGGACTCTTCATCCTCGCAGGATCTCGCGACGCATAGGTTATTTTTCGAGTGCGAAACTTTTCGCGAGTGGCTTTCTTTCTTCAGTTTGACGACGACGGAGAACGAGAACGGTGGCGTCAGTGAATGGAGCAATTTATATCGATGGCTTATTCTCCCTGGCTGCGAGCGATCGGTCCCGAATCTATTCTCAAGGTCTATTTCGAGTCGTTTGTATCCTTTCCTCGCGATATTGGCTACGACATCGGGCTAAAGCACGACAGGGCTCTGAAGATGGCTGCTTATGGTTCTCTCGTCTGGTCGTTTCGTTTCCAACCACCCTGCGACCGAGTGGCACGCGCAATATCCTCCGCCCCTGATAGTTCTCCACGGTGATTCCTTTCAATAAGGGTATTTTTCTTCCAGTTTTCTTACTACTGTTCCATTAAGGCGCCGGTATATTCTGCGCGCGGATAACTTATCGGTGCTTACGGACTTCTAAATCAACTTTATTCCGCGGAAATATGAAGCCGCTAGCCGGTTATAGTCCGGGGGAGATTTAAAAATTTCGTACGGTTCACTCGGGAATTTTATAGATCAACCCGAACGGTATTATTGATCCAGAATTTATGCGGCAGATGAATATTTTCCAAATCCGTCTTGGCAATCCTCTATTTCATGCCAGGAATACTTCGTCGAACTTCAACTATTATTTTCTTCCTACCCTATAAAAAATATAGACAATGCCCATCACTCAAGACGAAATAATCCTGTGCTAATTACCATCCTCACTTCTCGTGTTGTCTATTACGTAGCCAAGAAAGTTGGAGATGTTTTAATCAGTAGAGATAAACGATACAAGTAGTGGATCAAGCAATACCTGATTCAGAAAAATTACAATTACACCGGGGGATTCATAAATGTATAGCAAATGTGTGTAAATAAATTAAATAATGTAACAATATCCTCAAATACTTTAGATACCCTCATTGCTCTGTATTTCACTTACCCACTTTCGCTATAAACGCATGAAAACAGTCGAATCATTCACTAATAGAAAAAGAAAAAAAATTTCCACGTGTCTGATATTAAAAGAAAGTTTCAACTCGTAAATGATTCCGTACCAGTTAAATAAGATTAACAGACTCGTTTTTACTTGTTACAATGTGTGCACGTATATTTTCAGAATGATAAAAGCTGGAAGCAGCACGAATTTCCCCGGCTGGTTGATAATTACAGCGTTTATTCATCTACGAATAGACAGGCTAATCAGAGCGTTCGCGAGGCAAGTTTATCAGTATCGATTACTCGTGGACGTATTCACACTTCCTTAATTTCATCTGCCGGATCAGCCAACTAACTTTGAATGCGCCGGCCAGGGGCGAAGGGAGAAAGAGCGAAAGACGGTGAAGAGACGGTTCTTGAAGGAGGGCCAGAGGTGGCTTCTCCGGTTTCTTCGGCAACCACGAATCACCACCTCGACTCCTTCCCTATTCAACCCTCTTTTGGATCCCCGGGCCCCCTCCTTTTCTGGTCACCGATGTGCAGCCGCCGGAAAGATATTGCAGCTAAACACTCGGTTCTTTGATACCACCTCAGCCACGTATACCCGTCCCTAGACCCGAGCCCGGCAGATAATTAACGTTAAAGGTTAATCCCGCGGAGAACGATGGCCAGATAAAGATAGATCCGCCAGGAGGAGATTTAATAACAGGGCTACCTTTTGCCCGTGTCCGTCACCCGTAATTTAAAGTTAACGCCAAGTTCCTTGCAAGCAAACAAATTATTCACGCACGTCTCAGCACGAAAATGTGACGTGAATGATATTATGCATTTGTGACGAGAATGAATACGTGATACAAGATACAGTATAAACTCCACAAGAATTTACGACTGTTGTGTCCTGTCCAATATATCAAAATTATTTAGAAGGGAAATTAATTTTTCTCAGCTTCAACGTGTTTGAGGAGTGTTCAAGATAAAATGGTATGGTCAATGGATTGGAAAATACATTTTTAACTAACTTCTGGTTCTTACAATTGACTTGGACAATTTTTATTCCCTGCTATATTTACTTTAACCTTAAAACAAAAATTCTACAATTAATCATTTCACCTCGCTCGACAATGTCAGTATCAAAAAACTCCACTCATAATAAAAATCAATTTGGAACGATGGAGGTTTCCGGGCAAGAAAGTCGGGTATCAGCGCCGGTTTAAGGCCCGGTAACCGTGGTGTCGTTTACACTGGCGGATTTGTATATTCGCAGCTCGCGGTAAACACTCTCTTTTGTTGGTCGCCGGGAGTTAAGCCGAGGTCTCCCATTAGCGCCGGCCAGAATTACAAAAATAACACTTGTCCCTGCAGCGGCGCCCCACGGGTAGCCCCGGTGTAGTTAAGTAAAATTAAGCTAAAATTTCCGTCGAGCCGCGGTGTATATTCAACCCCTTTTCCGCTAGCTCTCTTTCTCTCTCTCTCTCTTTCGGGCGCTGGCTAGGTCCGGCCAGGGACAACCCCAGTCCTCTCGAAAAGCCACCCCCGCCTACCCCATATTCCGGACACTCTCTCTCACGCTCGCTCTCTCCTCACTTTCCGCGTATACGTTACACTTCACGCTGCCCCTTTCTGCCACGACGGCATTAAATATTTACCTTTCAATGAATATGCAAATATAATTATTTACGCGCAATTTAGACGTTTTTACGCGCCTCGCGCGCCGCACCGGCCATTTCTCGACCGTTGGCGATTTCCAGCAGGAAGAAACGCCCGTGGCCCGACGCCGATCCCCTAAATTCATCGCTTTTTATGATTCATTAATTTCTTTGTTTGTGGGCCGCGCTCGTAATTAACTGCGATCCGCAATATCGCTACTTCCCGAGTCCCTCGACGGTGTAATTTCTTGATTAGGTCTCTGTCCAAAATAATCAGACGCTGCTTGTCTGCCCGGCGTTCGCATATTCTCTATTAATATTCTCTTATAATATCCTTCATTAAAAATCATCAGAAGCAGTTTATTTGCCATTGTCTGCGTTCGTAGTAGCATTTTAATACGAATAAGATTGTTTAATATGTACACTGTCTACCAACTCCAAATTTAATTGTTAATGTATTTCTCGATCGAGCCTCTACCAAAAATAATCAGAATATGTTTGTCTATTTGTGTTTAAACTATCGCGTGGATACAATAACAATGTTTTCATACATTGCCAATGAACTATAAATTTATTTGCTAATTTGCAGGAAGGATCTATTCGTTGAATATTTAACACGATTACTGCCATATCGATCATATAAGGATGACACCAAGAAACTAATTTATTCTAGAATACATCAACGAAAATAAAGAAGAATTAGAAGACTGGTAATAGGAAATCAAATATTTTATTAGAATGCAACAGAGTTGAAAGACTGATCACTACGATACAGTCTGTCTTTCCAGTTTTGATCTGCTCAAACAAATCACTTCGACTTTGGTGGATGTCCTCGGATTCTAACTCGGCGATCAACAAATTAAAAATTTACTAATCACACAAACCCACTACCAAGTTCATCGAACCACACGTTCCTCTCAGTATCGCGTTCGCGAGTCGTTCGCAGGACAAAAGGTGCAAATCACCGTAGGTGGGAAATCAATTAAAAGTTTCGGGAATATCGTGGCGGCGTAACGTTCGATTTTCAGCAAGGTGAGACTCCGGTGAGCAACAATGCCCCGGCAAAAACGTTCTCCCCTGGAGAACGAACGAACGAAATATGTACACGTTACTCAAGAAGACGTGAAAGGGACGCTGATGAGATTCGAGGGAAAGTGTACAGGCATCAAGCGTCGCAAGTTACAGAAGCTGGGACGCGTATCGAGCGTGAATATTACATCGATCAGGGTTTGACGATGATACGCTGCCTGGCTAAGGGTGGGCTAGGGGGTTCGAAGGGAGGTCACGGGGGAGGTAAAGGAAGTGGGGATGATGTCGCCTATTATCCGGTGAAACACCTGAGCCCCCAGGTTCCCGGTTACACGTCGCCCGTGCCTCTCCCATCGTGACAGAATGTATGAAAACCAGCACGCACTCTCCAACGGGGCGATGCCGGGCGTCGACGTCGGCGTCGGTATCGCGGCTAAATTACATGGGCTCCGCGTATTATCCGGCCCTAAATTATTCCCTGCTAACCACAAAAATAGCCCCTTGCCGCCCCTATTTCTCTTCGCATGGTTTCCCGGTTTTCTCCGTTCTCACCGGTGTCACCCGGCACGGTCATCGTCACAACCGCATCGACAGTATATTCTACGCGGTCGGCTGCTGAGTCTTCTTCGGCAAAATTTCTCACTCTCAGGTGGCTGCACCTGCTGGCTCGGGACCGCTGATTTATCCTCTGGTTTCTCTTCGTGCCAGAGTGTTCAATATTATTTTATTATTCCATTTGATTGCATAGTGGACCAATGACATTAAATTAAAAATAATAAATAAAGAGGACAATGTCATTTTAATATTTACACTTATCATGGACAGCTACCTTGAAAATTCTGTAAAATCAATGGAATTTATTGAATGAGGTAAAGATTGTATACTTTCTCAAGCTTCTTACATTTTACAGATCGAAATTTAATACGAAAAATTCATTTTTCAATCTGGTTAAATAATGTTATCCCTAGGAGACGTGACACTGAAAGGGTTGATATTATAATAGTTTGCAAATAAATAGTATCCAAATAAATTTTTTGAAGTAAAAGATCCCACAGGATTATAGCCGAAACCAAACGATTGCACAAACAAACGCTTACCAAATCAGAATGTGTCTCCCCATTCCCATTAATTTTCCAAGAACTATGTTAATTGCGTCAATTGAAGTCTGAGTAATTGAGTGTACATATTGCACCAATGCGAATCGTGAAGGAACCGAACGTGTCAAAGTGAATAGTGATGCTGAAATGAATGGTGAAGGTAGAATGTGGTGATGGAATGACCGTCTCCATGTCCCTGGTAGCTAGAATTTTTACGGAGGTATTATTCCGTGTTGTTAACGTCGGACCGTCAACGTCGAAGCACATCCCGCAAATAATGACGTATTATCATGACGTCAGTCGGGCATCGTGGTCGCATCTAACGTGCATCAATAATCGTTAACAAAATTCCCAGCACGTCCATCGATGTTGAACTTTCTCCTCGGTGGTATCGGCCGGCACAGGTGAATATTAACGAATGTTTGCCTAGGGGAACGTGTTCTGTCCAAGCATGATGGACGCTTTCGAAGGCAGAAGTTCGGATAGAAATAAGCTTCTGACGTCCAATGTTCGACCCCTGTTCGACAAGAGATGGATCATCCAATTCCCAGTACACTTATTTCCTCTAAAATACAGTCACCCGCACAATTGATCTCCGTAATTCGGACCTTGATATTAAACCGAACAAACTATACGATTATTATTTTTATCACGGATTAAATCGTCAAGCTATACGAGAAGAAGTTCCAATCTCCTTACGTCTTCACGTAACGAACTGATAAGTCCCAGGTTAATATTAATAAACTTGGAGACAGGATAAGCGCACACACACGAGACAGACGAAAAGTTTAATCATAAAAATTGAACGTGGAAGCGGACAGCTGACCGGCCGTGTCCGATGAAAGATATATCGCTCGAATCTTGTTATATTTTCGCCGGATGAAATATTTACGCGATACTTCCGCGAGAATTCCCGGCCACTCGGAAATAGTTAAAGAAAAGGACGTGCCCACCGTCGGGGATACTATACACGCCAACAAAACCACGTTCTTACAGTATTAGAGAACTATAAAATATAATTATTACATAAAATTAAAACATATTATTGTGTTACATATATCTAAAGTTTAAAAAAGAAATAATAAATTTTGTTTTTCCTTCATAATCTTGCATATTATGTATAATTGTTCATTCAACGAAAATTAATTCCGATCAGCATGACACCTATGTATAAACTTAATACGACCACAAAGGGTTAACATTTGAAAAAATTTCACTAAACTTTGATATCTCTTTTCTTCTAGAAGAAAACAGACCAGTACTCTGCACATAAGATCGCGCGACGGAAGTGAAAACTTCTATGGTAATTGCACATCTGTCTGTTTGTCGTTCGCTCGGCTAAACTCGGCTCCTCGAGTTTACCCGAATAACGTTTCACCTCGGAGCGTGACGGATCAAACTCATTCACTGCCCAGCATTTGTGTACGCGGCGCGCCTAAAGAAGATTTCACTTCAAATAATTTGAATCTAAAGTAATTTAGTCATTGTAATAAAATCTGCAAAGTTGAAGCTTATCAAGAATTACTTTGCGAACTACGTCGTTCGAATAAAATTAATTTTTGAAGATAGAGAAAGAATTATGTTACCAACCTACGACTGATGTGGCAGTGAATGTATTAATATTTGAGGATAAGAAGCCATGTCATTGTACCCATTGCTCACAAATAGATTGTGATTCGTTATGTATTTAAGACATTTGTATATTAACACAATTTTTACAATGATTAAAAGAGATCTTCCTCTAGATGAAAGGAATGTTTCACTTAATCCGATTTTCCTGAAATAAGCAGATTGAAACTTGTTTGAACATTTACGACCAACTCATGATTGAATTGATTTTTGTACGACGAAGCCGGAGCGTTAACACTAACTATCAACGCACAGATGTCACTGGAAACGGAACACAGCCTCTCTCGAGGCAACAGTTGCGCGCAAAAACATCGAACTATCAGGTTCGATTCGATAAAAGATGGATGATTCGACATCGAGCGTACGGCCGATCGGTCTCCGAGCTGACGCTCTCGAAGATGAAATGCACCCTTGGCGACGTCGAAGCCGACCCTAACGCCCTGTCGGCCGAGAAGAGCCTAAGTCCTCTCTCTCTCTCTCTGCCCCTTCTGTTTTTGCAAAGGCGAACGAACAGGCTACTCGACCAAACCGAACAGGCATATTTACGAGAAAGACGCGTGCCCCGCGTTGGAAGCTACGATCATCCCTTGGATATGCCCGATTTCGAATACAAATTCCTCCATATGTAACTTCGAGAAACGGTTATTGGACTAACTAAAGGTTATTAGGTCCGGAGGTAAATGGACCCTTTCCCAGTGACCAAGCGTATCACGTACTGACGCTATGAATTGGCCGATGTGTTCCAGATGCAAACACTTTCGGTTTTATTTATCGTGGACCGTGCTGGACACGCGGAGCCGGGATAATGGTTTCTCGTTCCTAGCATTTGCTCCTAGGAACGATTTCTCGTATCGAATATTCTAACATTCTTCGATCGTGACTCTCCGAGATCCTCTTAACTTCTCCAGATCCTATCAATGTATTTCTAAACACTTGTTCTTCTATGATATTCCTCCTTCGATACCATTTAAATTATGCCATAAATATGTTTTGTGCCATTAAAAATAAAGGATATATTTAGGTGACCTCCTTCAGCTGAGACACCCTGTATTTGAAACACAAAAACTGTATATCTTCAGGAGAAGCTTCCTCTATCTCTATCGATATTCACCTTTAACACCTATAAGCTGCGATAGAGTTCTACAAACCGAGAAACATCAAATCAGCCATAAAGAACCATTTCCCCCAGGTATCGATAATGCTCCTCGTTGTAACTTAAAGATACATAACGAGCGTTCGGGCGAAGGTGTAGCAGATTTATACGAAGGGACAAGAAGGAGTATAGTCGAAGAGGGCGCGAGGGGTTTCTGGTTAGCTGTCGCGAGGTCCCCGCACGACGTCGTCCGTGCCGTAGCGCGGCAGTACATTATTTCTTGATGTCAAATAAAGCAATTAGCATGTGCCCTGACCAGGGTCCACGGGTTCTAACCCGAGTAATCTCGCCCAGGGTCCCCGGCGTGTGCGACATCTTCATCAGAGACGGACCCTCCTCTTTCCACCTCTCCTTTCTCCGGCACTTTCCTATCCTACCGCCCCCTTTCGCCGGACGATACGCAGCTCACGTGACTATCCTGCACCCCCAGAGACGAAGGGACGGGCTCACGATGGCCTTGGGAGCTGGGAGGTAGAGTCTCGGTTAGAGGAAAAGAGCGAGAGACATCCTCCGAAGTGGAATTGGAGTAGCGGAGAGGAGGAGTGACGGGGTGCGGAGGGCTTGGAGATGGCAAAAGGCGGCATGTCCGGCCACGGTGCAGCCGCTTCCAAGGGAAATTTCACAAAGGCTGACCCGTTGCTAATGAATGTTATATAACCCTTTTAATGCTTTAAGCCTCTTAGATTTTTCAGAGAGCTCTCCACGCGCCTCCTTCTACGCCTCCGCAGCCCCGAGGACTCTTTCCTCGCGCGGTGCACCAGAAGTGGTTCAACGCCACGGGAGAAAAAGAGAGCCGGCTGGGTCGTGCCTCGGGGGTAGGTAATTATGTGGCGGACGTAAATTAAGCTTGTTTAGATTGGGATTTTTATTAAGGTCCTTTATGAAAGAGTGCCGCCACTAAATGGCGCCCGGAACACTTCATCCCTCCGTGCTCCTTTAAATGCTGCTTTAACGGAGCCTCGGTGCTTTCGCGCGTACTAATACGAAATTTACCGGGTTCTCAGCACGATCTACTCTCGTGCATTAAATTTTATATTTGTTGTAACTAATGTATCTTTTTTCGGTTTCGTGGTTCCGTTCTGGGACGGTTTTCATCTTCGAATCTTCCTCCGGATGTCCCAACAAAGTCGTAACCAATGATCAGGAGCGAGGTATATAAAGGCGGAGCAGGATGTACGCGCCGGGGCGAACGGAAGAAATAACTAAGGGTTAGTTTAATCGTGTTTTAGGAGCCGTAGGTTTTAACGTTTTCCTTATCCCACATTTACGGAGGGTAAGAAAGCATTGGCGAAACGCTGTGGAAGCAATAGCGACTCGATTTTGTTTGCGTCGTTACCAAAAAGATCCGCTAATCGATACCTTTACAGTTTCAGGAAAATTATAATGTCTTTAACCCTAAACAAACCAAGGAAGCTCCTGGGGCGTAACGTGGAAGATATGCTACATCTGCTGCTGACATATTACTGTACATTTTAGAAAAATTTCATTCACAATGTAGCCACTCCTGCAAGAACACGCATAGCAGCGCAGGAAATCGTGGGGGAACTCAATTTTTACGAATCTTAACTCCTGATAGAAAGATGGAAAAAGAATAGAAAGAAATTGCAACAATTGGTGACCCGCGATTGTAGATAGAACCGGTTGTTTCGAGGTGCCAATCAAGAAAACCGTGTCCACTAACATCGAAGCTAAAATCTTGAGAGCAGCATAACCCCGAGACATGCACATGAATGCAAGGCCCGCTAGCAATTAACCATCTAAACAACCGTTAGCATGCGCTTCGTTCGCGTCTGTCGTCGGCCATTCACCTCGGAGTATCGAAAATCGAGATTCAGCAGCGTCGATTTTCTTGGATAGCTTTCGCGAGGCGAGGCCGGGTATGCTCGCTCGTTCTCTCGATTAGGCTTTGCCGTCATTAAAAGTTTATAAAGAAGCAGAGCTACCAGCAGCCGGGGCACACAGTGGTGAAGAGGAACGAAAGGGGGCAACGTTGGAGGAGCCGGAGGGAGGAGGCGAAGGTGGGCGTGAGTGGGCGAAGGGATCAACACCACCCATCGTCGAATAGGAGCGGAGGCCGACGGCCTTGGTAGAACGAAGAGGGAAAGAGATTCCAAGCAAGTTTTCTCATGTACAATGCATAATGAGGAAAGGCAGACGGCGCATAAAGGGCCTACAAATGAGGCACGGGTTATACATATACATTCCCCCGGGTAGATACGCGTAACCGACGCACACAAACACGCCGGATCCTGGCGTGAAGGACTTCATGTAACACCCCGCCTTCTTCCTTCTACCACCCGCCTCCTCGTCTGCTTCTACGTTACAGCGTTACCGACTTCTAAGCGTGCGATGAAGTTAAAAACTTTTCCCTCTGATTTTAGTTATCCCCGGCAACTTCGAAAACGATGGACTCGTAAAGTTTTCTGTTAATCTGCTGCTTATGCAACGCATTGTATCGGCGCTGTATCGCATACCTGGGCCACGGTGATTTCTTCGGGAAATATGATTCCGGTGCATGTAGAATGTTTACGCGAGAATCGATTCGTTCCATAACCAGTCGCGTGTGCCCCGAGAGTAGCGATAAATGTTCTGCGTAAAACGAGGTCGCACGGAGAACACATTTTTCTTGCAGACGATGCTATTCTTCTGAGGTCTACGGCTTAGCCTCCTTTGTCTCTTAGTAGAATGTGCTAAATAAATTTGACTACATCGTCTTTTGCTGAAGTAAGCTTCTGTAAATGACATTCATACGCATTCTTTGTCGTTCACCAGAGTGTCATTCAATAAATGAATTCTGCAAGCGTTCTCCGTGTTTTATCTAAATGGATTTTACAATTTGTCTTCACCTAGAAATGAATGTTGCAAGTCCAAAACGATTAAATAAATAAACTGATCTGGAAAATTACTACTAAAGCCTAAAGCAGCGATAGTGTCTTGCAGGATTCGAAAAGGAGTTATTTGTGAATTTGACTCGTTCGCGTGCAACAACCAAGTAGCAGAGGCCCGTAGAATATTTCATACGGATCCGTGTTCTGCCGTTGTTCTACCAGATTTCAATAATCGGCCGGGATATGGGTCGTCGAGCACCGTTACGGCTCTATCAGTGGATTTTCACTCATGAAAGCGTTGTTGATTGCTTGGCACAAGCCACCGAAGTAATAGCAAGCAAAAGTACGAGCACGCAATGAACCACGGAGGGGAAGGGGGTGGCATGTTGCATGAAAACCGATTAAAGGTGTTGGATCGATCTTCCCTAGTAACTGACTCGCTTGTAGTCGCTGATGGAAGGTGCAAATCGTCGATCGTGTTGGCGGTAACCGTGGCGCGCAACTTTCCTCGTATCGAAGCTAAACACGTTGCGCGCCCCTCTCCCGAGAATCTTTGCGCTGATTTCCACGCTTTTGCTTACTAATTATTAATCAACCCGTCTGATTAACGTCGCTGCACTTACCTTATTCATGATTTGGCGGGGATAGTCCCGCCTTGCGAGGGCCGACTCTGAAACAAACGGAAAAGTTCCCTTTATTCTCCAGACGTTCTCAATTATAAATTCGAAGCGAACAGAAATATTATAAACAGATATACAGGACTCGTTGTATAAAACGAATTGTTTAAAAAGCATTCAAATTCATATTAGTAGACTGTGGATTTCTGTGCAAAATAAAAAATGTCTGTATGAATTGCAAGATATAGGAGCTATATAGACGTGTGTTTCTTTTCTTAATAATTCAAATGAGCAGAAAATAATACAGCAGTGTTTTTAAATTGAAATGTTTTCACTGTTTTATATTCTACCTACTGACTTCAGTTATAAATGCATAAAATCCACACCCTGCCTATTAATGTAAATAATTTGAACACAAACTTAGTGTGTACTACACAGTGTGCATGAAGATCCATTCAGTTACAGATTCTCTAGTAAACGTGAAGTATAGATTACATTCCTATAATCTCACTTCACATATAATAATTTCTTGTCTCCCAGCTGCTAACATTACTTTTGTCTCTGTTTCTTGCTGAACTTCATTGTGAACAGTCATTCTGTTCACGATATTTGTAATAGATTGTTTAAGGGAAGTTAGTGATCATATTTCGGGTAAAATCATCTTTCCAAGCTTTCGGCAGCCCAGTTCTCTAACGACAGCTAATGTGTGCAGGGTTTTGGTCCTCGATCGTGCACACAGCCCCGCATTTTCACTCCCCGGAGTCCCCGGTGCCCCCTCCTCAACGGGTACCGCCGAATTCCCGTAATCTAATGAATGGCCTAACCCCAATATCCTCTCGGTTCAACCTCACCGCCACCTACCCTCTATATACCTCGGCAGAGTATGTACCATGCATGTAAATACGTTCACGGGCGAAAGATTCGGGAAGCGGTATCAGGTTGGAGCGGCCGTGTTGCGACTTCTTCAAAAGTCTCGAACCCTCGAGCGATAATTAATTATTTTGACATTATCGCGAGCGTAGCCCCCCGATCCAGCCGAGAGCATCGAACTGGACGTTCGGCCGAGTTGCCTCGCCCTCGATCGTTACTTCACGGAGACTCTTCGGCGAAAATAAGAAGCGTTGATTATTGACAGGACAAATTAGTATTACAGACTTCGAGGGATGCGAGAACAATTCAGGAGAAATCGTTTGGGCATGATTGCTGAACAATGAGTACAGGATTTTTCAGTGTAGTTGGATACGTTGATTCATGAATGCTGATACACCTGACGGAGGATATCAGGATTATTGCGACCCAATGAATGTTAACCCCTAGCTCTCGAGTGGCGGCTCTGATGCGCCACTAAAACTTGCTAGGTATATCATTATTCAAATTATTTTTTACACTAATTTTTTACCATTAATCAATTTTTTGTATCTAATAAATTACTAATGGTCAAATACAGTGAGTAAGCTAAGTATCTCCCTCTTTCTCTCTCTAAATTATCAAAGAGCTTTTGGCTACCATGAGTAAGAGACACAGAACCCCAAACATGCCCTAGCAAAATGGTTCCAGCGCGAAAAGGATAAAAATCTGCGAAGACAAAGTAGTCAAAAAGTCGAGCACGTGCGGATCTGTAGGAACGCGAATTCGGTTGGCAGGGACAAGGTCTAATTACTGGTGCAGCAAGGCGAAGTTCTTTGGTCCAGAACGAGGGACGGACAAGTCTAGCTGGCGGCGAGGGCTGCAGGCTGGCTCGCAAGAGGGCAAGGAAGCGCAAATGTGTTTATTTTCGGGGAATAATAAAAAGGGTCTCTCGTGCAGCAGGTCGGTGACGCGACGCGGGCGGCGATCGTACCAAAGTTGCGAATAATGTTTCGGACACGACGCTCGTCTGGCTTTGCCCTAGCTCCTACACCCACCTACACCACCACCCTCCCTCCCTCCTGGGCTGGCCCCCTGGCTGTCTCCCTCCGATCTACACCAGCCTACCCTTATACGCGTGTCCGCCGCAGATTCAGACTCCTAATTAAGACGAGGGTGCGAGAGGGGTTTCAGGGGTTTCTCCCGGGTTCTCCCCGAAGGGAGGTGGGAGGATGTGGGTGAGGGTAGTAGAAGGAGGGTTTTCACGAGGTAAGGGGCACCCGTACCGCGCCGGAGGGGCAAGCCAAGGCAAAGGGGGTAAGGAATATTGATCACGGGACCACCACGGCGAGGCAGGGACTGCCCGTTCTCTCCTTCTCTTTCTCTCAGGAAACTTCTCTCTCTATCTCCTTTTCTCTACCCCCGCCCCTCTCTCTCTGTTTCTCTCATGCTATCTACCTCGTTCTATCTTCCTCGCTTCCAACTTCCGTCTCTCTCACGTTCTATCGTCTTGTTCTACGCTAACCGTGTCCCATACTCTCCAACGTAACCGTGGTCGTCTTTCGTCCGCTCCTCTAGGCGCGCAACCGGCACAGGTCCATGCCAGACTAAACCACCAAACGCCAGATGCGTGAAATCAGTCGGTTAGAGGCTGCCCCGCAGCCTTTACGAATTATTGACGCTGAAACCGCGGCCGCGGAACAGATGATGCTGCGCTGCGAGCTGTTCGCCGTGCTGGAAACGCCGACGGAAGAACGACCGACCCCGACATCCACCAGGCGGAAGTATAATAAATGCGAGAGGAACAGTGACATCGGGTACCGACCAACGTCTCGCGGTGTTGACGCTATTATTCCACGTCGACTTCAGCCGCGATTGGAACAGTTGGCGCCGATGCTCGACGAGCAGATTAAAAGCACCGGCTCGGGCTTGGTTGGGTCGAGATTGGTGGAGGTCTTGGAGGAGATTCGAGGCGAAAGGATTTGGTTACCGATCCTGCTTAATTATTGTTCTCGCTCGGAGGTTCCTATTGCAGTTGATATTCGGTGATCGTGTCCTCAGAGGCATCTAACATTTATTCCCGAAATTGGGACACTTATTTTAAAAATTAAACTGGATGAATTGAACATTCAATGTGCTGGGGAAAATCAGGTTCTTAGTTCGTACGACATTCAATTAATTCATGTATTTCGGCACAAACAATGGCAACACAGTATGCACGTAATCATTAATCGTAAATGGAACCCCATTTTGAATGCGCCATTTTCAATGTACATTAATCAAACTCGGACAATAAGTACATGTTTGACGATTGAAGAAGTATGTTCGGAACTTGTTGAGTAACTTGCCGATTTCAACGAAGGGTAGCGAACCTAAGATTCGCAAATAATCACGCCAGCTCCCCGACAATCCCGTACAGGTGAGCAACATCCTGATAACGCAGTCCGGGCTCCCGGTACAAGGTCCGTGTAATGTCGACAAGGGAAACAGGACCGGTTGGATGAAACTTCAGCTGGCTGGAATCGGGGTGGGTGGCCTGACGAACTTTGACGCACACGCTCGGTAGGACAGATCTATGTCGTAGACGTGTGCAGCGTTCTCACGAGTTTTCGAGAGATCTTCTAGAATGGTAAGAAGGATGGAGGACGGTCCCGTCCCCGAGGCTACGACAGGAAAAGAGGGAGAGAGAGGGAGAGATCGGGGAACGACGGACGGGCTCGAGTTTACACGACGTAGCGACTCGTCTTTCTGTCCGTCGTCGCTCCTGCCTTAATTAAATCTCTCGACCCTTCCCGAAGAACTCGCGGGCTCCTAGCGGAGTGCTAGAAGTAGAGCTCTGCCCTCGTCGTTTCTTGCCTCGACTCGCCTCGCCTTGTCTTGTCGTAACGCGTCAGGCTTGCGGGATTTTTCCCGCTAATTGCCGGGACTGTTTACGAGGACGATGAAGTACCGTCAACTTGTCCTGCGAGTATGTCTCACGGCGCCGCGTGCCCAACTTTCGGTGAGAATTGACGTTTCTTCAGCAGATAAGATGTTCGCGTTATTAAACGGCGTTACGCTAGCTGGTTGTGAAATGTGTTGAGGCAGAACATGTACGTCCGAGTTGGTAAAAATAAGATCAGTGGTTCGAAACTTCAGGATTCTACATTTGAATAATAATAACGCTGTAATAACGCTTCAGAAACAGCCTGAAATAACAAATAATAACTTTACTGTATTTAGTATATACATACAATTTTAGAGGGACCGAATAGCTGCTACAATGGCGGAGACTAACTTGGAAATTTTACGTAACATATTGGTTTTTTATATATAAATTTTTCATAAAGAAGAATCAAGTTTTTAATGGAAAACCACCAGCTAGAGATTGTATAGAGATTGTATTTTGCAGTGATTTATTCGAAAGAAACTGTTCTCATTGCGATATGTTCTCGAAATCAAGTCACTCGGAACACTGTAATCTAGTATTATCTTGCGAGATTCTTATTTAAAACAATATTGTGAAGGTTCGATGTACCATGTATCAATCGTTTCAAAATCTGCTGATGGATGGACATATAGAACTTGGATTCCCCTAGAGACATTTGCTTACATCAACTTTGCAGATGGGAAGTTTATCAATTTTTATAGGTTGCAAATGAACGGGCTAGCTCCAGGTCCTCGGAAACGGCAAATGACAATTACGCGTGTGAAAAGGCAGCGGGCACCGGTCTCGAGTATAATGGCCGTCCGATCTATGACGGACCCGGTCTTTTCTTAGCGGGGCTCTTCAGGGATTCAATGCGCCACCATTTTCATGGCTCAAGGTGCCGTTATTCGGTCCGGTAACGAACGTCAAGGGCGACCTCGACGAGACCGGAAGAGATCTCATTGTCCAGGAGCGGAGGCCACGATAGGAGGGTTGCGCACTGCCGGCAACCAGCCAACTCAAACTTTGATATGGTTTCCTAAATAACCAAGGCGACCGATACCGCAGCACGATAGCCCTCTCCCCCCTGGCCATTCCCCCGTTTTCCCCCTCCCTCGTTCAGGTCTGCATCCACTCTGATCTATGGCGGGTCCAGGCTGGGTATCGTAACTACTGTCGAAGCATATTGAAACCCTCACACCATCGATGACCTAACTCGTCGCCCGCCAACCCTATCTAGCCTACCGACAGGACCGCATCGATGCCCTTGCGTGCAAAACCTTCGAGTGCGTTTGTCGTTCGCACCATCCGCAAAAGGTTCGCGTGCAGTCCTTCCACAGCTCGATCGACCGGTCACCAGTTTTAGCAAACGCGGTCCGCGTCTGAGCAATTTGAAAGCGGAGTGACAGGCAATCTGCAAGGTAGCCACGCTAAGATGAGAACGGAGGGGACTGCGGGACACGCGTAATGACCACCGATTTATCCGACCGGGGACGAGTGAAGAATTTGAAATTAAAATCTCCGCTCGTAATTGCACGGACAGAGCTGCGCCCGGAACTCCCGGCCCGTGGGAAACTTTGTTAGCGACCGGTAGCGTTCCACCGAACGAAAAATTAAGGGAATTGTCCTCTCTATTAGTTCAACAGATTCCACTAATGCGCTCGTTGCCTGGAGAACTGGTACGTTCACCATTGAAATTGATTACTAACTCTGGAGTTAAAAATTTCTTATAGTTTATTCTCAATCGGGTGGGGACAAAAATTGGACTCCAATCTGAAGGCTAACATCTGAGGGCCACTATCATTAGTAGGAACCCATTATACAGGCTCCAGTTACTTTTCTAAGTGGTATTTTTGAAGGAAAAGGGAAAAGGAAGGGGTAGTTCAATAGTTTTACAGATTCAAACATCTCTAGCGAGCTTAACAAATTTTTGTAGGTACTCCGACTACCGAGGATTTCAAGATTTAAGTCTTACTACCGTTTTATCACATTTTGACATATGTACCTTGATACACCATGAACAGTTTGATCAATAGAAAATATTGAGGAATCGTAGTACGATTATAGCTATAATGAGAAAACTTCAATCTTCGAATATATGGTTAAATTTCATCAATTTACTTTGTAAGTTGTCTCTTGAAAGACAACTCAAGAAAGCAGGGGTAAAGGCTTCATCCTATAAAATGGACTCATCAGCTCAAATATCTATCATTTTTCGTCTAAGACTTAGCAATCGCTGATTCGAGAACTGGACATTACAGAGTTAAAAATCGATTCCCATAGCAAGTTGGCAGAAAATTGAATTATGGCTCGGAGGGATGACGTTCAACCAGAACTCATCCTGGAGAGCCTCAGCATTCGGGGCTTTGCTGGTCGGATTATTCGCGACTAATTACCGGCAAGAAAAATTTGGCAGGTCGAACTTTTCCATCGACCTAATGCTCGTAGGTTCGTTAGTTTCGCCGGCGGAAGAAGTGCATGATAAGAATCGGGGGCAGGAATTCACGTGCGCTTGGCTTAGAATATCTTTCGCCTAGACACGGTCGAGCGGCGAGCTGTATCTGGAGGTTAACTGTTTGTCCGCTAATTAGAAGCTAACAGCGGAGCTAAAGTTCGGAACTTTAAAGTTTCTTGCCTCTGCAGGAACCTCCTACGCCCAGCCGGTACCCTCTTCAGGAGGGAGGGGGGCGGACGTAGACACCCCAGGGGCGAACACCCTATCGTCCTTCCAACTCTTCCTCTCTTTTACTCCTTCCTCCACGACCGGCTAGCGTTAATTACTAATTAATTGTTTCGCATGTTTGAGTTTTAAATGGATAAGTTAAACAGCGCATAAGAGGCCTCTGGACCTCCGAAGATCGAAAGAGAGAGAGAGGGAGAGTGTTAAAGCCTGGTTCCCGCTTTTGCTCCGATCTCTCCTCGTCCGTTCTTCTTTCTTTGTCCCTCTCTTTGCTCCCTGAAACTCACCGCGTCTCTTCAGCCCTCTTTCGCGTACGATTACTCTGCAAACGGTGTACTGTCGGTTAACGAGGTTAGGATGACCGTGTGAGCGAGAGCCGGGCAACCACGCGCTCGTTCGTTTATTCGTTTTTCACCTCGTCATCAAAACGCCGCAACCCCGCGGGTTCGTTACATACATAACTCTCGTAGCTGGAAAACTTTGATGCGGCCGCTGTATCGCGTGAAAAGTAATGGACTGTGCCACGGCTGGGGTGCACACGGGTCCCTTTGACCACTGGCTTTTTGCGGAAAAACACCGGCCCGAGCAACGCTTGCATAGAAATTGAATCAAGGTTTTTATACAATTGATTGGCAGCAAATTATTACGAGCTGGATTTCCTCCTTTTATTCAATAGATGAGACGTCGTCTGAAAATCTTTCCCATTCAAACTGTCCAGAATGTGTGCTAGTAAGACACAGTATAAAATTGAAAGTAACAGAACCAAAGTTACAGACATAGTGTGAAAGTAAAAATCATAGAACCAATGCCACAGAGACAGTATAAAATGGGACACCACGGAATCAAAGCTACAGACACAATATAAACTTGAAAATAGTAGAACCGAAGCTACAGACACAGTATGAAATTAAAAATCACGGAAATACAGACACAGATTAAAATTAAAAGCAGCAGAGACTCCTCTGGTAATATCGTTTATCCTGACCAATTCAATTTGCGCAGCTGATTCGATCCGACAAATCAGCCAGCGTGGTCCTCATACCTTCCCGCTGATACAAATTGATGTTTCAACTTATTCTTGATCAAAATCCCGATCCCACGGGAGCGTAAATCCCCGACGACTCGCGTGTGTCGCGGGTCTACAAATCGTTTTACCTCAATCTTGCGCCTAGGTGGAATCGGTGGCGGTTCACCCCTCTGAAGCGGTAACAGGCTTCCCGCAGCTCTAATCGGCGCTCAAATAAAATGCCGTAATGCCAGATAAAACATCCCATTTGTCTAACGACGATTTTTCTCTCCGAGGCCTCTTCTCTCTTCCGCGGCCGTGGGGGATGAGGCTCGAGAGGACGCGGGGTGGTAATCATCTTAAACACCATTGTCACAGACACCTTGCGCAGCCCCGGCTCTGCCACTCGGTGCCACGCCACCTGATTCTTCCGTAATTGAGATGGATCGATAAGGACAGTCCCCCCTGTCCGAGAGAGAAAGAGGAAACCAGAGGGTGCTGCTTTTTTAATTCGATGAGCTAATGTACCGACAGTTACATTAATGGCGTCCCTGGGGTGTCACGCTTTTTTTCTACGGTGCTCCGATCCCCTCAAAACAAAATCCTAAAAGCGATTGGTCCCTTTGCATATTGTCGAGTTCCCAGAAATTGAGGATTATCAGTTCACTGTTGGGCACGATCATTTGTAAGATATTATTCTGATTGATCTGGGATTACAGCGAATGTATATACAAGTTGCTCTACAATAAATATATTGTGACTCCCAGCTGATTTCTTAGAGGAATAACTTGTTTTTAATGTACGTATCCAAGTCAAAGGGATTTCTGAATATTTTATCTTATCCTTGTGTCTCATCTTTTATTTCACCTTTGTCTTCAAATATTGGAATATGTCTGTAATTTAAGTACCAATTAGTTATGACTTTTCTTCGTTCATGATGATTTGAGTACATCATTTAACCCTTAATGTAGAAAAATTTATTTGACTATTCGAACACGCCACTATTTTATTTCAGGTACCTAAAAAAATCAACGTACAACAACGCTGATGCATGTTAAAAGTTAGCTCCACATTTATCGTTAACTATGAAGAACAAAAAGAGCGTTCTATCTCGATGATCCAATAAAGCTTGCGAAAATGTGTCCGGTGAGTGTTCGCCGGAATAGAAGAAGGAGGTTTGCGGATTCGAGTAATTGTGAAATAACGAGTCCGGTTGTTTTGGCGAGTGCGGGGTAAAAACGGACGCGCGGGCGTAATTCCTACGAGCCGGTCTGGTGTCTGATCAGATAGCGAGTAGTAGGAAGGAAGTCCGGCGTTGGTCGTTTCGCGCGTTTCCTCCCCAGGAAGAGGAGGGTTCGGTAAACGCGTGCGAAGGCTTCGACGAGGCAGTCCCTCGGCAACGATGGTCCGTGTCACTGCGTGGCCCTGACAGCCGGCAATTAACAGCCGCGGACTCTCGCCTCTCGTGCTGGGCGCAACGGTAGCGTCGCGCTAGAACGTCGTAGTAGACGCCCCAGTAAATAATTGTCCCCCCCCCCCCCCCGCGGCCGGTTAAGACACCGATCCTTCCTGCCCCCTCTCCGTTCCCCTTCCTCCACACCCTTGTTTTCTATCTTTATGCTCTAACACTCTCGGCAGCCCCCGCGCGTCTCCTCGTCTTTTTCCACCCCTGCTGGTTCCTGCACGCCAGTCAATAACAGACCTCGATTTCGACTACCCGTTTTCCGATTATTCGAGATTTATCCCAGGGCTACCTCGCCCCCATCGTGCTCTACTCTATTCCGGCTTCATTATTTACTCCGGATAGAGAAGAAGCCTATCATCCGTTTTATCCCACTCGAGAAACCGTTGTTACGGTTACCGGGCCTATAGAACCGTGGAAACCGTGGCCTCTCGGCTTCCAGTGCCACGGGTTGCAACAACTTTTATTAAACCCGCTGATAAGTGGAGACTACTTGACGATCTCATTATCGAACTGTTCTAACGTCTAACTTAAAATACACAGTTATTGACCGTTCCAGTTATTAGCTTGTTAGAATGTTCGTCGAGACTTACTGGGCCGTTAGGATTCCCTCTAACCCCTTCATGTCCTACATTATATCATACATGTCACACATTTCTTATTCTCTTCTCCTTAGTATATGCAGAAATATACATGATGCTTCTTCCCAAAAGCTGTGTTTCCTACAAATTCATAGACATCTTGTAGTAAAGTAAAAAAATAAAAGGGTCCGGTAATTTTTAGCAAGGTTCTCTAAAATTCATTGAGCTCCTAACGAACTAAACCCTCACATAACTCCTTCATACTAAACGACTCTAATTCTTCAACCATCGCGAAGAATATTACTTAATACTTTATCTATCTAAAGCCTATAAATAGGCTTTTCAATAATTGTGTTGAAAATATTCTACAATCCCAAACAAAATTATTAGAGTACATTATAAGTAGCTTTTGCTGTTGTGGGGTCTATTAAATAATCCGTAACCATGGTAGTTAATGTGTTATATGAATAATTATGAAGAAACAATTCACGTTCACGTTTTGCAAGAAAAACAATTGTGTCACAGAATAAATGAGAAATCTGCGATCAGAGCCAGCTTCAATTTATCGCGAACCCTTCGATTTCTCTTCCGGGTAACGCATAAAGAGGTAGGAGGGCGGCGAAGTTGGGCGCAGGACGTAATTTGAACGTTGACAGGTATTTATCCTGCGCGGCAGGAAGCGGCGCTATGTCGTCGGTCGAGAGAAAGTGGGAGGGAGGAGCGGAGAAGTAGCGTGACGACGTTAAGAGCATTAAGGAGACGTTTTCCGCCCGACACTTAGGTTTTCGTTCCCGCGCCCACTCCATAGATTCCCGGCCTATCGGCTTAGCGCTTGGCGGGCGGTCCCGCGCCACCCCTGGCTTCCTTTTCCACTGTCTACTACCAACGGGCTCCTGCGAGCTGCCGAGGAGGACCACGGTTTGTTGCTGGAGCCGCCGTTACTGTTTCTCTCTAGGAAATATTTTCCTAAGCGTAAGAACTTAAGTACTCGGGGGCATACGGTGCTTCCACTCATTAAAGAATTTTCTTCGCGGAATAACAACGTTCTGGCGCTATAGAAGGAACCATGATGAAATTTGAAACCACCGTCGCGTCGTGCTCCGGCTTGTAATTGTTGGTGACGTTATGCTTTCCGATGTGGTCTGAAAGACTCGGAGTCTTTGAATCGAGTTAACGAGGGAAGAACAAAAAGGAAACTTAAAGGCTGACTTGTACTACTGGCTTTGCAATCGTTGATCTCATCCACTTTGTCTGAACGTGGCTGCCCAATTTTATTAGGTCACTCGTGGCCGATTTGTTCTGTTTGTCTGACATGGCTGACTTGTACTACTTGTTTTGCAATTCTGTTCTATACTACTTGCTTAGACACTGATCATCTCATTTATCCATCCCATCATTGTAGGTCTCATCTACTTGTTTGATTATAAATCGTGTACCTCGCTTATTAGATTATGACAGCTATACGACTTAAGCGACCTATTCAGAATAGTTTTAGCATATCTTGCTGTCATTCCGAAGAGATTTTGGACCCTCTCGGCTATTTCAACGATACTTTCGGGATATTTCTTACGTGTTTCTTTCCTAGTTTCATACTTAATTATAAAAAAATTGCAATTTATATATTTATATTCAAAAATATTGAAGAATCAGCAGTAGGTTACGCGTCAATTATCCAGATAATGTCTCATATTTTCCCAAAGAAACGATTCGATAGAATCGGTAGAAATGCTCTTCAATCGTCGAAGAATGTCAGGAGACGTTCGAGAACTCCGAATGCGTAAACGACTGCCGATTGGCAACACGCGAGACTGAGCACGTCATAACGGTGTCTTGGCTTTCGTCTGGAACTGATAGTCCTCCTTTCCCCTGCGGGAGGGCTTCGTTAAGCACGATGTTTGCGCGCTTTTCCGCATAAATCGCGCGGCTGCCGGTGTGTGAGTTCGTTCGTTCGTTACCCAACTGGCAGTCGAGGCCGAAGGTGTTTGATGTATAACTCGATGTATCGGATAATAATGCGCGATATGACGCGTGAGTTGTTAATTCGCGCGTCGCGTCCGTTGCACATGACGCCAGGAGCTTAAACGACTCCGATGAGGCAGCTCGAACCCCGCATTCGCGAACCACGTATTCTTCTCTCTACGATCTTTCCACGCGAGTTCACGCCAATAGGAAGGCCCTTGCGGCTCTCTCGATGGAACAAAAAAAAAAAGAGAAGGAAGAAAATTACCGGCAAATCGACCGACGAGCATTTCATCCCCGGGGATATGGCACTCCTCTTTCTACGAGGGCGATTAAAATCGGATTCCACTTTGTTATGGAAGACGGCGAGATGATTTTTTAATGGAGCCCTTTGAAGAGCTCGACGCGCGGCGACAGGTGGCTGCTCATCGTCGCACCTCTTCTGAATTATTGCGGCTTTAATCTTCTCATTTGGATCATCGATAGGCTCCCTCAATTCCTCAAAATACTTGCTTTGGTTACAGGTTATATTTGAAAATGTTTTTGGCTGCGACGGAGGTAGCAGTTTTAGTAGGTATTATGTATCTTCAGGATCTAAAGTCTCGAATAAACGATTCTGTACTGTAAATTTTGTACTTTAAAAGAACAGTCGAGGAGCGTTCGAATTTCACGTCGCTGTAAAGTTGCACAGCGATCTTCAAAGATCAAGAGCGAACGAGACAGAAAGCTTTGAATTATCTGTTACGAGGAAAATTATGGAAATAGATAGAAATCGAGAAGAAGAGTGCAGTCCTCTCGCGGTTAGACGAAAACCAATTCGCAAAGGGCGCCGTAAGTCGTTGCGCCATGGAGGCCGAGACTGCCTCTAAAATAATGGGGCTTAAGTAGCCAATTTGAAATGTAAAGATCCATCAACATAAATTAAACATGGAGCACCAACGTAAAGGATTGCTTCAGTTTCATTGATAACCGTCTCTGTGAGGGAAAGGGTTATACCAGAATTTTTGAGAAGGTTTATACCTTACTTGAAAATGCAATTTGCGCACTAGAGTACTTCAGAAAGGCATACAAATTTATGAAATATACACGATCTCAAGAATGACGTATACATGGCTTTAAATATAATGTGCATGTTCAGTGCACGTGTCGCGAATTAATTAATTTGTAGAAGCGATTATGTACAGAAACATGCTGTGCCTTAAATTTTGATGAGTATGTCCATTAAGAAATTGCAAACGTGACTGTAATATGTATGAACGTATTCGTAAATCTTTTCTGCAAAGAGTGTTATAATTTGACTCCAGGCCACCCTCTAACATCTTCCAATCTCTTCACAAAAATCATAGGAGACTTGTCACCGGCGAACAACTCAAATGATTCTGACGGTACGAGGCACCGTAGAGATGATTTAATCGAATCCCGCGGGCTCGCAGGAGCACTCTATAAAACACAATTAACGCTCGCCGCGGGATCGGCGTGTTTCTTCGTATATTGATCGGCAGAATCGTCAAAACGAGAGGGAAAAGCAGAGCCGTGAGCAACGAGAGCTCCAGCAAGAGGTGGCAGAGGTGGAGGAGGTTAGCGTTTCGCCCGAAACTGCACGCGTTGAAAAGGGTTGATTAGGGATTCGGCGTGTTGGGGTCGAACACGTCGGGTATGTTGAAAGGATGCTGGACCGTGCTTGTAGGCATCCGACGCTCCGCGTCGGTTCGAGGGCGCCCGCCAGGTTCGGGGCAAATGGCAGCGGGATGATTGATCGCCCGGCTAATTGGATGATCGATGACTCAAGTTCATCAGTGGCTGTTCAGCTCCTGGCAAAGGATGCCTCGTTCGCACGTGAGCTACCCCGAGCGTTCCTGTGAACGCGTGTCTGTGCTAGGCGCATCACGCGTCTGTGTTCGACCCTGTGCCGGGAAAACTGGTTCGATGTCTCCGGCAACCGTGAAACAAACTCATGCTAACTGAAGGTCCCCTCCTGCTTCATATTCCTTGAGACTTTCTGCCAATTGTTAACCATTGAAACAATCGATTCAGACAATTTTTGCAACCTGATTGTGAATAGCAATTTTTATGTAGATTTCTTTCGCTAAATTCATTTATTCAGATTTGTAACGTTTAAATGCAGCTTTAAGGGCCTAATTTAATACATAGACTTTGTTCAATTTGTTTAGATTCTGTAGTTTTAGAATAAAAGTTAAATGTAGTGCTTTTTTACCGAGTTGCACTTTGAGCTGGTAATGTATAGCAATTTAAACGCAGTTATTTGCCACGTTGAAGTACAACTGTAGTACCTTCTTTGATACATATACTTTGTCTAAATTGGTCAATGTATATAGTTTAAAGTAGAAGCAAAAGGCAGTGCAGTTCTGCAAAATTAGATTGTCAGGAGAAAATTGATTCGATATTCATGTAAGGACTAATTCTACATTTATTTAGATATTGTCCAAAAGTGGTAATACATAGCTAAAGACTTTTTAATCAATTCTTCTCACGAGTCAAGTTTAAAAGAAGATTTTAAAGATCCTTTTACATTTAATATGATCATTGAAAATCCTACTAACAGACTTCCTAAATTGTTTAAGCTTGGTTATCAAAATGACCATCTAGACATTTATAATATTCAAGAATTGTAATAAAAATAAAAGAAATATTACATAAAATGGCTGAACTGGGCGGACTACAACTCAATCTCCAATCAAAAAGCTCCACAACAAGAATAAAATCAGTATCTCAAGCATGCATCGACTGAAGAAACTCCAGTTTCCCAGCATCCTCTCGAGCGACAACTGGGCAGAAGTTAGGCTAAAACAAAGCGATATTTTACTCCTCACATGCTCGTACAATTTCTTGTAGGGTGTAGTGAAGGGGATTAGCATTACCTGAGCAAACGGGCCGGACGGTAAGCAAAATATTATCTGCTCCGCCTTTAAAAAGGCCAACACCTCGGTAAACGGTTTCGGGTTGTACGAAAGTAGATTCCAGAGAAGGGTAACGTAACCGGTGGAAAGCTTAGTTCACGGGTGTATGCATGATATACGGTTGGCACGTGAATGCAAATCAGACCGTAAATCACGGGAACAATGTCTTAATGTCCCGGTCATACGACGCCCACTGGCGCTGCAAGACAACAGCCTTGGTTTTCGCGGGAAGGAAAGGGTGCCTTTTCGGATATTCATAGGGAAATAAATTAGCAGGCACACGCGTCGCCAAGGAGCCATTACCGTTACCCCTGCGCAAGTCTTTTGCCTCGCGGAAGGGCCTAAAACTTGCTGTAATTACACCCGTTTTTATCACAAAGAAATTTTACGCTTCTTCTGGCGGAGAAAGGTGCACGGAATGCCGGAAGATTTAAAGAAAAAAAGGAGGAACCAAAGAGAAGAAGAGTATTTTTCCCGAGTGGTGTTCGTTTATGCCATTTAACTTGCAAATCCTTCCGCCGGGACCGCTGATACTCGCAGAACATGTGTGGAAACTGAAGAAAACTCTTAGCCCTGCCTCGCTCTGAAGAAGTATCAAGAGGGTAGACTGTGGCAGTGGAAAAAGAGAGAGAGAGGAGGGCGTGTGAAAAATCCGGAGGAACAAAGGTGCACGGATCTGTCTGCAACAGTGGAAAGTAGCGATCCTTAACGTGGGGATGCTGGGAATGGATAGCGATACATCGGATGAAATATTTCTCGTGTACAGCGACGAATCAAACAGAATCACTAAAATGTCGTGCAACTTCTGTGTTAACAACGGGTCCTGTTCCCAATCTATATTAAAACAAACTAGAAGACACATTAAATTTTTCAATACAATTTTTGCAAGTGGTCCGCTGTCGAATAATGACTAACAAATTTCATTTTATTTCTCGATGGACAAAAGAAATATCAAAATGTGTACCCATAAAAATGGCATCAAAAATTGTCCACGACAAATGGTCACAGAAGGATACAATAAAGCTCCAACTTTTGCAACATATGTCAGCCAAGACGGTGACATGTTCAGCGATAAAATCGTGTCGATGGTTATCACACCGCAATAGCGACCGTAGAAAATGCATTGGCGCGAAAAATTGCGCGATTTCTCCGCGTTACGACTGACACACTGTACAACCGTGTTCCCCGTGGGCGGCGCGATAATGATATTCAACGGGGTTGCCGGTTTTACGAGCGATTATCGCCACGGAATCCTTCCTCCCCGGAATACTGGTAACGTTAGAAGGAGGATGCAGCTGAAGAAGCTGAGATTTGGCGCCGGACCCGCGGCGCGCGTAAAGGGAATCGCGCCATCATCGTAAACCGACTAACCCCCATACTCGCGGCCGTTTCAAAGAAAGAGGATGGGGCTTGGAGAAGATTCGAAGCACCTCGACGTAAACTATCTGGCAACCGACTCTGATCGCAACCACTTCTCCATCATCCTCTCATCTCCGCTAACGGTGAAGTGCTGTTATAACGGGGAATTTGTATAGCTGATGCATCCTTAGTAACCCCTCACCCCCGTTCTCTTAGAATTCTTCCTTCGAGTCTTTGGCCCCGTCTCTTCATGGTCGTCTTTCTGAATCGAGCATTGTCCAGATGCTTTTTTAATTCCTATTTGTAATATCTAAACCCTGGATTTAATATGGGAAATATATTATTCTATTATTATATTAATATACAGGGTGTTTCGTAACTGGTGGTACAAGCGAAAAGGGAGTGATACTACATGAAAAAATAAGTCGAAAATATAGAATAAAATTTTTTCATGTCAAGCTGTTTTCGAGAAAATCGACTTTGCATTTTCGCATTTCTTAATATATTTCGTATAAATATATTATTCTTCACTCTCTAAAATTATTGACGAACGAAGACATTTCTATGTTACATCCAATCAGTACAATTGATAAGGACAATTTTTATTTTGAATAATGATACGCAAGCTAGACATATTATTCAAAATTTTTCTGTGGATTTCGACACAACAGTGACCACAGCTTTCTTTCACTTTTGATCATCTTTAAATACTGTACATTTTCGTTGCTTGAACTGAGACTGGTTACCAGTTCTATAAACATTGATAGATCTTTACATACACATGTATTTCTTCTCATAATGGTTATACTTTATTAGTTGAAAATAATGTAACAGTGTTTCTAAATTCATGAAACGTTTCTACTGTTTTGTACTATCATTACCATCAATATTTTAAAGAGAGTTACAACATGACTAAATTGATGACAGCTGATGAATGGTAATTTTTTGTTCAAAGCACATAATGAATTGGATTTACGGTAAAAACTTCTAAACAACCAGGAGTGTCTTGACGCGTCGCTGCAAAATTGGTATAAATCGAGCTTCACCCTTTGCCGTAGAAGAACTACCGCCGTTGAACCGTGCGGTATCAATTTTTACTGAACCGTGACTCTCGACGTCGAAACTTCTTCGAATATTAATTCCCATCTCGAAGACGATATAGTCGGAGCTTTTTACAAGCGTGCTCTCGTCCTCCCGCTTCCGTTTCTTTCAGTCTCGTCTAAGATTTCACCGTAACGGCAGAAATTTCCGCCGATAAATCCACTGGCGCAACAAAAATCTCCCTCGCTGAAGGCGAACGGGTAATCGTATTCCCGTTTTAAATATATTCACCGGGCTACCCCCCTTTCTTCGCGTCAACTTTCGTGCGCTTGTATCGGCTCCTTCTCGCTGTATGCACACAAGGATGTGTGCCTCGCGTTATCCGTCTAACGGCCGAAGGGAGAAAATGGTATAAGAAGGTAACAGGTTTCGCAGAGGAGACCCAGGTTGCGCGCGGAAAACACATGTAAGGGCTGCAGAGGGCCGGGGTTAAGGAGGGCTGCCGGAGGTTTCGACGGAGGGCAAGAAAAGAGGATTCGGACGGCTTGTAATCTCGGCTCAAGGTGTCGTTCGTCGCCTCGATATCCTGCTGGACACGGAGACGAGCTTGAGACTCGTAGAGATTAAGGTGTGTTCATTCTAACCCTCGCAGAAAGACTGAAGTCGACAGGAGAAAAGTATCTAGAGCGAGAATGCGAATCCTGACACTGTATAGCTGGACTTAAGACTTGGTACAAATGAAAAAGATGTCCATAATAAATTGACATTATAAATTAACCCTTTGAGAACGTCTTGTATTCAATTTCCCATGGGTTATATACGCATATTTTAACATAAAAACTCTTACATAAATGTAAGAGCTGTTTTTTTATAGAAATTATACAAGAATTTTCTAATATTGATTCGTACAGGATAAGATATTACAGTGAACACACTAAAAAATATTAGCCAGGAATTTCCTGATAATAATTCATAAAGGGTAAGATCATATTCTTGGCCACATAAAATTGACATCTTACAGTAAATATACCACAAAATATTTCCTGAAATTTCCTAATAATAATTCATAAAGGGTAAGACCTTATTCCCAGCCACATAAAATTAACTTCTAGCAATAAATTTGCAAATTTCCCGGGTCCCCGAAGACGCACTAGGGCAAATACGAGCGAAAAAAGGCGAAGCTCCGTTGCCTAAACTGCAGACAATTTTGTACTTGTAAATAGGGTCCGTAGGGGGAGGCATAAGTAAATTAGGCCGAACGAGACGAAAGGTTTTGATAAGGATCTCTCTCCCTCGGCTTTCTTTTTCTTTTTTCTTTTTTTTAGAGCTGACTCCCAGGGAATTGAGACGTCATCACGATGCTCTAGCTCGTTTACCTTGGCTTCCTTACCCCCTGGCCGTTCCGCCTCCTTCGAGGGCCGTTTAATGCCAAAGCGACGCGCGTTTGCCCTCGCAATAGAACGCTCGCGCCTCGTCCTTTGTTTCGCCTTCATGAGATTTTTAAACAGCGCGAAATGAGCTTCGCAGCTCGTCGCCGGGAACGAACGATTATCGTCTCTCAACCGGCTGACTTAATTTCTTCTTCCGTCCCCCTTCGAGAACGACGGGGAATTTAAAAAGGTGGCCCTTCCAGCGAGTGCGTTGTGCCCTCGTCTTTACTGCGGCGTCTGTTTCGGAGGACGGTTCGATTAGATTGGACAACGAATTTTTTAATATAAGTTACCATGTTTACCCTTATGGTATTAGCTGAGATCTTCTTCGACATCCTAGCACATCGTAGTCGTTCATCCAAATATAAATTTATTCATACTAATTGTTCAAGAAAACGAATCCTTTTAAAAAAAATTGAAAGTCGGTATCCAGGTGTCAAAGCGTCGATATAAGGGTTAAAGTGGAACCAAAGTGTACAATAAATTGCAAAATAAAATTTCTGCAGAGAAATTTTATATCACAAATTTATTCATCTGCCCATAAAGTTTAGAATGGTTTAAAGTCTAGACCGAGGTATCGTGCACCAGTTAATATTCAGCTCGCGAAGTGGGCGTTTCTTGCGGCATGGAGCTAGCCCGATCCTCCAAAGGCCAGCTAAAAATCAAAGATGCCCCGTCCCAAGTTTCCGGGCGGAAGAATCGGACCGGAGGATTCGGTTTTGCGGGGGTGGCTGCAGGAAGAAAGGATGGGAGCCGGATTCCAAGCATTTGTATCGTTTTGTCGTACTTCAGTGTCGGCACGCGTATCGTATGGCATCGCATTATTGCTTTTATGGCCAATAAAAGGAAGGCCGCTCTCCGGTGAGGCCAGCACTGTGCCTGTCCTCGGCAACGATCGTCCCCTCGGTCCTTGGATCGTTCTATCCTGAAACCATCATCCACTATTCGCTGCCCCCTCTGCCCCCGGCGGTGGCTGCCGCTGTTATTGCCGTTGGGTCGTTCGTTCGACCATCGGAGGTGTTGCGATTGGTTTCGTATTTGGAAGAGAATATAGTCCTGGGACTCCCCGGCCCAGTTAACCGTTCAGTCACCCTTTGGGACGAAGGAAACGACACCTCCCGGACCTCCGACACCTTCTTTCTCTATCCACTCTATCGCAAACACGGGTCTTCTTGGTCAACATTTACGACACCTCGGACATCCTCCGTTTTCTTCCCTGCATCGCTGGCGAGCTTCCTGATCTCTCTTTATGATCCCGTTCAGACACGGTGGAAATCGTGCGTTTTCGATCGTACGATTTTTGTTTTCGATTGTTCGACCGCGCGAACAAGTATGAACGAATACGAAGATGCTAATGTAAATAAGATCCGCGCGGTCAATAGCGCGCGGTTTCTGCCTTGTCTGAACGGGCTCTATCTCCAATTCTGATCTGCGATTTTCTTTTACGTGGGATTTATACAATATTATATTTTTCAGTTCCACTCTCGTCTTAAAATCAGGCGAATTTTACCCGAACACACTGTCGAGATTTATAGTTTTCCGCAAAATGACGCTGTATTTCTTCTTAAACCCAAATTGCACCTATTACGGAATACGATCCTTCAACTTTAATTTAAACTTTCAAAAGTCCGAAAATTTTTAAATCGATTCGGAGGAACCAATTAAAATCGAGAAAATTTTGAGCGAGCTCACGGTCGAGATTTATTAATTATGACTACGGATTTTTTCCTGAACCTTAGTGTACTTATCACAAAGCAGGATCCTGCACCATCAATTTAAGCTCACAAAAGTTTGAAAATTCCTACGAGTATACATTCTAGAATCGAATCAAAAATACCCATGAAAATCGTGAAAATTTTGTCCAAGCACATGGTCGGGATTTCTTGATTTCTCGAAATGATCAAGTATCATCCTACACTTTTAATGGTGGCCCTCAGAAGTTTAAAAATTCCAATGGAAACTCATCCTAAAATCGATTCGAAGAGGCCCATTAAAAGAACACATCGGGAATCACATTCCGTCAATATTACAATGAAAATATTTGAACAAAAGGTCCGCAGAGTATTCCGAACAACCTAATAGAGCAAGAGGATGGAGATTGTGGACACCGTGGTGAAGCAATTAAAAAAAAAACTAGTAGTAAGTCTAAACAATTAAGTTCCCGTGTCAGAGGCGTTGACAGACAATGGTGGACCGCTTATCTCGCGGGGCGCATAAAAGAGGGACACTCGCGAGACTTGTTCAAGGTAACGTCGTTAAGGATAGGAGCGTTGTCATTCTTGCAGAACGCGAGCTCGTCTTTTCGGAGGAGAGTGGCAGCTCGTTGCACCTACAGGCAAAAGATAACCAGCCCGTCCTCGAGACATCAAGCACCCTCCTACCCCCTCCTCCCGGTTCGAGCTTCGTTGTCCCGAGCGACGATATATCTCCCGGCGTCCCCTTTCGTCGTCATTCGTCTCGACTGCCATGCCACGCCATCGCCTTCCCGGAGAGTTCCGATGCTACTGGCAAGGGTGCACGATGACACTCGGTTACGACATTAGCGACGTTTCCCACACTGTCTATGGGTCTACTTCGTCAATGTCAACCGGCGTACGGTCACCCACGCAACGAATTTCCTCGAGTAACTTTCCGAGAAATAAACCCCGAAGATTGGAAAACGTCCGGCAGTTGGATTTCTCTTCAACAGTTATGGTCGGGAGAAGATGAAAATCTCCGTTGCGATTTATTGTAAGCGACACCTGTTTCGTCATCAAAATCTTCATCTAGGCAGTTATTCGTCAATGTTTTTGAAACATATTTTGAATAGTGCATTCGTGTCTAGATACATCGATCTCCTTATTGCACTCAATGTATAAACGAGCCTAAATAAATTAAATCACTAAGATCAGGCCTGGCCAACCCAAATGGTTTCACGGGCCACTTTGATGACGCGTAACGTTACAGCGGGCCGCTTTAAAAAAATGTAATACAAATATAAAACGAATAAAACTTTATTGTTATACTATGATTCGGTATAATTAACTCCCGAGTCTTAATTAACGAGATATTTCTTTATCCTTTCTTTCACTTAATTTTAATAAATCAGCTGGTTTAAGTTGAAATGAATCTCAATCAAAAAGGACTTCGTCATACCAATGTTAAAATGATAGAGATTAAGGTATGCTTGAAGATCTTGTATTAATATTATTATTATATTAAAGCCTATCTGACTATACATTTATTCTAATTATTTTACTTTTATTCATTCTCTCAACTCTTGCTCAATGTGTATTAAATTTTTCAAAAATACTCAAGAATGACACAATCAACTACATACTCTGAAACAGCAGTTTAATATATTCAGTCACTCATGAACGTCTTAGAAAAAAGTGATTCTCAGTTTCTTGAACTATAATTCGAATGAGAGATTGCTTTTGGCTATCTCAGTATCGGAAATACGTTTGAACAGTACAAGACAGTTTAATGAAAGTCGGTTTCAATCGTCGTTTCCGGTCTCGTCTGCCGAAGCCTATACCCGCCGACGTCTGAGCGTTTAAAGACCACCATTCAAGGAGTCGAAACGAAGATCTGTGGAGATTGATCGCACAGATCAGAGGGTTTGCATCAACCATGCCTTTCGACACGACAAATTAAATCCCTCCCGTCTGTCTCGTTCTCTCTACCGTGCATAGAGGAATCCAGGGATTTCTAAGGAGTTCCGTTTCGTCCTATGCTCCTTTCTGACTTTCTCAGGGGGAGACGCTTCTCCATTCCTGGGCTCGACAAAGACGATAATCGATACGCTTGTTGGTAGTATGATTGCCGGTTACAAACTGGAAATGACAGTAAAAGTCTATCCCCTCCCGAATAAAAATTCGTTATAACCCTTTTGCATTCGAAGCTGTTTAGCACGACGAGGATTGAGTTGATGAAGACAACAGGTTTTGCCAAAAAACGTTCGCATACACCAGAAGACATTATTAAACACTGGAAGGCGCTCTTGCACACCAGAAGATCTCAAACACGACCGAGTGAGGTCATTAAGAAGGCATCAACAGGGAAAATCGTAGGGCCAAGCGTGATCGGTGCCTCGGAGAAGAAAATCAGAACCTCGATGGCTTGATTTACGTGTACAGGCCTGAGGCGAGAGTCGCCTCGACTCTCGGTCTGATGTAACAGTACCACTCTGATTCCAATAACCATGAATCTATCAGACGTCAAAACGCAATCTCCACCTGAAAGCGGGCCGCCTTCGGCCGTACACCAGCGCGCCCAGGCGACCACAAATCTCGCGGTATCTGCGACCGTATATCTTCTACTTACTGGCGTGCAACACAGATGTAAAAGAGGCTAGCCCCGTCGGAGCAACGGAGAGAAACCTATGAAAGAGAGAGGGAGATGCGAAACACCAAGGGGGAA
The DNA here is from genome assembly GCA_028455795.1 of Lasioglossum marginatum. Lineage (NCBI taxonomy): Eukaryota > Metazoa > Arthropoda > Insecta > Hymenoptera > Halictidae > Lasioglossum > Lasioglossum marginatum. The sequence continues at coordinate 3,343,128 of CM052272.1, forward strand.
AAAAGATGGAGGGACAGAGTCCGCCAGGATTTCGCTCCGTTCGATGCCGAACCGAGGAGGAAAAGCCGGGGAGATTGCACGGAACGCCGGAGAAAGTTGCAAACTCGAAAACTTTCCGAGGCCCTATTATCTCCGACGAGACCACCGTCCGGCACCAAGGGGGTTGTCCGGTATACCTCGATCTCTAAATACTTCGCCTCTCCACTCTGGACCCACTCATCCCTTTCGCGGGTTATTTCGGTGAAAAACCGGCAAATAGAGAAACGAATGCGAAAAGGTTTTTTGGTTTTGGCTATACTCGCTGTGACGAGGTTCGAACATGTTCCCGATGGTTTGAACATATTCTTTCGACAAACCTGTCTATACATTTTCAGTGTTACTGTGCACACATTTATAAAGTTACTCAAATGAAGAAGTGGAAAGTTTGAGACTCTCTCTCTCTCTCTGTATTTCTCCATGTGGAATTTTGAGAGACAGTCAGGTTTGATGGGTCAGTTTTAAACTATCGCAACATTTATGCGCATGTTTAAAATACTGTAATACACTGACACTATGACGGTATCGCTCAGACTCTTTAGATGATGCACGATTTGAAGAAGGATGCATAGTTTGGCTGATCAATACTCGCTGTTTCTACTTAAAATCTTCACATTGTCTCTACATTGTAACATCGAAGTACTTAAACTGTTTCATTCAGCAAAAATCACATTGAAACTTTATACGAATAATGTCTCTAGGATAATTTCCCTTATTACAAGATTCTGTGTGAACGATAGAAGAGGTGTGAACAGAGGTTGAAAATATTGCAATAAATGAGCGATGCACCAAGCAGACAATAGGGTTCAGGGAAAGTTCCTGGCTGACTCCACGACGTCTGCGGAAGACGGTATCAGCCGGTCGCGAAGAAAATGAGGAATGGTGCCAATGACAGTGCTAACGCTGTACAAATGAATGCACACCGAGGCTTTGACGTGCGATAATTTATCACCTTATCCTGCCGCACCCTTCCTCGGCTTCTTCAGTTAAGAGAAAGCGGGAGAAAAACGGCGATGGAAAGGGGAGACTGAAATCTGGCGACGGTGATTGGGACAAATATAAATAAGCCAATCGTTGCCCCTCCTGCGAATTTCTTACATTCGTCTTCGGGGAACGAATATGTAAACGCGGCTTAACGGATCTCGTTAATCCTGCGGGAATAGAAACGAACGCGTGACGACTTACTGCTGTTAGAAGGGTAGGGTTATCACGATCATTCTCGATGAAAAATACTAGAATATTTGTCTTTTCTGATCCTCCCTCGAAAATGGGATTAGAAAGCTTCCATTTAAAGCCTTGATTTTAGTACATTTTTTATAGCTTCTATTTAATGATTTTTTAAGTATATCTGTGATTGTCAGGAAGAACGCCGCATGTCACATACTTTCACTTTGGACATATTGCCGTTTAAAGTTGTGATCATTAATGCTGACATAAGACATCGATTAAATTGCATTATTTTTTTGAGCCTTTCGAATTTATTTTTGACTTTTTTTCTGGTAAAGACGTAAATCCTATACTATAAAGCTTAATTAATGCTTAAACTCAAATTTTTTTGAAATTGTGACATGTGGCGTTTTTCCTGGCAAACACAGATATATTGCCACAGAAAATTTCATCATAGTGGATCTGATTTCTTATTGCCCGGGGCTATAAAAAAAGTGTCAACAAATTTTGAAGTACTTATTAGCCTTTAATTTAATATCCCAATGATACTTTAGCCATATGTTTAAATCTTTTTGCAACAACAAGACATTCGACCGAAAGTTGTAAAACACTCGGCATTTGCCTTGGTCCATTATCTAGTCACAGGGTTACAAACAAAATGTATAAATTATTCTGCCAATGAGTTTTATACACTTCTATTCTCCATTTCATTAACTTTTATTTTCAACAGAGACATTTCAGCAGAAAACCTGAAAAGATGATAGTAGTGAAATAATTTTTGCAATTCTGGGTTCGAGGTTTCTTTTTATCAATGAAATACGCCGCCACGAAATTCCGGCAAGGATAAAAGAATGCACAGTATCATAATTTCACTGGCAAGCCGCGGAATCAGTAATTCCGACCGACCGGAATGGTTTTCCATCTAGAACGTGGCAATAAATGACCCCATAACCGTGACATTGCGGGACACCGTTCCTCCTCGGCAGCTTCTGGTCGCCACCTTTTCTCTCTTTGGTGCCAAAAGTTTTTCCAACTTCGTATAATCATTTTTCCCGGAATGTCCCGACGGTGCCTCCCTCCAGCCCTCCCACCAAACCACCCCTAAGCCGTCGCTTCCTCGGCAACCCTCCCCCCACGACCGCTTATCTCAGAGAAATTCTTTTCGCGGTTTCTTCCAGGGAACACAGCCGGTTCTGCCCCTTCCGCTTGCAGATTCGTTGGCGCAGAAGAATTTTAATTCTTCCCCCACCCACAAGAAAAGCTCTGCACAATTTTCTTTCCCACGAGCATTCGTACATCAAAGGATTCTCGCGTTGCTTTCGCGGGAAAAATGTTCTTTGTTTCGGCGGGGATCGGTTTTTAATTGCTGATGAAGTTACCAACTCGTTGAAGTCGCTGCTTCGTTCTGATTTCACGCTGTCCAGTAAATAAACAAGTTGAACCAAGAAAAAATATCTCCTTCTTGCAGTTCAAGAATGCGTCTATAGGCCCCAAGAGAGTTGAGTCGCTTTTTGTCGATAGTTTACACAGATTTCACCACAGAGGTTCATAGCTATTCATAGCCTGCAGCTATTCAAGATTAAATCAACAGCTGAGAGAATTATATATGAAAACTTATGTAAAAATTTTAAGATCAATTTTTATTTGGAAAGTATGAGTAGGTGAATTTGAGTTCAGAGGGACAAGAAAATTTCTTCCAATGTTGGCCCCCGTGGAATTAATAGTAGATGAGATATATTTTTTCGACGGCGTATAAAGAGCATCAAATATGCAGGTGTCTCAAGGAAAAGAAAATATAAGACGAGACGGGACGGGGGGTGAAAAGCGCGTGGTGATTAGATAGGGGAAGGTCCGGGACGTTGGGTTTATTAACGATATCGCGAGGCAACGAGGGTGGAAGAAAGGACTCTCGATAATTTGCTGGCTCATGCACCCTTGAAAGAAAATCCATATTCTGACGTTAATGAGATTTTATAGACCGGCGTTTGCTGTTGGTTACCAACGAAGCCGGCCGGATACCGCAGAGATTAGAGAGTATAACAGATCGGTCCAATAATCGTTTCTGGTTACTGCCTTCGTTAATTGTTATTGCGTAAAACGGCGAACTCGATTCACCCGGTGGGAAATTATGCCGTGTATCGCACCAAGGATTCCATAATGTTTGAATTAATTTCGGCCACTCCGCTACGTCGTCGCTTCTTCTTCACTATACTGTGATTCATTCCTCACCGAAATCACTAATTGTATCGAAGAGAACTCCAAATCTGATAATAAAAATTCTACTATTATGTAAGATCAGAGTACTCAGAGTTTTCGATTGAATTGTATTCTATATTCTATTAAAAATTATATTAAGTCTCCAATAGAATGAGAAGCCCAACAAAATTTATTAAATTTTTAAACAAATTTTAGAATATTGCGTGCACTAAGCAGTCTAAGCTACCTTAGCAGTCGAGCGACTCAGAGTCACCACTAAAAATTGCTATACCATTATTCACAATATTGTTTACATTATTAAATATGTTGGTATCTAATCTAAAAAGTAATATCTATAAAATGAAAAACAGAATATACAATGAAATTATTCTAGGTCGGTAGAAATGTTTAATTTTTAAGTTAAAATAGCTCCGACTGCAAAGGGCTAAAATTTAATTCTCATGGAGAACAGAGAGATCTCTTATGTATCGACGTCACGAATATTTAAATTCAATATCTCAAGTCTTAATCGTGATTTGGATTTTCGAAAGTGATTTTGATAAAATGAGGTGCATTTAGGCAACGCGCGTGGCCGCATGCACAGCTTCGGTTGGAAAAGAAAGGAATCGTTCCCGAGACCAGTAACCGCGGGTTCTTTCGTCAAAGGATGAGGACGACAGAGGCCTGGCACCTCCTCGCAGCGACAAATATGGAATTTGCATATAAATCGGGTATTTCCATCTGTGGCCCTAGCCCTGCAACACCGGTTGGTTCGTTCGTTCGTTCGCGTGATACAGAAATGAAGAGATCTCCCATTTCCTCTTACCCGAGCCAGTTTCCCCTGCTCCTCTTTCCTCCTCGCCGCTTCGCTCGGAAATACTAACCTCTAGATATTATTAATAACCCGAGATGAGATCGAACGCATCCCTCTTCGTCGTATTGAGGGGGTGGAAATTGGGAGGAGCCAGCCGAAATCAATCTGCCATTCGCTCGTCGCTTCTAGCTGCCCTTTTTCCAATTCCCTTTATCGAACACGCGATCCTGCTGCTGCTCTTTCTGAACCGCTTCAAATTTTACATCAGGAATTCACAATTAGCCAATGATATTACTATTTTTATAGGAACATTTCGCTTAAAGTCATCGAGTCAAGTGAAATGAAAAGAACATTACAAAGTTGATACGCGAAGTTGCTGTTACAGAGGGCATATGATCCGAGATTGACGGCGAAGTTTTTTATCTACTATCACAGGTAAGTTCTTGAAATGAATTTTAAATTGCTTGATTAAATGATTATACATTTAGATATGCAACACGAGGATCGTAAGGTGATGAATACAATTTTCGCTCTTTTTGCATACGAACAAAGTGCAGGTTCATAATTGTTTTCCGTAATGACAAGTGGAATAAAAAGCGGATACAATGGACAGGCAAGTTCGTAAGATGATCGTGGACTTCTCAAAATTATTTCATATTTAATTGAGCTATTCTTATACAGGGTGTTTGCGAAATCGTGGTACAACCGGGCAGGGGATGATTCTACATGCAAAAATAAATCTAGAAAATGGAATAACATTTTTTTGTTTGGCATGTCGTTTTCGAGAAAATCGTGTTTGAAAATGCAGCGAATACACGTGCTATTGCATAGGAATCGTCTGACGCGTCTGATCATGATCAACCAATTCTACTTTCTGCTTATACTCAAGCACGCGAATCTGGCGGAACTTTAAACTCGATTTTCTCGAAAACGAGCTGCCAAACGAAAAAATGTTATTCCTTTTTCTCGACTTATTTTTGCATGTAGAATCACACCCTTGCCGGTTGTACCACGATTTCGCAAACACTCTGTATGCGCCATACTTGTTGAACGCGGAAGAGCAACGTGCCCTGCAACGTACAGACTGTTTCACACTAATAAGTGAGTAGACTAAAATGCATAGACGAGTTTAAAACTGAAGGGCACTCCATCACAATTACAGTACAATTCCTAATTTTCTATGCACAGTCAAGGTGCACGTATATAATCGTTTTACAGGAATAATTGATTTGCATCAATCGGTTATGATATCGATTGAAATACATTATAAATTTTGTTTGGGGTCCAAGGAACGGCTTGATCTGCTCGCATAAACGGCAGATTCCACAGCTCTCGAGATTCCAGAATAGAAGAGTGGTTTCAAGATCGTTCAGCTCGAGATCGCGTTACACCGTTTGCCACCCTCGCCGTCAGCTCACGGTGAGAAGCTGCAGCTCTTCGTTCGCGCTTTTTTCCTCCTGGCGGCGAGTGAAAAGGAGCAGAAGAGGGCAAGCAAGCCGGGCAAGGGCGTCAGAGAGCCAGGGGAGTAAAGCAGCTTTGTAACCGGAAACCTCCTCCGGGCTCTCTATCATTTTTAATCGGGAGAATAAATCGTTTGATTCAATTATCAGGGGGCATCTCTCTCCCATGCCGCCCTCAAGGATCTCCGACGAGTGGCTCCCAGTGAAAGGAAAAAAAACCGTCTCTTTGTCCGGCTTAAGAATCTCGGAGACACTTAAGAGGCTTAGGATCGGTTAAGGTCTGACGTTAAACACACCGACTTTCCCGGCTCCGTTACTCCTTTCCCCTAAAGATGCCTTTTTCCTGATCGTAGTGCATCTATCCTTCTCTTCGATGTGTAGTTAACCCTCCCGTCTAGGTATATTCGTGTTGGAGGTGCCATAAGCAGATTGCGGATCTTTTCTTCCGATAATATCATATAATGGTAACTTCCAGTGAAAATACGATACAAAAATTGAAAACTGCATAAATATCATAAAGATGCGTTCTACTAGTTTGTTATGTATATAATTTCTAATGACATAGCTGGAAAGTAAAAATATTCTTAAAATAAACGAACATATGCAGTTTCGAGATAAATGGCTTCAACATTTGGTTACATTCTGTCGGATATAACTTCTGCAATTACGCGAATATTTACATGAAATTTGTTTTAGAATGTTCGTAAGGAATGAGGCTATTCAAACGGGCAATAAATAAAGAAAATCGATTGTTTATTTCTATACTGTTCTATCCTTTTAAACGTGGCATCAGCGAACACAGTTTAATGGAGACATTGATATTGTAAAGGGGATCCAAGTTGATCAAACTGTGTTGTAGAAGGGCGATCGCAATTTTGCTATAGTGTTTGTTTGAAAACGTTTGTAGAATGCCATTTTATAAGGAGGTGGAGTGTGTAATAAATTGTTTCAGAAGCAAGATAACAGCGATTGCAGCTCACTAACGAAGGATAAATTCGAGGATAAAAAAGGCAGCCACGTGTTGCAAGGCGGCGTGTGCCCACCGATCCTCGGAGGAGCGTTTCGAAGACGGTACCGGGGGTTAGACGGAACCAACCGGAGTCTTTTCCTTATTTTTATCAGGTTTTCCAAGGGGATGAATATTTAAGGGAAGCGGACTTAATCTGCGCTCGGGGATTCGCGGCAGACGCGTATCGCAAAACAGCCGATCCCCCTTCTTTCTCCTCCCCTTCACTCTATTTATCTATCTTTCTTGCTCTTTTTCCCCCGCTCGTTATTCTCTCGCTAGCATCGGGCAGGAATAGGGGGCCGAGGAGACTGTACCGGAGGTGGAGAAATAACGAAGAGTATCCTGGAGGATGGAGCACAGTCGCGGTGCATGTTTCCCTAAATATTTTATAGCCGTTATCGGCTCTTGACCGAGGAAATTCCGCTGGTAATTTCAACCCCCGTCGGCGGCGTTTGATAGCGAAAACTGATTCCGCGGTGGGGCCTTAAATACGCGGCCGAATGGTATTCAGAGAAACATCACCGGGAGAACAATTAAACGAACGTTTTGCTAAACTGAGAACGATATAAACTCCACTGTATATTATTCGGGAACTGCGGTACGAGGTGCGGTTAAATTTCAACTGTCGCGCAGACTGAGCCTTGCATCATCGAATAACACGCTTTATTATCTTCTATACACTTCTATACGCTGCACGGTGCGGTTCATGAACGCTAAATAACTTTCTTTGGGAGATGACCCGCGGGGTAACAGCATTATGGGCCGAGTGGTTTGTGGGAAATGTGCACTAAATGAAGACAATTGGTAACAGGATATTCATTCAATGTTAGTATCATTCTTGTTATGCTATTTTTATTTAGTCGAAGCTCAAGTGAACAAAAATTTCATTCGTTTTAAATACTATAGGAATTTGACGATTTATGTAATTTTCCTTGTTTTATGTTTAAAAGTGTGAAGGGGAGGACGATATAATAAGTTCAATGAAATCATTAATATCTACGATGGCAATTTTTTCAGAGAAATATAACTTCCTCCTTCTACTGAACAAATGATTAATCTCTACAGCAACTTGTTAGTATTACTGTTTCTAACATTAGAGTGCGAGATTTTTAAAATTGCAAGACAAGTAAGCAGTCACCACAAGTAAGTCTTTATAATCTGAATAATTGTAGAATGAATAATTCGAGATCCATCATTTCGGTGAATTCAATGGTTTCAGTGCTCACAAATAGCAGATAGGTAAATGGGGTAGTTTTGTGTAAACGGCTCTGACCACTGGAATCTTCCGGGAGTCCGGGCCGGCGAAGCGAGGCGAGGTGTCGCAATAAAAACATTTCTCACTCGGGGTAAACGTTTTTCGTTTCGTATTAAAATGTCAGGCTCGTTGATCCGTGGGCAGGTCCGTTTCTGGGCCGACGCGACGCGACGGGAAGCTGACGGACCGGCGACCCTCTGACACCGAGACAGGATCCCGGGGCTTTCCCTTGCAAATTCTCTCTTTACCACTTCTCTGTAGCCCACCGCCGGAGGCCCCGACCACTCTTTCTCTCCCGGGGGTTTGTTTTAGCAAGAACTCGCCCCCGAGTTTTCGGACGTATATATGTATATACGTACACACGCGTATATGTATACGCGTACATGCACGCGCGTCGGGTACCGGGGGATCGGCGGAACCTTCACCGCAACCGGCGGTTGCTGTACGGCCAAGCATGCCTGCCAACCTTTATTGGTTTTTACCGAGCAACACACAGTCCGATATTTTTTTATTACGACAAAGCACGCGCTTAACCCCACCCTCGACCGAGCATTACCCGGCATTCAACGCGGAAAAGCCAGCCCGGAGGAAGGAGTTAACGTGCCTTCGCACGAGAAATGATAACGGGGGCGAGCCGCGATCTTCTGGAATCTCGGGAACCGAAATTTTCCAGGCTCGAGTGTGCTCGGTTTTCGGTGGTCCTCTTTGTTTTTCGCTTCTCGCCTTCTGCACAGCGCTTTTGTTTTTATTAAAACACAAGAGGGGATGCGTGGCTCTGCTATTTTATACTCGAGTCCTCCATAGTCACAATCGGGATAAACAATTTATTAAACGTTCATTAAGATTTTTATTTTACTATGTGCGACACATTTGTGTATCCTATTGTTGTATAGAATTCACACTGTGCTTAGCAAGTACTAAACATATACTGAAACATTTTATGTATATATAATTTTATATTTGTCTGATATTATACAATATACTGTATTTATAATGTATATAAAATAGAATGGAATGAATGTTTGATAAACTATAATATGCATACAGAGTATTTCAGAACGGTGCCAATGACCGTGATTCTACAAGAAAAACTGGGTAAAAAAGAACAATCTTTGTTGTAATTTATATTTGTGGAACTTATATTTGTTTCTAACTAAAAAATATAAATAAAGGAAGAACCAAATATATCTAAGAACCTGTTTTATTTACATTTTTCTTTTTCCGATGTCGAGTCACACTCGACAAAGGAGTGTAAAGGGTTAATGGTCGTGAGAAGTAGAATTGGTTGGTTGTGCTCAGACGCGTCAGCCGATTTCTATCTAGTGCGCCTAACGAGATGCAACAGTTACAGTTTTAAAACTATGTTTTCTGGTTTCGTCTGAATATTAAATTTCCAATTGCGTATAATAGAGAGTACAACAAAATTTGTTTGTCTTTATGTTTTACACGATTTCAGAAAGGAATTATCGTTTCGGGACACCCGTTGTGTATATGATTCTGACTTTCCCGAGCGTTTCCGTTTCCGAGGTTCTGCGAGGGCCGTTGAAAGTAGCGGGCCAACCTTTAGCCATGCGAATTACGAAATACTTTTACAAATTAAATACGCGTAGGTATACAGGGGTAGGTTTGGCGGTGTTGGCATCCATCGGACCGCAGTCTCTCGACAAAGTATTCCCAACAAGGGGGCGGAAAGCCCTTTTGGATCGTCGTCTCGGCCGCCGCAATTTTTCAAAGACGGCTGCGCCGTTGCTTTTATATATGTAAATTAAATATTAATTCCATTCGTTTAATTACAGATTCCTAAAAATTTTGAACAACTCATTCTTGCTCTGAAACTTAAACTTTGCAGATAATTAAAATGGCTCACTTCTTGGCTTCGAAATCATTTTTAAATAAATGTTCATTCTGCAAGAGAAGTCAATGACTTACAAGTCAATCTGTTGTATTGTTTCCTTCATGTGCGATGACGACATTGTTGAGCAGTAATAATTCAAAGGAACCTTTTTGGAAGAGTCATAAAGTTCCTCTTGAATAGAATCTTTTTGAAGAAAAGTTTCCACTCACCTGAGTTGTCTGTGAAAATGACAGTTTCGTATCTATTAGTCATATACCTGCAAAGAGTTTCAGTTGTAATTCTAATTGTAAGTCGCTACGGAGTACTCAGCCTTCACGAACCTACCAAGAGCTCCAGTTCCATACAGGGTGTGGCCGGACGGGTGGTACATTCGAGCAGAGGATGATTCTACATGTAAAACTAAGTCGAAAAAAGGGAATAACATTTTTTTCGTTTGGCAGCTCGTTTTCGAGAAAATCGAGTTTGAAAACGTAGCGAATACACGTGCTATTGCATAGGAATCGTCTGACGCGTCTGACCATGATCAACCAATTCTACTTTGTGCATATACTAAACACGCAAAACCTCTGGCGGATCTTTAAACTCGATTTTCTCGAAAACGAGCTGCCAAACGAAAAAATGTTATTCCTTTTTTTCAACTTATTTTTGCATGTAGAATCATCCCCTTGCCGGTTGTACCACCCTTCCAACCACACCCTGTATATTATGATAAAAACGATTGACCAGCAGAATTCGCAAAAAGTGCTAATAACGACAACATCCGAGCACCCCATCCCGAAATGAACTCGACATCGAGCGTCTAGCAGTGCTCCAAGGGTTTGGAACTAGGTGGGTACACGGTAGCAACAATGACAATCTCGCAGCGGCTAAATTCGTTAACTTTTCCCGTAGAGTAGCTCCGAAAATGAGCAACACGGTAACACACAGATCGAGTCCGAGAGAGAGAGCACCGTTCGTCTTTTTAGGGCTGTACAGGAGGAGAGGGGGAGGGGAGAGAGAGAGAGAGAGAGAAAGAGAGAAGGCAGGAAAAAATAGCGGAGCATTAAACGCAAACAAGGGTAGCAATTTCGGAGGGGACTCGAGGAGTCGAGAGGTCGCGAGCAAGTGGAAGAGTGGAAGGTGGATGGGAAGGAAGAAGGGGGACATTGTACACGTAAACCCGGGAAGGGAGGATCAGCTAACCCAGCAACCTGGGAGAGGGCTAGGAAGGATCGAGCGAGAGGGTTAAGGGGCTCGTCCAGGGTTAAGAACGCTTTAAAGGGAGGGCCGCCGTTCTGGCGCAGTCACACGATACTTTTTAATTTACTAAAAATGCGCATTCAACCCGTCAAGTGCCTCGGAGTTCCTGAAAGGGAGTTCGGAAACCCTCCTGGGCCGGTCTTCGAGAGCTCCTGGACCGACTTCAATGAACTTATTCCGATCGCGGGAGGGAGGGGGAGATCGAGCCACTAACTACAGGACCAGCGTCGAACGATCACGAAGGTGCAAATGACACAGATTTATCGAATTCGAGAACTTCCGTTTTGTCCGGATGATTCACGCGATACGATCATTCTTTCAGAATTAAGAACCGGCCGACCGGAACGAGGGCCGTTTCATTCTTCCGCAATGATCATATAAATTTTCCTCTCGAATAAGCGAGAATCGCCTAGTCGTTCTTTGGTTCGAGTAATTCATCCACGTTCCACCGGCTGGAACTCGCGTATTGAATAAATTACAATTACTCGCAATGATCACGGTAAATCACAGTTAACACGGCGATACGTGACGCGAAACTGGATTACGAAATGAAAATTTTTCTTACGAGACCCGTGAAATCTTCCCCTGCCGAGTTTTTCGTCCCCCTCGATGACAATCCGAGCGGAAGAAGCGATCCCGACCCCTGTGTCCCGCCGCCGGCCACCCACGCAAAGACAACCTTCTCCCGTTTCCATCGCCTTTGTTTGAAATCACGAGGTAAAAAGCCAGAATGGCCATGTAATTAGGTGTATTAAACCTCCGAGAGCCGGAATCGATCCCGTGTTTTCGGTGTCAACAGCATTCCGCTCGGCTCATTATCGCTCTCTCCTCTGTCGAACTTGAACGATCGTAACCAGAGAATTCACCCAATGCTACAGCTCTTCAGACAGGCTTTCTTCGAATGAACAATTTAGAAAACTATAGCAGCGAATTTCTGCAATAGTTTCAGGTCGAAAGAACAATATTAGAAATTCGTTTTACTTCAACGGAGCAGTATGAAAAATATACCAGTGAATTTCTAGAACAGATTCGTTGAACGGAACGATATTAACAACTTAATAGTTCATTTCTGAAGTAGTTCTTCTTTGAAAGAACACTATTAAGAATGTAGCAGTGATTTTCTAAGAGGTGTTTCACTTTGAAGAAGCAGCATTAAAAGCATTCACTTCGATGGAACGATATTAACACATTTTGCATTACTTTGTAAAAATAACAAGAATGTACCTATCCAAATTTTTAGCCGTTGTTTTTATAATATATACCCAAAGAAATAAATTCATTGAATCATTCCTCATGGATGCATCTTTACGGTCTCAATAATCGTAAATTAGAGATATTAGACCTACTGTTAAAACTACAGCAGCAAATTTCTGAGATAGTTTTACCTCTTTGGAACAACTTTTGAACAACTTTTCTTACATTTCTTACATGAAGTATATGAATGAATTTTCTAGATATAAAATTAAATGATAATTATCTGGATAAATAATGTGTAGTCAAAAACGCTCGGACATGGGTCTGCTTGTGTTTGTTCTTGATTCACCAAAAAAAGTTTCATTAAAATCCACGACACCACCATTGTGACCTCTCCTTGTGAGTGTAAGAATTTTTAGCTAACGATTTAAGGCATGGATGCGAAATATGCTTGATCCATGGTACAATTTGTGCCGATCGACTGTTCCTTTGGATCGGATGCTAATGCTTACGACCTTGCGGATTATCGACTAAAGACCATATAGCAGAAAGGGTAGACCGCGCCGAAATAGCTAGGGTGGAAGATAATTCGAAGTAACCGCGACAAATTCCAATATCTGGAGAAATATGCGGCGTGGCGCGTCGTTACCAGCCGCCACGCGTTCCTCGCGGTTATGTCTAACCTTCGTCTTATTACGGCTGAGGCACGAGTCGAGCCCGGCTTCCCTTTTTTATTCTGAAACTTGTGTGTTTCTGATAGACACGACGGGGTAGTAATTGCTTCCCGACCGAGCTACTGAAAGAATGTCGTGATACTCCAGTCAGCAAATTAAAGAGATTGAACATTTTAAATTACACAAAGCATCCCGGAGCTCCTCTTCGCATTAAAATAATAACGTCTCTGACTTTCCGTTTGTGTCTTTAAGGTAAAGAAAATACAAGATGGAAAATTATAATGAATATAATCAATGTACTGAACTGTACTTAAGAGAATCCTTAAAATGCGAATGCTGAGCTTGGTAAATTTATTTCTCATATTTTTCGAGAAATTTCAAGAGATGAATAGAAGTAATGCATTGATAGTTTTAATCATCAATTAGAGCTGAAATAGTACATACCAATTAAGATAAATTAAACGAAGATTTGATCATGTTTCATGAACGAAATTTTAATGAAATCCTTTATATTTAGTGTACAGACCAAACTGGTTTGAACTCCAGGTTCCCAAGAGAAAAGAGAGAAACGAATAAATGAGAATGGATGACTTCGCATTTTTAATTAAGGGTTAAAAGATTTTGGAAGAAGAAAATCATATTAAGTCAACTACAGATTCAGTTTAAGTTTAGATTAAGTTTCGGAATGCTAGTGGAGGAGGCCAGTGTGGATTTTCTTTCTATAAATCTGGAAACCTTCAGTGGGTCTCGACGACGCCATCTTTCCCCCCGATCGTCCCATTTGCTGTTCCATTCCCGATTCATTCCGTACACGTCACAGTTTGCATTGTGCCCGCCAGGCCGATGTGCCCAGCGTAAAGCGATTCCCCGGCGAAATTTAATTAAAACAATCAAATTATGGAAGGAGACGACGGCTGAGCCGTTGAGATCGTGAAGAAGAAAGGAGAGAAAGGAGGAAAAGTGACGGGACAGGCCCACGAGACTGGAAGCTGGATAAGATTTTCTTCTCTTGCGTTTATTTTCACTCGGGCTTGCCTTCCCCTACCCAGTTTTCTCCTTTTCTACCCCGTCTCTCTTCATCTTCCTCCTCGCTCGACATCTTAACCACACTGTGCTTCGTCGATTTTCTTAATAAGTTACTCGGCCGATGATGCAACAAAAATATTATGAGATTATTAAATATTATCGATGCGTGCGGCAAAAATATTCAAGAATTCGTAGATTATGACGAACACGTTCTTGAATTTTTGATCATAGTGAAACTGATTGTTACAATTCCTCGTGTTATACAGTATAATCTAGAAACCATATTTAAAAAATTGAGAAAGCTTAAATTACATAAACAAAAACAATTGATAATGCTTAAATTACATTGAAGAAAAACAATTTTTATCATTTTTCTATGAGTAATGGTCGAACAATAAACACTGATCCATAAATATCCTTAGTTTATGTTATAAACAAATTGCAGTTTTTATGTAACAACATTAGAAATTATTAATCGAACCACGACAAAGTAAATTGTTCATTACAATTGTCAATTAGAAGAATTAGAGAATACTGTTGTATTTTTTTGGAGTCATCACGAGTAGTGATGGGATCTGAATCACTTCGAATCGCTTCGATTCAATATTTACGACAAAAAATTCGAATCACTTGCAACATAATTCGAAGCTTAGAACACTTGAAACTCTTGGAGGTCTTGAAAGTTTTCATTGTCTTGAAAATCTTGAAAGCCTTAAAACTTTTGAAGGTTTGTAAGAATTGAAACTCTTGAAATGTTACATCTATCACGAAACAATTATTACGTCGTGTCAGTATGAACGTACCAATATTATAAAAAGTATAACATTTATTAAGATTATCAAGACTTTTAAAATTTGTAAGACTTCAAGACTTTTGAAGAGTTTCAAGACTTTCAAGAGTTTCAAGAATTCCTGATTTCGAATAAATACCGAATTGATTCGAAACTCTGTGGTGATTGATTTGTTCTAAAACTTGCAAGACAGAGTATTGTATGCACATCACTAATCGCGAGACATCACTTTGTATGTATTGTTGAGACGCAATGTAATGCAAGACCCACGAAAGTGTCTCTGGAATTGGACACCAAGTCCCAAAGACTTCGACCACCCGACTAGAGGCAATAAATTAGTCTAATGTATCGTCAGTAGTCTGCAATCAATGCAGACTGAATGTTTATTTCACGTAAAGAAGTCCAGTTTAAGTTTAGTGTAGTTGTAAATGTAGATTTATTTGGCAGTCAACTAGTTGCTAGCTAATGTCACAGGATAACGTGCAAGACATTTGAGAAATCGTTCGGCAAAGTGTTACACAGGAAGCCTGTTGAAGAAGTTCTCGTTACTGCGTAACTTTTTGAGAGTTCAGTTCGTCATTATACCGGAAGAAACTTTCGGTGAAAGTTCAAGTTCGTATTCGAAAGTTTGGACCCCGGGAAAAATGAATGCCGGTGAAAGTTCACTGAAACAAAGTGAAACAATGCGGGGGCCGCGGATACGCTATTAGAATTGCATCTCCATTTTAAAATCATAACCGGTCGCGATTTGCCGTTTTACCGAAAACGAGACGAGACGCGGAGCGCCGCGACGGCCAGTCCGTAAACTTGCGGTATTATTTCTTCAATTAGTTTGGTAAATATGTAATAGTTACCGGAGCGTCAGTGAAGTTTATCCTTGTCGGTGAAGTTTCTGTTGGCGGTGTCTCTGCTTGCGTGTTTGCTGTGATAACTCCATTGTCTCCGATAAGTTAGCGGCACTCGCGGGAATAAACCAGACATTTTTACACCGAAACGCTAAGTATTCCTCCGGCATCCTCACACATTTTATCTCAACAATTGTCTTTTCATTTCACAAAGTTTCAAACTTGAAATCTGCAATAGTATATGCTACGTGCAAGAACAAGATTTGGAGACAGAGAACAATCAATCTACACATTCTTCATTGTTGCGTCATGCCTTGATGAGGCGACACTCGCGGGTGGTGCGCGGATGAATTTCCGCTCAAGGTTGTAAATCTTGAGCCCGGTAAGACCGCGGACGCGTCACTCGCGAATGCCCTCGCACGAATGTTTTACTGCGTGCCAGATTGGTACGACAAACTTTGTACTGATGATCGCGACCCGAGGACTGGAGAGTGTCACGGCGTTCGAGCGTGGAACTCAACTGAGTGAACTCGACTTCCAGTCCTATCGCGATGAAACAGAAAAATGCACTGATTGGTTCCTGCCGAATGTTGTATTTACCAATCAGCACCCTTCGACTGTTTAGACCTCCTTCCTGTAGTTCCGAGGAGCTATACCTGACCCGGGCAACGAAGGTCTCGGTCATTCGAAACCGTCCTTAACGGTCGCGGGTGGTCGTTCGGAGGGACAATTCTATGGCGCATTGTTCGTTAAGATACACAAAAACTAGACATCTGGCAATGTCTCGAGTGGTCGCCGAATTTGCTTAATCTCCGAGGAAGATTTTTAGTCACGAACGCACCATAAATATTGTCCGAAAGATAACACGTGGACTGTTCCTGCGCGACGGAACATTCATCTTAATCCACACTTTTCTTCATATTCCAGGTCAAAAGGACAACCATTTTTTTCATTGCGTCATATTCTACTCATCTCAAGGATAAAAAGTGCTGTATAAACTTGTGACGAATGAGACGAGATCAGTCTCGAAGGAAGTTAGAAAGAATTAATAGTGGAAGGATAATGAGACAAAAAGAAGTGGAGATATAGAATAGAAATTAACGTGTAACAAAGAATATAGTATAATAAACGGAAAATATAGAAGTTGTGAAACAAAATTAAAAAGTATACAGACGGCGGAGAATATTTGGTGTGGAATAGGGACGTCCGCGAAGACAGATTTGAAACAGGCTGAGGTGATCAGTTGATTGTGAACCTAGCAATCAAAGGCTTGATTTAAGTCAAACGAGAGCTGACGCTAAGAGTGTTACTGCGAATCAGAACGACAACGAACGCGACCGATTATCACAGTCCTCTTTATACTCTGGTGGGCCATCGGTTTCGGAAGAAATAGGGAAGGGAATGGGGACTTTGAAATATTGAACGCATAGGATCGCACCAACGTTTGTTAGTGCAACGACGTAACGCACGGTTCTGTGAGGGAGACAAAAGAATTAGACAATGGATCTCACCTAGGGGGGAAAGGATACGATGGCCCACGCGACAATAACAGCGAGTTCGACGAACTTATGACGCGGCAGAGTTTACAAATTCGGTCGATTACCACGCCGGTTGTCGCTGAACTCGAACAGCTGAGGTCGTTGGTGAGGCAAAAACTACCGAAACGCGACGGTTCTTGTGCCTCACCGACGACTCGTACACGAAACGTAAATAGATTTTGGAAAAGTGCAAAAGAAACTATAGGTCGAAACTCAACCGTTCTCTTAAAAAATTATAAAGTTTTTTCGTTATCAAACTGATTTGATTTATACAGGGTGTCTCAAAATTCCTTCAACATTCGGAAATGGGAGGTCCCTGAGATCATTTGAAGCGACATTTTCCTTTGCAAAAATGACGTCCGCGTTAAAGAGTTGTTAACGAAAAACATGGGCCAATCAGAGCGACCTAGACGCGTGTTGGCCAATTGACATCGGCGCGCCGGGCCGAGTTAATAACAAAGCCGCGGATGCCATTTTTGCAAAGGAAAATGTCGCATCAAATGATCTCAGGAACCTCCCATTTCCAGATGTTGAAGGAATTTTGAGGCACCCTATATTATATTTTCAACATATTTCACACGCAAAGAAATGATTTACAACGGCTTCAGCATTAGCACGCTATATATATATAAACTCCATCTGACTGAAAAATTAAAATATTATATAATATAAATAAAATCGGTTTTTTTGATCATGAAAAAGTTTTACCACAATTTTTTAAGAGAACGATTGTGTTTTGACCGATGATGCACTTTTGCACTTTCTATCCTTGCAATGAATAGAATACGAGATGCCATCGAAAAAATGGTTGACCTTTTGACCTTGCAGTTCAACGTCAGCGTTAATTTTGTGGCAGCTTCCTTACATCAATTTCCACCAAACCGAGTGTATAGAATCTCGCCATAATGATCACGACATATAATTTCTATACATCCTGTACATCACCTCGCAGAGTTATACATAGCCATGTCTTTTCCTAGAAACTTGCCTAATCATTCCCATTCTTCGCAATGATCCCAGGCCATCGAAGTTTGTCCCAGAATTAGATGAATGCTCTTCGGTGCAATTCCAGAGTCTGACGGTCTTTGATATGCGAGAAACGCGTCGCATCTGTCCGGTTCCGGTTAGTTGGCCTGCGGCTACTTAGCAGCTAGGTACCTACTTTATACTTTGTTTGCTCCTGATGGCATTAACCCCCGGGGGTGATTGCGGAGCCCTGGGTAGCCGGCTCTAATACTCCGCCCCCGCCTCATCCTTGCTCTTCCGTTGTCTGTCTGGCCGGGGCTATCTATCCTCGAAGGTGGGATAGCTTTCGCTACCGGCTACGATGCTGTTAGCATTGCACCACGTGCTCGGAAATCCTGATCGACACCTCCGCCACGTAGCCGCTATCTGATCCACGGGACCTGACCGTTCGGCACCCTCCACGACCCCTGGCACTCGACTCTGCGAATTGAATTCGCCAGTCTCCTGCTAACCAGGGGTAGACTAGTTCGGTTTTCGGTCGAAACTCCACCGGCGCGGCGGCGTGGCCAACATGCGTTTTATTTATTCATCGGGAACTTCCCGCGCCGAGGCAGAAATAAAAGTACTGCGTTAAATCATTCGACGTTGCCTGATGATTTAATAATGAGCATAGGTGATGGTGTGGGTGGCACCGCGACGAAATGCTCGCCGTAACTCCCAAAGTGTCGAAAGGGCGACTGCTGCACCGTTGTTCCCGGCACGAGATGAAATTAAACGAGCGGAGAGCAATCGATGAATCAAAACCTCGACGCACCGCGTTTTTTCGGTTGCCGATGGAGATCGGATTGCGACAGCCTGCGCGATAATTAGAAGCAAGATTGGGTAACGTTGAAAGTTGGATCGTTAAACCGCAGATTTTGACTCATTAGCTGCCGTTATTATCCGATACTCGGTCGAATTTCGCAGACTCTTCGCTGCGGCCGGGTCGGAGAAACCGCACACGCGGTTTACACGAATAATCAATGGATCGGGTATTAACGGGAATATTTAATAAATTCGTGATTAAAAATGTTCCCCGGGCGAAACTTTTTCTATCGTATTTAATAGCATCATCGTCGGCGGGCATGACGGAATCAACGGAGGATCTATATTTTGCCGGGGATCCATACCGGGGAAAAACGAAGAACTTCGACGAAGAAGATGGAGGCGGAGCGCGGAAGGGAGAGGAAAGAGGCACCACCATGAAGAGCCTCGGTAGCGTTATTGGAAAACGATGATTTACGATAATGGGGGTTTTTCCCGCCCTCGGCGAGCGAACGGGAACGGGACGGCGGACGAAGAGAACGAGACTTTAGATGCTGGAAGAAAGAGAGAAGAGAGAAAGAGAGATAAAGAGAGAGAGAGAGAGAGACCGAGCTTCCACCTACCTCCCCCGGAGTTTGAAAGGTGGGGCGTTAATAACGTTAATTAATATTTCGCGAGAGGTTTGGCGGTTCGCGAGGGGCCGATACCAGGTCTACACGCTGCCAGCAGTCGTAACCGGCGCGGCAATCTGCCAGCTGGCAAACCGGCCGCCAGTTTAGGATGGCAGCTAGCTGGCGTCTAGGCCTACTGACTTTCCATCTATAATTGTCTTTCGAGCTCTAGTTGAGCTTGTTCATGCTCAAGATCGTTCCCCTTACGTAGAAAGATCTAGCAACGAAAAATTCACTGGAGAGAGTATTTTATTACATCTTGGACAAAAATGTACAAGTTTAGAGTAGCATGAGGTAGAGTTCTGAGTGCTCTACTAAGATGACAGCGCCATGAGTCAATGGTGATGCGAGTCTACAAATGGAAATGCCAAAAATTGTCTGCAGCCATCAGGATAGTCGACAAGGCTTCGATCCCGGTGGATCCAGATGGACATCCACAGGCTTCCCGTGGACCTAGAGGAACCTGTCCGTTCCTGCTCTTTTTATGTGATTTATTTTTCTTCCCTGGATCACCCACCTTCTTCTAGCATCCCTAGAACCCTCTATCTACCCTGGATCCATCGACCTCCTTTTTGGTTCCCTAGAACCACCAACTTGCCAAAATCTCACCACCTTGCCTAGATCCTCCTCACCTTCTCTAGATCCTTCCACGTTTCCTAGATCCCCTACATCTACATATAAAGGGATGTGTGTGTTCTCCCTTGTATATACCCCTTCGCTGAATATTCGTATAATACCAATTCTTATTGATACGGCAGGCTGTATATGAAGTGTATGGTAATACGCTCAATATTCCTTGTAACATACAACTCCGCTGAGACTCGTAACCGAGTTAATACTACTCAGCAGTTATAAACGTAACGCCAATCGAAACATTAAAGTGCAGTTCGCTTATATAATATTGATGCCATTCCCGCACACGAACTGCAATGAAGTTGACCGCAAAAGGTTAGCGCGCCACCCTACGGGATCGACGGAACTATATCTGGAACAAGCACTAGAAACCCAGTGCCTATCGCTGGATCGCGCATGAAGCGTCAGAACACCTGTTCATCCTGTGATGACTGGGTCTAGAAGTGTTACATTCCGCTGTTGACCCGGCACATAACGCTCGGCGTTGTTAAAACCCCATAAACGACAGGCGGATATGGCCGCTGCTAGCTGGTTTCGAGGTAGGATAGAAGAGCCTGCCGCTGTTTTAGGCTTGCGGCGCACGTACCGTTAATCCTGGCCCCGGCGCTTATGTATCGTATTTCGTCTTTCTCACCCCCGAACCGGCAGCGCTCTTGAAAAGGAGATGCTGCCAGGGCGGCGACAGGGTGCCATGGGGGTTGGGTGGGGGGGGTTCTCACTCGGGTCTCCACTCGACTCAGCTTGGTTCTCTCTCGCCTCTCTTTCGGTTGACACTTAATTTCCGTTATTCGTACGCAATCCTCAGTACACCGGCTTTATGTCACCTACCCATCCCTCAGAACCGGCGCTCACCCCTTCCACGACTCTTCTTCAACCCCTCGGAGCTGTCTCCTTCATTCTCTTAGTCAACCAGCCGATCCCCCGCGAGTCCTCGCGTTACACGTTCTTAGCTCAATGGTGTTCGCCAACGTGAAAGAGAGATACGCTTTTGAAGCTGTTCTTTCAGTCCACTCAGTTGACTCCCCAGTCAATTATTATACTTTCTAGATTTCGCTGCGCCATGATTGAAGCTAGAAGCATGATTAGATTCCTCATGGATCTTGACCTTAGGATGCTAAATGCTTCAAAAGGATTAAAATCAGCTTAAGGGTCATTTAGTCATAGCCTCTTACACAAATTCCTCTTTATATAACGTTTCCCTCGTACTATGTAAAATTGAAAAGTTGGTTCTATGTCCTGAGACACTGGTCTTTGGAAAACGCTAAATCCTTCAGAGGTGGTTCTAACAAAATTTATTTTACTCCTTCATCAAAGAAGACTTCGAATTCTTTGATGAGAATGACTGAAGCGTAAAGCTATACGCAAATCAGGAATAAATGCGGGCTTCGATATTACGATCTGGCGACAACGCGATGGTATTCAGAACGGCGGAGACATGGTTGAAGATAAAAATCACCCTTCATCGTGGACCACCGTGAACGACCATCGGGGTCTCGACTCTAGAGGCGTCGCCGCGATCGTCGCGGTTGTGAGGATTACATTGTCATAAAGTCTCGAGAAATTTACATGAGGAATGCCCGCAATAAAACATTGATGCGGCGGATTTGAATGCGCGAGGGCTAGAACCAGTCGTTTGATTGAACTCCTGGTTCTTACGACGTATTCTTTCGTCGACTGCTTTGGCTGCAAACATTTGATTAATTTTTATGGTCCACCACGTTACCATAGAAGAACGATAAAAGAAAGAGAAAAACGCTGCCTGGAAATCATTGTACACTGTAGACTCTAACAATTTCTTCCTATTCATGCATTAACAATTTCAAACTGAAAGTGTCTCCCTACTTCCTACGGGTCTTTGATCACAATTTTAACAATTACCGGGCTCAATATTATATAATTTTCAGGTCCCGAATAATCATCAGTTTGGGAACATCTGCGAGCATAAGAGACTACTAAATCAAAATTGCAAAGGATTCACCATTTTACCTCTTTTTTCCCTGCAACACCAATTAGGTACATACTTTCTCCAGTGATTGAATGATAATTTCTGATTGAATATTGTAATATCGAGTCACTATCAGGATCGACGAGAATCGCGGATTCCCGAAGCGATGGCAAAGATAAAGTCGTAGTCGTAACAGGAAGGCAGCCGCTAGTAAAATCTTCGATTTAACCCGGATACCGTGGAAAAATATAAGAGGAAGGGTTAACCGTGGCTTCGATTGAATCCAATAAGATCGTCGTAAAGGGAACAGAAGACGGTAAGAGACAACGTACAGTAATCCTACGTGAATAGCCCGAGGGGTTAGATTCCATGGGGCGATGCCACCAGAGCCAACCGATGCTCCAATCATATTTATGGGTTCGCTGGCTCCTCGGTGTGGATTCCCGTGCCTGGATTACGTGGCCAAATAGGATACCTTACGGTATCCGGGCCGACATTCCTTGCTTGCCCTTTTCCTTAGCCTGTCGTAAAGAAAGAGTAGCCGGTCGACCGTGCATGGACCGTGCATGGATAGTGACTCAGCTTGATTCGACAAAAGGAGTGATCTTAACCCTCTATTGCATGAATTTTTATGACGAGTTAAAAAAAATATATATGTCATGTAGTCATGACATAAATAATAAAATTTTATTAGAAAATGTTATTTATTGCATTTTATGACTGTTCCTGTATGGGAACGTTATACATATGCGGTTTTATTCATAAGCGCAATGTTCCCACTTGGAACTAACATGCTCAGAATCTTCAGTATTGTCTACTTAATTTACTATAGAACATTTGAAATTTAAGTCCCCAATTGGGAACTGAATGCAATAGAGGGTTAAAATATTCGTACCATTCACCAATTGGCCATGCCCGTATCTTTTTTAAGTAAATTCTGTGATAATAAACTCTAACATCGGTTTATTAAGAGAGAGGCGTAGAAAAACGATTTCAAGAAAAATCGGGGTAGGAGGAACAAGGTATTCCAGTCAAGTTTGGATTTTTATTCCTTTGTTCTTTTAGTGTGTGATGAAAAATATATCCCTATGCATAGAACACAATATTTATAAACTTTTCCTGGAAAATATATTCGTTGTTGCATATGTTAAGAATTTCCGTCATCAACAATTTCTGATTGCTGCTCATTTCTAAAGTGTTTCTATTTTAATTTGTTCGTCTTCGTTAGAACAAGTATGAAGTTACAATTAATACAAAGTTTGCTGACTTGAGAATCATTAAGATCTTGACATTTTAGCTGCATATCAAGAATGTCACTCTTAAAAGGGAGGGATAGAGAAAGAGAAAGAAGACACACGATACTTTCAGGAGACGCCTCATCTACCCACAAACGATACGGGGCTGCGATTAAATATAATTACGTTTGCGAGTGTCAGTAAAATGTGGAGAAGAGGAACAGGGAACAGAGACGTCCTCGTGGGACTAAGAAAGCCGACAGCTCGGTGATAATGATTCACCCGGCGCGGAGCGCCTTAAGACTCTTCATTTGTATTTTAATTAGTGTCGTTATGCTAATTATGCGCCATTGCTTCTTGTCTCGCGACGTTTTTGTTTTCCGTCGTCTTCTCGCGATATTTGACGAAAAATATCGTCGGGGAACCTGGGAAATTGCATTTACCGCGTCGCTCACAATTAACGCAAATTGATTTTTTAAAAAATCAAGAAAATAACAACCGTCTGACAAATCAAGTGTGCAAAACCACGATAATCATTGGACAGCAAAGGTTCAAAAATAATCTAATGTAGTTTTTTAATTTTTTCTTGCGCTCAAATGGCTACTATGTCAGCTCCTAAATGAATAAAATAGATTTTTGTGGCGCTTGTCTTGATAAATTGTGTTTCGATGGCGTTAGTATCCATTAACAAACTTTAATTTATGCTGAACAACTATTTGTATTCACGGTAACGTCTCACCCTTAAATTGTTGAAGTGATCCATGAAATATTTCAATGTATTTTGCACCTTTGATAGTTAACCCTTTGCATTTGAAGCTATTTTAGACAACCTAACCCGTGTCAGATATTGAGGTTCCACTTAGTATTATCTAGATGAGGACAACTATGCTGTTGTATAATATAAAATTTAGTTAATATTCGACCGATCCTCGTAGTAAACTCAGTAAATATAAGCTTGAATCATCAACAGCTCATTCGAACAGAAAGTCTGCACAATTTGCGATCGTTTACCATCCCATCCGATAAACAGCGACTTATTTTCACACGAAATCGAATCGTCGCCCCCGCCCCCGTTTTCACGGGCGCCTTTTTGTCACGCTCCGCCCCCGGTCTCACCCTGCCGACACGTAGCCCGACGGAGCTTGTTGCTTTTTCCACCCCCGACGTGGCCCCGGAACTTTTTGTTATAGTCGCGCGAACTTCTTTAATAATGCAACTCTTTATATTCACGGGCGTTTTTAACAAGCGTCGGCCTCGAGATTAGGTGAGAGGAGAAAAAGTGAGTGGGCGAGAACCAGGAGGGTGCAAGACGGGGATGGAAGAGCTGCGACCGAGGGCATTTAAGAGAGAGAGAGAGAAAGAGAATGTGATACTCGCGCGCCGAATATGCCGCTGTTACGATGTTTCTTAATTATTATTATTGCCATTGTGTTGCCACCGAGCTAAATGTGACCTACCCCGCCACCGACGACGACAGTAACAACCGCGCGGCCATGAATTGCTAATCTCGCACGAGCCGAAAACGCAACCCTCGTGCGAGACGCGGTCTCTCGTCGCTAAATCTCGCCTTTCTCGAGACGGGAAGGGCAATTCCAACCGTATTTTTGTATTTCCTGCTAATGAAAGGGCCCGCCAGTCGTTCCAGCCGACAATAATCTCGAGGAATCGCCTAACCGGAGACATAAAGATGATTGCGCCACCGAGAATCTCGCCAGCGAACGCTGAAAAATCTGACCGTTTTCCCTGGGAATTGTGAAATTGTTAAGCCAGATGAAACGACCTCGTTCAATTGGCGTAATCGAATGAGAAACTCGTGAATTGGTGAACTACGGTGCAGTTACAGCCAGCAGGAAATGGCGAGTCAATTGTCAAATAGAATTCGCAGTCTCGCGTGGAAATGAAAATACAGAGCACCGTATGCACGGGTGAAAATGGTTGTTCAAATTTTTCGGCTGGTTCAAGGTGACCAAATGGCGAATATGGAGGCAGAATTTTTCGATGAGAATCGCAAATAGTCGGTTTGGAACGGTGAGTATAAAAATTCCATAAAATTTTATTGTGTAATAACTTGCGTGGCCTTGCTAAATATTATATTTTTGTGCAGCAGAGAGCTATTTCAGTGGATTGTTATTGATCGAAGGACGATCATTCGGACGAAGGGAGTCGTGGAAACGGCGGAAGAGGAAATTCAGGTTTTTCGCAGCGGGCCTCGCAGGGTTATGGGGGTGCCGCTTTTCAGACACCAAAGCGATTATGGATTTCTTTAATAAGAGGCCGCGTTTAAACAGCTTTGATCAATTCACCCGGGCTAATTCCCACCCGCCGCGACCACCACAACGACCTTCGCTTCCCAAACCTCCCTTTTTCCCTTCCGGCCGACGCTCTGTGACGTCTCGCGTTACGTGATTTAAGGGGCTCTAAAAACCTTCCTCTGATTAAGCGACCGGCTCTGCCAGAGCGTCGCTTGCCCTTTTCATGGGCCTTCGCCATCGCCGTCCCCCCGCTCTCCTTCTTTTTGCGACAGCCGACTTACGGACTTCGTGAAAACCCACCCCTCCGCCCGATCGACGAAAGTCCATTACGTTTCTAGCGGAATTTCAATGAATGAACCTAACGACCGACGTGAAAAACAGTGTTCCGAGGGATGGAGGCAGATTTATAAACGTAATATGCCTTGGCGAAGGCTAGATGGTTTCAGACACTAGATCCAAAAATTATTTCAGAATTTGTCATCAATTTTTAGAAATATTCATATCATTCACGCCAGAACGTTAGTTGAATGTAACAGTAGAAACTTTGAATAGGGAGTATTTTGTACTTAATGTCTATACATATAACAGTCTTTCGAGTTAAATTGTTTCGGAGTAGTAGCTTTTAAATAAAGCTACTTATTCGTATTATCACAAAGACTACCATTTTTAGCGATTTCGGTCAACCACCGTCAATCATTTTTAGGAAGTGTTGGACTCTATGTACTTTTAAAGAATGCTAATATGCTGTCAATGGATACTGAGTTCAATAAAAATAGTGAAAGGCGAGTACAATAATATTATCAATGATGGTACCACCTGGATGGTACAATGTATTTTTAAAAACCAACGGAATCTATGCAATTTTAATTAATGTTGATGAATCATCAATAGATGCTGCCAAGCAGTTCAATTAAAAGTAAAAGAAAAGTACAAAACTATTTAGTAAATGAGAAATGCAGCACAGTCTTTCATAATTTGCTTCTAAAAATAATGAAATGTATGTAACTTTAATGAATGTGTATCTAATGGATAGTGGGTTCAATAATGATGATAGAAGGTACACTAATATTATAAGTGAGAACCGTATGAATAGTTTCATATTAATACTAACCTTCTACAATCTCGAGTCTGTCGACAGGGTGCGCGAGGTTCGGGGAACACAGAGGATCTATAGCTCGAAGACCGAAAATGAGGATGAGGCGACGGAAGAGGTCGATCCATGGTCGTCAAGTTAGTGAAATGTCTTTGCGGTGATTGAGCAAATATTTGATGAAGCCAGCGAGCTCTGCTCCTTCTGCCTCGGGGGATGAAACGTGCGGACGCACAATCCACTCCGCGATGGAGAGGAACTGTCGAATCGATCGGCATAAACGATGTTCAAGGAAGAATGGCATTCTGATACAAACGGTGAAACTGATTTACACCTCGCGAACCCTTAAAATTCACAAAACTTGACAAATACTTCACTAAACATATTTACTCGAAGATTGCAAACATTTATCAACGGTAACATTCGTTAACTATTGTGAAAAATTATTTCAAATAATCGAAAGAAAAATTGTTTCTCCGTTAAAATGAAATAACACGCGATTGTGGTTATTTCAAATAACATGTAGTCAAACAAGATGATGTATTGTCTGAATTATTATTTTTCAAATGATTCATCTGCATAATGCCCAAGTCTGACAAAGACACAGTAAAGTGATTAAGTAATGAGTCAGTTGATGAGTTTGTTTACAAATGCGTTTCTACGTTCGTAGTTCCAGCAGCAACAACGGATTGCTTCGAGAAAAGAGCGAAAAAGTCGAAAAGGTTCCCCGGCCGAGGTAAATTGAGTTTAATTTATCCTAATGCTTATTGCCGGCGTCTGAACGGGGAAAGATACAGTATAAGCTTAATGAAAGGCCAGATGGAAGTCAGGAATCGGAGGACCGGTCTTTTCCCGGCGTTTCACAAATTAAAACTCGCGCAATTAAGCGGTCAGGAAGACCGGGGCTAAATCTTGCCTTCCTGTTTACGGTTGCGTTCCTCTTTTCGTTGGGAGCCTGCGCCAACAGATTTCAGATCGGAAGGACACGTCCCGACCCTTTTTCTTTTATTTGGTTTGGGAAAAAAAAGAGGGAGCGAAAAGTGGACGCACAGCGTCACGACGGCGTCACCGCGTCGGCTGGCTTCGCAGCAATTATACAATTAGTTAAAGTATCTGGCCGCGTAACGGCCCATAAAACAAACATGATTGCGGGTGCTAACTGCTAGATACAGGGGCAAGGGTTTCGTTCTAATTGGCACTGACAAGGTAATAACGGCTTAATGATTTTATTGACCGACCTTTCCGTATACTAGCGCAATTTTTACGTTATATTGTCGTCCACTAAAGATTAATACCAAACAAGTAATAGGCTTTCTAATTAAAAGCTGAATTTCTAACACAGCAAGTATATTAAAAATATTATTATTAAATCATTTCCATTAGTCACATTTTCGCGGATTATTCATTTTTTGACACAAAATCAATCTAGCTTCTGACTTCTATACAGGGTGTCTCAAAATTCCTTCAACATCCGGAAATGGGAGGTACCTCAGATCATTTGAAGCGACATTTTCCTTTGCAAAAATGACGTCCGCGGCTTTGTTTAGGGGTTATTAACGAAAAACACGGACCAATCAGAGCGCGGATACAGCAGATTGATTCTGGCTCGGTTAACGGCGAAGCCACGCTAAGTGGGACCTGTCGCCGAGTCGGACTCCGTTCGCAGTAGTCGCGCTCTGATTAGTCCGTGTTTTTCGTTAATAACTTCTTAACAAAACCGCGGACACCATTTTTGCAAAGGAAAATGTCGCTTCAAATGATCTTAGGAACCTCCCATTTTTTTCCGGATGTTGAAGGAATTTTGAGACACCTTCTATAAAGATGGATAAAGGAATTTTAACCGAACCAAACAAATTAAGTTTAACCCAGAATTGATAGAAAAATAAATGCTACTCCACAGAGATTACATATATTGCATTGTAAAATAAATTGGTTATGTTGTAAATATGAATATGTTATAATTTTAACGATTTAATTACGACTCATTGTAAATGTGATTGGAAAGAAGTCACTTGCAGTCAACGATTATGTATCAAAGATAATCGAACATATTTATGTTACAAGTGACAAATGAGTACAATTTTAAAATTATTGAAATTCATGAACATGTGAATTATTTCAACGTGCAGTAAAATAAATGAACAATATTCTTTAAAACGAGATAGTTCCACGTTTTCTGATCTAAGTTTAAAATTCCTTACTATGAAAATGATGCTATTACGTCAGCTGTCGGACTCTATAATTCAAAGGAGCTTACCGAGCTCCCTCGTGATTCACGGAGAATCGATGGCGTTTGCCACAGCTATAAGGAGGCTCGATAAATATTTCAAAAAAACATAAACACCAGGCTCTTGCAAATCCCCCAGACGTCACACGGCGAAAACGCAAAGTGATATTTGAGCGAGAGCCCGGTGGACACGGTCGCTCGAAGAATTTTAACATTCTTGGTGCGCGTGCTGTGCTTCCGGGCACCCCACGACACTCGTGTATTATGCATGGCCCACAGATCGCATTTCCACTTCAGAGGAAATTCGCGAACTCGCGAACACCGCAAACGATCTGCGATACCGCGGCAAATGTCCCCGATGTGAAACCGAGCGAATGAAGTGGCTCTCGGAACTCTTCTTTCCCTGTGTCCTCCGCTGCCGAGCTGAAATTAACTATTGCACGAGTACACCGACCATTGTTACCGAGCAGAAATGGAAAAATAGTTTCGCGCGAAATTCTACTGAATTCGCGAATTGAGTGTTAGACAGTTTTATCACACGAAAACAGTGGTTAATTAAAGCACCAATTTTATGAATAATTTTATGGATAATAGATTGAATAAGGAAATCAATTTCAATATAAATTAATAAATTAATTTTGGAAGAATGTAAAATTTTTTATATTTAAGATGTATTGTCATACAATTTCAGAAAGAGCTTATTATTTTAAGAATGAAAAGAAATAAGCATATTTTTCACGAATGAAACTTGAATCAATCATGAAAAGTGTAAAGACATAAATTCAATGATATACTCAACAATCTTGTTACAACGAGTAACTATTTTATCCATTATGCATGTGCTTCTTATTAAAAACACAACAGTGGCAACAAGACTATAATGTAACCACAATGAACAAGTGACTTCTTGTTAATCATATTCATACTCCGAATGAATATAACGAAATACTCTACCTCCAGTTGATCTTATTAATGTTACAATCTAATAAATCTTTCTTAATATGGATAAAGAGAATGTCTCTTTTTTAAAATAATACACAGCAATTAGTTCACAGCTCCAGGAAGAGAATAGCGAATTTTATGTAAGATGAGTAATCGTACAGGCTATCCATTGCACCGAGTTCATGACCATCGAAATCGGTTTTGAGTTAGCGGCTCCTTCCGGAAACCCAGGCACATATACATAATGCATAACCGAACGCATCATCGTATCTCCATTTCGTCTCTCTGCAGGCGGGAAAGAAGCAGCGGCAGTGTTGTATCGAGAAAATGGCAGAGAGGCCGTCTTTTTTCGCGTTGTCCCCCTCTCGTCGACGTTGGCGACGGCTGTTACGGGGCGACGGAGGTGACGACACGTGTGCCAAAGTGAAAATGTATGGCCTGCGAGCACGTGAGCTGACTCCCCCGCTTGCAACGCCGCTAAAAGAGATTCTCATAACTAGATTCGTGACAGAGGAGAGCCGTGCCACTAATCTCTTCTCGATACCGCTTTACAAAAGTCCTCTTGTGTTCGGGAGCGTTGAGTGACAGCCGATTCGCCGCGAGTTCCCGGCGAATTTTCAGTCAGGCGATGCTGAACCGTCTATAGTATCCGACAGTGAACGTCTAAACGTTGTATAAACACTGTGTTCATAATTTAAACGTATACTCCATGATTCATAAATTAATTGTTAGAAAAATTGTTAGAAAAATATCATTCCTGTCGACGTTTCGATTTATGTGTCACTGTGAATTTTTCAATCTTACCTAACAAAACAATTTTACTGAACACAACTGCGCACTTTATAATATAGAGAACGTACCTCAATCGCCTGTTCTTCAACTGTGACTTTTTACACAGATCTACAAAACCTATTTTTTAAATTTTCAATATAGGCCCACATAAAAAAGTTGTAAAATGCAATTTTATTTTAAGTATTTTTTCTACAATTCCGATCAATTGCAATTTCTGAAAAAATTTTTTTCACATCCTGTAGCGAACCAATTGCTGTAGCTTTCCAAAAAATGTTCGAATCGTATAGTACAATATTAAAGAAGTTATCGTCTTTTTAAGAGTGCCCGAATATTAGTGGGGGTCACTGTACCTCGATTGTGTATGTTTCTCAACTGTGATTTCCTCGACCGTCTTACAATTTCTGGTCCTTTAAAGTCTGTATAATTTGAGCAAACGTTCAAGAGTGACCAAACGAAAAAGTCATACCTGTCGCTTTTTTGTTCGAAACGCCTTTAAGACTTTCAGAAAGATGCCGTCGGCCACATTATCGGCAGATCGGAGCGCTTGGTGCACGCTGGCGAGGCCAAGTCTGCATAAATAAGGAGAAGGAAATTTGCAATTATGAATCGAGACTAGAAATACACGACTGCTGTCCTCAGCACCTAGCGACCTGCAACTCCTCCCCGGCGATCCCGAACTCCTATCCGCCGTGAGTGCATACCCGCACCACCGAGTTTCCGCAGAGTTCCACAGGAGGGTGTGTCGCAGGAAAAGTTGAAGGAAGCACAGCTGACGAGTATGCAAATGCGAGCCACCCCCAGCTCGCACCACCCTCTCCCCGCCTACCCTCATCACACGGTCCTCCCAGACGCCGAGCCGAGCCGCGCCGACGAAACAGTGCAATCCCTATGTGCGGATTCGCATTAGCGAGCAACTTTCTGGAGAGCGGTTTGCTGGGAGACTGAGGGAGACGGCGGAGAGCGGCGGATACGGTTCCGGTGGCTGTCGGGGGTGGAGGCCGAAAGTCGGCAGGAGTGCAGAGAACCATTGATGTTGCCGGCTGATCTCACTGTTCGCTTAAACGCGCCACGGGATGAATCGCGACGCAACTGTCTGCCGATTAATCAAATCGAACTCGAAACGAAGCTCGAACGCCTCCGAGGTTTTCTGGCCGAATTCGCTTTGTCTATTTTCGAACGTCGAGTGGTCTCATTTAGTCGCATTTTTACTTAACTCTGCTGGTTGTAAAACAGAATTACTGGAGTTTACCTCATTCGATCGTGCGGCTGTTTGTTCAGTTTCGGTTGCTGTTAGCAAATTGTGCAATCACTCACGATTATTAGAAATACTTTCCTTTTTTTTAATAGAACGCTTAGTATTTCATGTATTGAACGCCTCCGAGATTTTCTATGCAATAGATCAATTTTGTCTGTTGCCAAACCTCGTCTGATTTAGTCCATTTTCTACTTAACTCTGTTAGCTGCAAAGTTGAATTATTGGAATTGAGATTTGGTCGTTGGTAAAGTGTGAGATTCTCCAAGATCTTTAAAAACGCTTTTCTCTAGAAGGAATTTGATTAATGCTAGAAGATAAATCAACCTGTTCTTAATTTTTTATAAAAATAATGCGATTGGATCTTTATGTCAAATCAAAATTTTAATCAAAATTATTAAGAATAATTCTATTATTAAGAATAATTCTTTCTTATTAAGAATAATAGATTGAGACACGTATGACAGTATTTTTAAATTCATTTGTTGTTCATTTGTTGTTTTAGCTTTTTTGTATTCAATCTACTCATTATTGTCATGAATGCATAAAATCTGCTATCTAGTAATAACATCAAGGATATGAAAGGTTGAGGGTAAATGTACGACGCAACTGGGGTTTCTATTGAATCGAGTAGCAAGTCACATTTTCTTTGCGTCTCGGAGTGCAGAATTCTCGAAGTAAAGACTTTCAAGGAGGAAGAAGAAACTCCGGAGATCGGTTGCTCATTTCCATATAGGTTCGAACCATTTAGTTCAAACATTTCTTTCCATTCGCTAAAAGCATCCGCGAGCCTGGGCCACAGCTCTCGATGGCATCTAACTTACAATTTAAATAAAAGCAAACACACGTACGTAGGGCCGTCACCCTCGGCTATATGAGTTCGCATACTCTTTAGATACCTACCTATTCGAATGCGAGTGAACTTTCAATGGGCTCCGAGATAGAAGACGTCCCCGACAGATTCCGGAGGGTGTGATGAATGTTCTTTAACCTCGTGGCTTTTCAGTCTTCTTCCCTTGCATTAAGGATCAATCGTGGGTGAACGCTTGGGACTTTATCAGGCAATGGCTCGATAAATGTATCATAACGGTGACTGATTACGCGGGCTCCACGGGGCACCAGCTATTTAGAGACAGTTTAGCAACTTTATAGAAGTTGCATCACTGTTTCATACTTTGCTGGGTAGCAGTATTAATACTTCTTTAGTTTTTCGTATTTTTCGACTAGCAATACATTAATTTCTATTTTTTTAAATAGGAATCGTACATTAAAAATGACTGTTCAAACATTTCCCATGGAAAAGTTTCTGTTTTATAATTTTAACAACTATCGAATGGAATGTATAAAATCATTTGAACATTTGACTAGTGTGAACTAGTCTATTCATTATTTAAATGCAATAAATTGTTTCATTCATATTAGCTAAATTAAATACAAATTAAAAATGTCATTCCTGACATAATTTTTACATAGTTTCATTTGACTATCACCAATAAAAATATGGTGCAGAGAGTTACTGTGAACCATAGTAATATTCGGACACTTTTAAAAGGACGATGACTTTTTTAATATCAGATCGGTAGATGCGGAAAAAAACTGCAGGCATTGAACGATGTAAAAATCCTTAGATTTATTTCAGTTATAGGCTGAAAATCGTGAAAAACTGCCATTTTCACCATCTTTAAACGTTTGTAGGCTATTACTACGTTGACCGATTTTGATTAAATTTTCAGAATATATATAATTGACACAGTTCTACAAATGTATTTTTTAAATTTTCGATATAAGCCCCTCCCCTATAAAAAAGTTGTACACAACATCTTTTATTATTTTCTCTGTAATTCCGACCATTTTCAATTTTTTCAAAAATTTTGTTTACGTCTTGTAGTAAACTAATTGCTCTAACTTCTCAGAAAATATATTCAAATCTAATATTAAAGAAGTTATCGTCCTTTTAAAAGTGTCCGAATATTACTGTGGTTCACTGCATGTTTCTTGGTCAGAATAAATCTTAATTTTGCCAGTAGTCTAATTGTCCACAGAAACGACAATATTCCGGTCCAGTGTAATGTATCGTAACGAAGTATATCGGAAAGAGAACGCAGTATGGCTTGATAGAATATTACCCAGAAATTTAGCCCCTCGTGGGGCTGTTTTATCCGTGATCTATCAAATTGACCCAGGCAGTTCGGCCCTTTCTCAGCTATATACGGGTCGGGATGATCCTAGTAACCGAGCGGTCGGATTGCGAATTCGGCGCTCGTAAAATTAACGAACCTTGTTGCTTCACTCACTAACTCCCTCTCTCTCTCTTCCTCTTTCCCTCTCCACTGTCCCTTGTTTCTTCTCTCCTCGCCAAAGATCGAATTCCTCCTTTGAACGCCGCCTACAGTGCTCCGAGAACTATTCACGAACTTCTTTGTGCGAAGCAATCAGGAGCTCCGCGTATAAACGCTAGATACAACCGGCACGTGCCGTGAAATTCATTGTCCGCGTTGCTAACGACGGTGTCTAACCTTTCATTTCTCGAATTGATAGTAGCGCCACACCAATTCGTGTATTTGAAAATGATCGTTACAGTTCATTGCTGGTAATAGGCATCTTATTACCTTCTTTTACTGTGAAAGATTCAAACAATTATTTCCTATGTAAATGTTGGCGATGGATTCATTTGGAATGCTAAAGGAAGGCAGTACGAATTATTTCAAAATGATATAAGTAAATTCACTTGTCTTTGTCTGAAATTAATAGTGCCTACTAGGCTGCATCGCTATGTATGCAGTTCTACGAACATCGCGTCTGATAAAAAATTCAAACAATCATTTCCTGCCTAAATTTTAACAATGAATTCAGATAGGACACTGAAGGAAAAAAATAGTACAAAATTATTTTAAGATGAAAGACGATCTTATGATATAGATGCACCCACTTGTACTCATTTAAAGATAATACAGACCGCCACTCTGTTTCAAGAAGAGCGTGGAACTTCTTTTCTTAAATAGTAGAAACGGGTACTATCGAGCCAACAAGGGTGCAATTTGGGGGCGTGCATATTCAGAAAATTTCGCGGGGCTGCACTTTAGAGATCACGTGTCGGTTATTGCAAAGCGACAAGTTTCCCCCAGTGGCAGTATCGCGCAATATCTGCCGGCCAGGTCAATTTCGCGGAGAACACGGCCGGTCTCCATTGTCACGCGGTCGGGCCAGGGAAGCTGGTGTCGTGATACGACAACTGGAGAAAATGGAGACGGATGATTTCCTTTTTCCTTGCCGAGTTTAATGGGTCGCGTGACAGCTATACAGCGAGCTGTGATACCCACGCGAAAAGGTTTCGCAAGGTAAACGCGGGACGCTTACCGTGATTACGGTGCTTAAGGGTCGCGCTCACGTGTCGCGTGTGTGCGTAGAACCATGTATGCTTCGGTATATCCGCGACAGCCGCGTTGCTTCTGAGCATAATTTAACGCGATACGTTGGGGTTGTGCTAACTTGCTTAGCGTAACCTCAAATAGAACCCGCAGGTCGGGAAATTTGCTTCTGTGCAGAGCACCGAAATCGACGGGGGCATCGCTTGCCTGCGGAGAATCGCGAGAATCCTAATTGCCAGAACGATCATTTAGAGGGAAATGACGTACATAATTAACGAACGCCGTCTGATTTATTAAATCAACCTAAGTCCCATGCGCGACTCCGCGATCCGACGCGTAAACTGATCTTCCGCGAATGATTTCGGGAAAATCTACACCACTCGCCAATTCGAAACATCGACTTTAAAATCGCTTGTGAGATACTCGGGTAGGAAGAAACATATAAAATGACGTAGAAATTGTATAGATATTCTCATCTTTAACGGGTGATTTATTGTTAAATTTATTATATTTTAAAATTCTGAACTTAAAATTAAAATATTGTAATAGGATTTTTATATTTTTTCATTTATTTGCCGTTGAACGAAGCTGAATTTTTTGCCCCGTTGTGGGACAAGTTATTCACACAAATCCTAACATACAAATATATTCGAAAATGACAACTTATATTAAATTGAGCGCCAAATACCAAGCTACAAAGAGTGCAATTATTTTTGCAATATAATAAAATTATTTGTCGTATTTAGACAATTGAATGAAGAATCTGATTAGAATCATTAGGTGTCTAGTACAAGCTGAATTCTAAGATTCTGCAGCTTTTAATAAACGTCTGCATAATTGAAATGAATGACCGAATTACAATACCGTCTAAGATAGATCGTTCATTATCGATTAGCGCAAAATGTTGGGACTTCACCCTATGGTTATTGATGACGGCAACATTAAGTCCACGGTCCTGAGATGGTCGCATTCAAGACAGATTACTCGACAGATCATTAAACGGATCGAACGGCGGTACACATTCAATGGGAGAACCAGCAATTAGGTTGGAATCGTAATCATTCGATCCCGGAACATAGTGACGAATCAAACAGCAATGATTTGACATCGACGCGTGTAATTATGCGACTCTATTTAACGATCGCACGCGAATCTAACGGCTAGTTAACAGAATTACACGATGCTTAACGTATCTACTGTCTGCTCGATAACTATCTCGCTTTGTGATATATCGGCCGTGCTCGTGACACGTCGTAATCGATCGTCATGCACGTCGTGCCGCGAATACATTATCTTCGCGTGATTAATTTGGCCGACTTGCCAGCTGGATCTAAGTTCCATGTGAACAGTTAATAAGACACTCTGGTTAAACATGCTTAAATTTCATCGAAACAAATAGTTAATCCAGAATTTTCCCTCATTTATTCATGAGTTATTCTCTACGCTAGTCACCTTGTAAGTAATATTTTCAATTACGAAGTAGTTCATCAAGTTCTACTTTTACGGTCTATAAACAATACAATATATTATCTGATGTTATTAAGTCTATGAGAAATACAAGATTTTGTCTGATATTACTCAGTCTGCAGAAATACAAAATTTTGTCCGAACCTACCCAGTGTATGAAAGTACAAATTTTCCATAAAAACAATCATGTAGTAAAAACACTAGTATATATCATATATAACGATCGTCGTAACTTCTTAGATCTAGAGTCTCACTTTGATCTGTGAAGATTCAGAGTTTCTACACGAATATGGAAGAAGATGAACAGACGTTAAATCGATTCAATTAACGAAAACTCAAGGAAGATAGTTTTCAGGCTTTCGAAGTTAGAGAAGCAGTCGAGCAGCACGGAGCCGTGAAAAGCTGTTCGAATGCGGAGACTTCAACGCTGCGGGAAGAAGCCCTCACGCCAAAAACTGGAACCTTGTAATCTGAGCCCGACAAAACGGCAATGAACGGACGAGGAGGTCGCAATGTCGGATCCTCCTTGGATAGAAACGGTAGCTGGCGCTCGTAGGAGCTTTGGGGCCTATAATCATGCGTCTTGATTAATGCCTCGCGCTCAGTGATCATCCCGAGTCTCTAATGCTTCCCTCCCACGCGTTCTAGATGGCCCCAACCCCTACTACTTCAGACTCCTTCCTAACCCCAGCATAGTAATATTCCTTGCCTGACTATCGGCTGGATCGACTCACCATTGTTAATAATTTCGCTTAGATACATAAACAAGTCCGATTAATCTTTAACTCACGGCGGAAAGACTTGTTGATTACAGATTGACAAAGGTCTTGAATTAAGTATTGAATTCTTCTGAAATCCATTCTCTTTAGATCTCGTCTGTAGATTTAGTCTTTAGATGTAGAGGCTCTGGGTGCATATAATTTTTTGAGGCAAACTTTGATTCTCAATATTTAATAATGTTGAATTTCTACGTAGATATTGTTGCGTCATTCCTTCTTCCACGACTTTTCCTATTCTAAATTATCAATGTGGGATCCTACGCAGTCCAAATTTGATGAACACTGAAGAGAAGCACTTAATACTAGTACAGGTGTTTCCTGCAATATACAGCGAAATAAACAATCCAAATGTTTACCCCGACACGAGCACTTCGTTATGAATCGGGTAGGAAGGGTTGGATCAATCCGGTGGTGGAGAATGAGAGTGAGTGGGTGAATGAGAATACTGGTTTACGTAGGGAAGCCGGATTTCTGCGGCTTTCAAGAATAACTTTAATCTTAATTTCCTTAAAATTCGCGATATCACAAACTGGAATTCGGATGTCGTTTGGGAGGAACGACACATGGTTACCGTTTCGGAAGAACGATTCACAACTCTAGTTTCGGAAGAACTGACACCTTTCGGTTTGAAATAACGACTGACTTCTCGGACTGGAGACCTCGCGCAATACGTGGATGTCCCCACTATACTTGGGAGCTCGTTAGAAATCGTTCAAACTGAACGCGAACGGTAACGACAATAACCCGGGACGAGGCGGTAGAACATTGCTTTGAACGTATTACAACCGCGTATCAAACACCAAATAAATCTCGAGTAAGAAGTGAGTGTCTCGAGGTACGATGTAGAGCGAGCTGAATCAGTGATTTGAGAGACCAAGGAACATGATTGCTGGAACGTGACTGGATGCCGGTAAATCAGCACGGTCTCGCGGCGGTCATGGAGATAGTAATTCGTGGAATACTTCCCGATCGGTTGCCGAATAAAGCCCGTGGTTCAAGTATATCGGCGGTGAAACTTGAAAGGGTGGCTTCCCGATAGGTAACCAAGCGTAACCACGAATAGTTGTAACCATCGCTAAGTGGAGTCGTAACTACGTGGAGCCGCGGGTCTGGAAAGTCCTGGCAAAGCGCAAGATTAAGCAAATCGACGGTCGGCCGGCGTTTAAGGTCCTGGTCAATGGCGCGGAAGAGACGCGGAAGGAGAGCCGAGTAAGCAGGTTATAGCTCGAGCACCGCGCTACAGATGGATAGGTAGATAGAGGCTGGTTTGGGTGGACCAAACTGATACAATTAGATGTGATCTTAACGCCATAACTCAGGGCTAATCTCGGGGTCTAGCCGAGGCCCGGGTGAATTTCGCCTTCCGGCCAAGGCGCGACTCACTTCATTATTCATCCCGTTCTGCTGCCGGCCCAGTTATCTTTGGCAATCCGAACCGGATGTACCGTCCAACCTATCGACCTATCGACGCCGACCTGACCCTACAACGAACGTCTCGCGGCTCTGCCTTCCAGCCAAGACACCGGCTAATCGGGAATCGTAACAATTATCGACGCCTCTCGCTCGGACGACGATGGACCCGAATTTGGATCACTCGATCCGGAATGCTACTAATACGCGGATATAATACACCAATTTGATGTGTATCATATTACGAAAGCTGTAAATGCAACGTACTGATAACATAAAATACAACATAAAATATTGTTTTAGGAGCTAGAGTAATTTGGTAAAGGGATTTGCTTCACATACGAATTAAATAAAATTCGATGTGACCAAAGATACTATTCATTTGTAACTTTTTACTTACAAGTATTATCTTAGTAATGAATTTTCTGGTGGTATTTGACCTTAATATAGCGAATGTGTACATTTGCAAATACACGCTATATCCGAGACGGTTTTGTACTTTTAGATAAAAGTGTATGATTCGGTAGCCATAGTGTTAAGTACATTATTATGAACTTAATGCTATGTAATTGTTCAAAGAATGTTTCCAGGGAGATGTTCTATAATGTAAAATGTTGTATTATATCGATTTGTGTTACCTTTTATTAAAAAGAGAGGAATTTTGCATCCCCTGCAGCATCTCTCGATAAACTAAATATGCCATCGCAGTCGAGACTCGTAACCGTTCAACAGAGTTGACTCCGACACTTTTTTCCTTTAATAAACCATAACTCCGTTCGCCATGAAAACGAGAGTCACATTAAAATCGCGCCCGCGAACGTCTCTCCCTTGTTCGTCGGTTATTAACTGACTTCGCTTATGTACTCTTGGTTTACGATGCCAGTAAAGTCACAGGAAGGCGTTCGGAATCGGTCTGTTAAAAATAAAACGGTCGCCCTCTGTTGAACGTATTTCCTTGAACTTTTAACTATGACCGAGAAAGATTCGATACGATCGTCGCAAATTTTCGGAAAGACGCAAATGGAAGTCTGAACTTTATTCTCCAAATCATTATTCCGAGGGATGCTATTATTATATAACCGACGAATGAGAAAACCTGAGTTCGAGTCTCGATCAAGAGAATTTCTTCGTCTAACGAACAGTTTAATGACTCGAGCACGAAGTTCGATTGCCCGGAAGCGCGGGACGATAGTTTCTGACCCATTTACCTAAATCTATCGACGAGAGGGTATAAATGATCCGAGCCCGCCACGGAAGGAAGCAGAAAATTTAACACTTCAGGAACGACGAGCGATAATCGGTTTCTATCTATTTGATCGACAGATTTTCACTCCTTGTACTGTAACATCCAGTCAGACTTGTGATGAAGATTTCGAACAGGATAGGTGTAACAAATATGTTATTAATTTACTTTCAACCAAAATAAAATTGTATTGTCGTGAATATATACAGGGTGTCCCACGTAACTGTAGCCACGATTTTTCATGTTCATGAAAAACGAAGGTCATCTTTTAGTACATATTATTATTGCTAATGTCAAGACGAGTTCAACAGCCTGCTGTACTATGGCCTTGACGTGACCTTAACAAGGCAGGCTGGAGTTAATAATTCTTTCGAGTGATCAATATCTTGATCAATATATCAACTACTCTAGATTTAGTCCATTACTGTTAAGATCATGTCAAGGTCATAGTATACTAGGCCGTTGAATCACGTGCAATCACGTGCAATCGTAAAATAAATCGTAATGCAAGAGATTAGCATAATCTAGACTGCAAAGACATCGCTCTTGAAGGGTTAATAAACAAAGCAGAGTGGCACACATCGGAAAATCCATTCTCGAAGAAGAGCGCCTTTCGAGAGGATCAAACGCAATTGAATCGGCAGGGAAGGGAACACCTTTCGGTAGCCCGGAGCCCTTTCGCAGATGAGACCGTGCAAATAATGAGGCGGTGATCGCTGATTAAACGCAATTCTCGCGTCGTTCCTAACCAGCCAATCAAGGGAATCTCTCTCCGGCTGTGCTCTCACCGCGTTTTCCGCTCGGTCCCGCGTCGCAGGGTCGCGACACGCCGAGTCAGACCGAAATTCAGCTACCTGTGGCTTCGCCTAGTTTCACCGAGAAATACGACAATGGCGCGAATTAGCGCTGTTGCGCATACATACGTCATATCGTCTGTATCATCAGCATTTGATGGTGCGGAAGGTGCGGCGAGGCAGCCGCGCCATGCCACGCCATGCCACGCCGCGCCGTGCCGCGCCGGTTTGCCGTAGGGGAGCGGGTTGGCCGCTTTGTACCATCAGGGTGATTATATTGCTGTTCGGCGAGAAACATCGAGTCACATGAGCAACCGAGGGGAGAGCAATGAACGTTACACGCGCGCATACACAACACCGCGCGTACATTCGTTCTCTCTCTCTCTTCTCCTCTTGAAACCGTTGTTCCGAATCCTGCCCGGAATACAGGGACGCGTCTTTTGTCGGTCGCAGGATGAATGCGGATACCGTGCCTCGCGATATTGTCGTTCTTCGCCTGGCGACACGCTAGACGTGAAACAATGCGCAATAACGAGCCGAAGATCCGGAATTGCCGGACGAAGAACGCCGCCGTGAGGATTCAGCCGACTCGGGATATTCGGGGACCATTCTCGCCGGAATTGCCGGAATCTTAATCTCCAGGAATATCTCTTAAGTGTGATTTGCTACTGAGCACAATGGAACTGTGTTACCACCCTCTGTGGTCGATAGACGCTCCAAATGTTTTCGGAACTCTTTCCGATAGAATTGAGCTTGCGTAAGCTTTCCACAACCTCTTCACTCTTTGTGGATGTTGCTTATTATATGCTCTCTTGTTAATCTTTGGCAAACGTAAATTTTTGGCATCAGGTCAAGAGGCATAAAATATTTCATCAATTTTTCAATAACTGAAGGGTGAATTGATTCAATCCTTGGACGGCGGACCATTTTTGTAACTGTACAGTTGATGATGCTCAAGATCGATTTATGGGTTTGTTCAAGGTACTTTTTGTAGACCCGTTAACCTCTTTATTGTTTCTGATCGCTAGAAACTGAGTTTCTGTATGATGATTTTGATAGTATCGATCAAAATAGACCCACGCACCGCTGGCAAAGTCATAAATGTAGACATTTGTTACAGAATGCAGTGAAATTACTTTAGCACCGATAATATCTTCACTACTCTTTTTAATAGGATGTTTAGATAAGATTGTGTTGATCGCAGTCCTTGTTTCTTCATTCATTGTATTATTACTAAGATTTGGAGAACATATACCTTGAAATTTTACGATAGTAAGGATTAGGACCAACCACTCCGATGTCAAATTAAACAATCAATATGCGAATTTGTTTAGCAAGCATTATGTATTCAGCGAACAGCGGTCCCTTGTCGCCACCAGTTTCTCGTTGTACACCGTTAATAACTCCAATTAAAGAAGACTCGAAGCATCGTAAAGGCGTGTACAAAGTGCAAAACTCCGCGCGCGCAGATGTTGAAAGACGAGTCCCTGGAGTTGCTGATAATTCCTACGGAAACTATTGCGAAAAGTCCTTTTACAAGCACTCAAAGGGATGCCGCGGCACTTCGTAGGAATTTTCTCGGCTCGTCGCGAGATTTCTCGCAGACGAGACTCCCGTACCTCTGACACCCAGGACCCTCTTCGTCTTAGCGCGGTTCTCTTCGAACAATTCACCAGTCGAGTTGCCGAGAGAGAGAGAGAGAGAAGCGCGGAGAACTTCCTCTTTTCACCGAGAACACCGGAGTCTTCCTTCTACACGGCGGCTGTAGAAGAGAGCCACTATTCACGCCGCTTCTGGAACCCCTTTCTTTCCCTCCCTTTCGCTCGCAGTATGCCTGCTCGAGACAATGATATCGCAGGAAGAGGAGAGAGAGAAGCGTCACGGACCCGCTTTACAGCTCCCACTGGGGTTGCCTTTACCGGGGCAAAATTAATATCATAAATAATATCGTAAAAAAAAGAATACAGCCCGCCAGCGTCACGACGGCCTCCGCCGCAAAACGTTTCTCTCGCGGCTTGATAAAGAACGGGGGTGGGGCCGAGATGGGGTGAACGATGGAGACACCCTCGGGAAGGAAGCTGGGTCGACAAGAGACCCTGGATTAAAGAAAACGAGTTACCGCGGGCTACCAGTGTATTCACATTTGTTCGGAGCTCGTGGAACTCCTGATTTTACCGGATTCGAGGAAATATTGCCGGAGACCGTTGATAGACGGCTTTCTTTCGGCGTTCAGTTTTCAACATCCTCCATTTTTCCATTTCCTCCATTTCATTTGTCC
This sequence comes from Lasioglossum marginatum, assembly GCA_028455795.1. NCBI lineage: Eukaryota > Metazoa > Arthropoda > Insecta > Hymenoptera > Halictidae > Lasioglossum > Lasioglossum marginatum. The sequence continues at coordinate 3,386,374 of CM052272.1, forward strand.
GCAATTTTTTTCCGCGGTTACACATACTATTCAATAGTTATCTCCTGGTGTGTCTGACCTTGGACAACCAATTCTACTTGTCGCGAATACCAGGAGAGCTGCTGAATTTTTTAACACTTTTTCCGAAAACGAAGCGTCAAACGAGGAAACATGAGACATCCTGTATAAATTGTAGAGCAGTATCATTGTTGCTACAAATCACGATAAAATCGAATTTTCGTATGTAACAATCATCGATCCCCACAGTACGTTCGAGAATCTCAGGTCATCGCACAGGAATCAGAAAAACTTTCTGGCCCTCAGTGGTAATCGCAGCGATTCCCAGAGCGACTCCATCAATTCCCAGGGCGAGTTCGAGCATCGATGCGTTCCTCGATCAAACCGTACGGCCGGATTGTTCAGAAAAAGGGGGTTAGTCGCCCGGGGCGGTCGCCGCGCAAGTAAATCCAACTCCCACGGATAAGTAAAATTTAAAACCGTTCCCTCCAGTCCTCAAATTACTTTCCGGAGGTGGCGGAGAAGGCGGAGAAGGAGGATAGAAACGGCTTCTCGGCCCCGTGGAAACGAGACCGGATGATGGTTCGCGAGATAAAAGCAAGCATCCGGGGAGCTTCGGTCGCCACACCGAAAGCTCAAGGCCGCATTAATCTCGGTAATTACGTCACCTCTGTTTATCCCCCCGTGACGTGCTTGTTTCTCTCTTCCGTCGCGTCTCTCACCCCCGTCCCCCGGGCCGCTTTCCCCTCGCCATGGTTCTGCAGGTTGGATCTTGCGGTCGAATCACTTCCGAGGGCACCCTTGAGCGAGCTCGAAAGCAAACCCGGTAAAGGGATGATGGAGCGGTGACATTTTTCAGCCGCCTTTAATGTAGCCAAGAAGTAATTAAGCGGCGCCCGCGAAAAAGGCAATTAGACATTGTAACGCGGGCACAATTGCGCCAATAAGCCCGGTGGAGAGCAGCTCTGCCGGGTTAGCTGGCTACGAATGAAAGGCAAATTGCCGGCGATTCTTCAGGGTGTCTGCCAGCCGGAACCCCGTGCTAGGAGGAACGTATGGCGACGAGCAAATGCCGAGCGTTTTATGAATGAACTCCGGAAATGTTGCGTCAGCGGCGAAAACGTGATTGTTTTCAGCGTGAATGGGAGCCGGGAACTGCTGCCGCGGAAGAGGTGTAAATGTGGAAAGGATTTAAGGGTGTAATTAGCGGGGAAGTGCTATTATGAACGAGCCACTGAACGACTTGAAAGAAAGAAACACCGACTCTTATTTGCTCGTGTACTAGGCTCGCTTCACTCAATGAGCGGTTGACATTCGGGGATCTGGCCTGGCAATTGGATGAACTTCCACCTTCAATTTTCGCTTTAAATATCAACATTTTTCAACTAAATCACAAAATTAACTTTGTATCCTGTAATTTATGTACATCTATTAAAGATCACTTTTTGACATTTAATTGCAAGCTGCGCAGAAAAAGCACTCTAGCTGCTTTGCAAATTTTATAGGCACGGCACAAAAGTTCATTACCATTTCCACTGGGTCAAGGCAAATTTATAATAGTGTCCTCGGCAAACAAATAGTTAAATAAGTGCAAGCTTGGGAAATAGTAAGACATTAACGAAAAGGTGATTGCATCATTTGCGTATGCTTATGTACCCTAACAAATTCGTTGCAGAAAAAACTTTAAGGACAAGCTAGTGTTTCTGATCTCGTTCTTAATTCGTCTTCTGGATGAATAAAGTAAAAATATTGCGGGGTAGTTGGTGGAGTAGAAAAGATAATAAGGAATGGTTAATGTTTGGGATACTTCGCATAGTTGGCGAGTTAGGCGGAACAGTTTATCGGCAACTAGGCGACTGGCAAGCGTGATTAGATTTCGTTCGCACTGAATGTGGAAAGGAGCCACGAGGAGGAACCCTTTGCGGAGCGATGTTGTCGGAACCGCGTTTTCCCAAGAGAAGCGAAGAGGTTACGGGGAAGGCAGCGTTATGGTAGACCGCAAAACCAACAAACGATATGCGCCAAGAGACTATGGGCCCACATATGGGCGGGCACTCTGAGGCGTGTGCAGACGAGAGGCTGTGCGCCGTGGATTTACGATCGCGTAACAGCCTTGTTCTAACGTTATTGGATGCGTAACCACGTGCGGTTATCCTTAAGAACATACTACAAGTCTTGAAGACTAAAAGGAATCAACAAAAAATTTCATGACATTTTCCAAAAACGCAGAACATAAAAAGGTGACTTGAATTATCCAATCGAAAAGAATTAATTCGACAATTCTAACAATTGTGAGGAAATTATTGGAGCAAGGAGGAATATAATTCAATGCTGCATTTATTTCACTCTTCAGAAAACTGATCTATTTGTAAAATATTCTGTTGTTCGTAGATTGTATAGATTTTGTAAGAATGTAATCTATGAAAAGACGACTTTCTGCTAGCGACTGGAATTAAGACGGTAGTCTCGTTTCCAGGATCGCAAGGTTGCGGGATTCGCGTTCTCATTTCTCGATAATACAAAAATGGGATTTTCCAGTAGTCAAAAACGCTACATAAAAGATCGATCTAGGGCGCTTCGCCCTCAAAAGTCCTATTTTTTTCGTTTACGAGGCGTAATTTGCATTATTCGGCAGCATGTAACTATGAAAATAGCTACATGCGTAGTTATGCTTCCGAATAATGCGAATGACGCTGCCGAGTAATGCAAATTACGTCAAGTAAACGAAAAGATAGAACTTTCGAGGGCGATAGCGCTCTAGATCGATACTTTATCTAGCGTTTTTGACTACTGAAAAACCCTATTTTTGTATTATCGAGAAATGAGGACGCGAATCCCGCACCCTTGTAATCCTGGAAAAAGGAGTCTACTCCCTTAATTTGACTTTTTGATTTGAATTTAAATAAATTTTTCTTCTGGATTTGTAACATATCTTACTGTTGAAAATGGTGTGAACAGGTGAAACACTTTCTGCGATATTAGAAGCCATTGAGCAGAATCGAACGCACTTACAGCTGCCTGGTATAGAATAGATCAATGTAAACGCCCGCCTATTGCACTAAATTCGTATAGACGGTACAAACATAGAAGGGTGTGCTTCGAAGCGAATTGCCCCTAATTCAGCAATAGCGTAGCTTAACCACAAAGCCAGCTAATATGGCGATTAGATGCATGTACAAGTTAGCAACGTTTGCTCGAGGCAATGTTTCGACTTGCGTGACACCGATACAAGGATTGCTTACATTGATCGCGGTAACATCAAATACTTCATTATTCGTAACAGCTTCGAACCTGCCAAGAAGCACCAGAATTAAACCATCCTTCCATTACGAAAAACGATATAATCCAAACTAACTCTTCTCAAAATTAAAATTAGGCTACCTTAGTCTTTGCAAATTCATTCAAGCAAATGTGACAATAAAAATTCTTTTTCGATTTATGCATAGCTGAGACAATTAATCCCAATTTGTGATATTCAAGGGACACTTAAAAATATCCAGAGAATATATTGTATATGTAGGGGTTGTATCTTTGCTCGAATAAAAGTGGCAATAGAAATTCTGGAGTTGTTTTAGATTTCTGCACAGCTGCGGAAATTAGTCTTAATTAATCTGATGGTAATTAAAGCACTTTGAACATACCTAAGGGTTATCTTCGAAGTTTGTACCTTAAATTTGAACAATTGGGGGAAGTCGGAAAGCCATCAGTTTCATTGGAAGCGCAGAGTTGGCGAACGGGCGCGATTGCAAGACGCAGCTCAGATTTCGAAGATATCTGGTTCCGGTATTCCGTAGCTGCCCTTAAGGGCCTGTCCACAGGGCAACGGTCAGTCGTTGCGGTCAACTACACAGCTTGTCTGACTTGCCTTCGTGCTTCGGGTCCTTTGGTGATTAACGAGAGGTCAAACCTACCACCACCCGAAATACGAGCAAATACTCTCTCTCGTGAAATTGGGTTCCAAAGCGAGTCCTGATTGAGGTGTCCACTATTGCGGCCTTCACTAAGCTGACTACTTCATCTGGAGCCTGACTATCCAGAAACGAACGGCCGGGGAACGCGTTAGAGAAAATTTGCGCCCAATGTACACAACGGTCCGCCCTACGGTACGTTTTAAACTCAATATTGCGGTGAGATGGTCCCCCGAAGCTAAATCGATTCTATCCCTTCGGCTAGACGACTTCGAACTACAATTCTAAAGGAAAACTACCATCACGATCTTTCGTTAAAAACAATGCTAATTTCTCATTTCATTACGAAAGCGAATAACATATCGTGCGCGAGTATATCGCATGTTTTAGAACTCGACGTCAAAGCAGCGATAACAGTATCGATTAATCAAACTTCTGAGTCACGAGCAAACAATTTAGCGCAAGTCGCGAAAATGACTTTTCTCGACGAAATAAAAATTTTTGTTTCACTGTTTGCGTGAATAACGTCACACGCGAGAAACAATTTCGCAGAGTGCTTGATTCGACAGGAATTATTCACGGACATCGAATAACACGTTCGGAGACATAATCCCCGAGCCGTCGATGCACAGCCATATATCCGTCGTTGTCGTAGCGGAAACTCGTAATAATACTTAACGGAAGGAAGCCCCGAGGAAAGTGCAAACGACGCCCGTAAGAAACGAATCTTCGTTAACACGGCAGCCCGAGGACCGGGGTTTATTAGTCAATATAGAATACTTAGCGTCATATCCCATCAAACGGGATGTCGGTGAGAAGAAAGAGGTTCGTGCGAGCCTGCCACTTTATCGGATTAGTCAGTCGCGGTAAAAGCGTCCCGGAAAGCGTACCCTCCAATTCGTTAATTCGCTCGGCCTCGGTCGTTTCTTTCGCGCTGATATTAATTGGCCCCGGCGTTCACGAGAGTCCCTCAATCTCGGAGAATATCGCGGCCGTACACGCTGTGCATTATAAAGCAGTCTCGCGTTCGCCGGATCTCGATCCGAACTCTCGAAATACGAGCTCGAGGAAACAAAACCAAATAATGAAGTTTGGGAATTTTCTTAACAATACAATTCATAGTAACGTATAGCGTTATACAAAACCTTGAAATTGGTCGCTGAGAAGAATCTTCAATTCGACGTTCCCCTATAACTTCCCATTTAATCCCATTTAAAATTCAATAAAACGACGAAGTACATCAAGTTTTTGGGGATCATTGTAATGGAGAAGTTTCAAATTTATGATAGATGTTATCACGAAAAATTCTTCAATGTTTTTAGAGATGTGTTAATTTGTCGCTTCTTGGAAAATAGGAAATCTAGAGGACCTTCTTGGAGCCACTGGAAACGTTTTCTTAATAAAATATATTGTTCATGTAAATACGAATATGTTAAAGACCGCATTTCATCTGCTACGAATTCTGTACAAAAATTGTACATAAAAATGCAAAACGACCCAAGTGCGCTCAACGGTCCCCGAAAACATATAGTGAGGTAACAGTGACGGTTAGTCCCAAGAATACTTTTGGGGATTGGTATACGGGATAGTTTCGCTATCGGTGGTCGCGTCGTGATGAGACGAGCAAGTTGAACGCGGTGGCATTGTGTCGGAAAACAAAATCGTGCTGGACTGAGTCGCAGCGGTTCCCGATCTGGCGACGTAGCTGGCGGCGGCGATCATTTTTTCCCAAACACGTTCCCAACCGGCGAACTTTTTTTCGGGGGAGTATTGTTTATTCAGGAGCGTATCAGCGTTGCCGAGCGGAGGAGAGGACGGTGACCACGACGGGAAGGCGGACGAAAGCGAGAGGGCCGCGTGAATGGCGCTTCCGGTGGGACGACGGGTTCCGAGGTCCGTAGGGCTTCGCAGACTCTCGCTTCCGGTCAGGCGTCCGCGTTCCTACCCCATCGAATACAACCCAGTCTCCGGATTTCGTTGTGTCCGATCCTCCTCTCCCCTGTTGCACCCTCTCCGTCATTCTGGCCGTCGTTCCACCCCCTTCTACGCCCAACCACCCACCCTTCTTTCTCTCCACGGGCAGGAGTTCGCTTGCACATCGGACCCACCGGCGTTCGTTAATTAAGATATCGATTCTTATTGTCCGCCGGCTGCCGAGTCGAGCGGACGTCCTGGCCGGCGTCCGATTTCACGCCCACGGTGCGCGTTGTCGGTCATCCACGGCAACCAACCCCTATATTCCTCTCATTCGCGTCGACGCTTTTTCGCCCCGGGATTTTCTGCACGTTTCCCCGATTTTTTTTTTTGGCACCGAGGATCCCTCCGCTCGCGAATCTGCCGGAGGAGACTGTGCTGTTCCTTTATTCGGCTGTGGAAATGCTGGTACCTTCGGTCCATTTTCACGCAGAGCAGCGAAATCGTTGATTAAACCTCCTGTGTACTTCGTTTTCTCAGGTTAAACCTTTAAGGGTGATGTATGTGCTTTGTACTGACTCTAAAGGATATTTTCAAGTTTGTTACACACGAGGATACATATGAACAATGTCAGAAAATCTAGACCACCAGAAAATTACGGTGACATCTGTAATATTATACGACGTTGAAAAGGAACTAGCAGTAGTGCCTCAAGGATTAATTTTGTCCCTTGGTCGAAGAGATACAATGGCAAAACATGAATGTGATAGAAAGATAAGTACTGGCTTTATAAATTTTTTCTTTGACTTAACTCAGACCTGACGAAAATTAAAATGTGTTCGTAATAAAATTATTTGCGTCGTTCGCAACTGATAAACTGACAAAACAATATGTGAGAGAATATGTGAAATTGATATAAGGGACGAGGGTTCAGGGTTAAGTGATCAAATAGACCTGTAAATGACCCTGAACATTGTAAATTGTTCAGTTGTCAAAAAAGTCCCCTGTCCAAGGGTTAATCAATTTTATTATTTATTGTAATAAATATTTCAATGTTTCAAAATAGTAAACCACTCAGGACCCTTTCTATTCACAACCGTGATTTCCATTCGAATCTCAAAAAATATCTAACCAAATAACAAAATAATAAAAATTCTTATTATTCATCGAGATGCACATACAAGCTACCAAGAGAAATAAATAGCGAAGAGAAGAGATAACGGAAAGAAGAGGTAGCTGGGAGAAGATCAGGTGCTATAAATCGGTATCAATGAGCAAAGATTGGCGAAACGGATTCAAGGCTATTCTCGGCTCACTCGACCTGTTCGTCCCTTTGAGGAAAAGGTTCTGGGAATCTCGGCGAAGAGAAAAGAATGCGCAAGGGGTCGTGTCACGAGCAGCGTGGCACGCGACTACTGGCCCGAAGGGTGGGTTCGCTCCGAGACCTCATCCGTGGAAAACCTCAAGAAGGGACGGATCGTAAAGGATGACCAGGGTTGTCACCTGATAAATATCTTTATGGCCGAGCAACCGAGAGTCTTCCCGGGGTCGCCATTCATCCTATTCCGGTGCTTTTCTCCGAAGGTACGCCATGCAGACGGTGCGAGATGCAAGCTGCCGTGTAAAAACGAGATACAATGGGGCCCGGGGAAGAAAAACTATATCGCGTAATTATGAGGATTAATCTTAAGTCCCGTAAAGTCCACCACTTGTGGAGTCTATCCCCCTTTCGCTACGGTCATTCGACCCTTGGCGCTTCCCTCGTCCACGGAAACGATGAAAAATCTGTTCGGCTGACATGGTTCGTGCAATCCACCTGTTTCTTCCATTTTATACCATGCTGATTTAATAGTAATCTCGGGATGGCAGAACTTGGTCTATTTCTGGCATAGTTTTACAAACGTTTTAGCTGACTTAATTTCTTAGTGGTCAGTTTACATTATTGATTGTTTTTTATTAGGCATTGATTTTGAAGAAGTAGGTTCAAAAATGTGTAAAATAAATTTGGTTAATAGGAAGGATCTAGTCATTGTTGACATAATATCGTCAACAGGATCCACCTTAATGGTTAAACAATTTTTATGTCCTTTTGACAAGTCTTTGCAATGATCTCTATTTACATCCCTCCTTGCTTTGCAGTATTCTTTGCATGATCACCATTCAGATTCCTTCATGCGTTGCAGTTATGAATACCCTTTTATGACAATATAAATAACTTAACAAGTAGTTCACTTCATAGAAGCTAATAAATTGATTAGGATTATACGAGACCGACTCTATCTGAAGAATAAATTTGCGAGAAATTAAGTAAAAACATACCAGTCTTAATACATGATTAATCTGCTACTGATTAGACGACGCAGATATGAACCTGACGCCCAGGCCGGAGATTACGCGAATGAATATGTAACAGGAAACAGAACGATCGCGGACCACTTCCGTATCTTATGGAAATCTTGCCGAGTGATAATTTTTTGCCCCTCGTTTCCACAATGGGCACGGTCGGCGTACGTACGCACATACATATGTAGAACGTCGAAGCTACAGGTGTCAGCGAGAACAGTATTTTTCAGTGAGCTCTGGGCGAGGGTGTAGGTGATAGAGGCAGAGGGAGGCCGGGTAAAGAGCAAACCGGGCGGAGGAGAGAGAGAAGAATGGAAATGGAGAGTGTACAGAACAGAGAACGCGAGAACGAGGCGGACAGAGAGAGAATGATTTCACCGTGGGCAGGATAGCAGCCATGTGCCGGCACGCACGTTGAATCTGCTAAACGTTCCCGCTCGTGCGTGAAATGCCTCGATATCACTGTTTTATTTCGGTTCGTTCGTTCCACGGCTCTCTCACTTTTGAAATTCTATCCTTTTTACCCTCGACCCGTTCGCGAATCGGACGAGCAACCCTTCCTCGATTCTCGTTCTCGTTCCCGTGCTCGTTCGTGCGGATTTGATGACCCTTCCTGTTCGATTTCATGATCATTTAATCGTTCACAATTAATTAAAACCCGACCGTGGCTAGCTGATGCGGTTCGAACAAGGCTCTGACCGTTTGATGGATCTTCTCTGTTTGACCGACAAAGGACTCATTGCGGGTGGAAAGACTGATGCTAGAGGCAATTGTAAGCAGAGGTGCCTAAGTGGGATATTATTACTCCTTCAGAATATGCAAGTCTGCAAAATGGGGACTGTTTGATGAGAAAAAAATTATTTGTGAATTTTCTAGGATGATCTTAGAACTCTGTGATTAATGTCAAGACCCAGTCTTTTAAGTCTTTAGGTTTGATTTAGGAATCCCGCAACATTACTGGATTGGAGCACTATACATGTCTTTCAATAGATCTCATGAACCTTCCTACTCAAAATTGCATTGTATAAATACATTGTTCCAGATTTTTAGTTTACGAAAAGACATAACCCAACATTTTCCAGAGCCACACAGAGCAACACAGTCCAAGAGGTTGCCGATAAATCGATAAATCGCGAAGTGGTCCGTTAGGTCAATTTAATTAATAATTATCGACTAGAAGAGGAGCACCTTGCACAATGGCGATACTTCCTCCTGGCGTAATCCTTGGAAGATTAACGAGCCCGTACCAGGAGGGACTTCCCTTTCCCTTCGTCCTCCAGCCACCCGTCTCTTCCTTCTCTCTCTCTCTCTCTCTCTCTCTCTTTCTCTCTCTCTCTCACCCTCTCTTACCCTCGTCCATTTTCTCTTCTCCGCTCACCGGTCCTCGCCGTCCTGGTCCCTATCTCTCTTACAGCCGCAAGACGCCATAGCGCGCCTTGCGGTGGTTGCGGCAAGAACCGTCGCCGTACCCGCATTAACGCAATTATGAATTTGTCGCGTTGGGATCTGACAATACAAGATGTCGCTACCACTCCACTGCTCTCCTAACCACCCTCGGCGTCCTCCGACACCGTGAACCCGCCACCCCACATTTACGCTAAAACCGATTCTCGACTAAACAGACGGAAAGAACCTCCGGCAATATCCACTTTACCTTCAGCAACAATTCTCCTAGAATTAAATATTCCACACTTCCAGTTCCATATGTTCTTGTTCAATAACTTTATGCAAAGCGAACACTGCAGTCTGTATCTACCAAAAAATTTTTGAGCCATTTACGAATTGCAATTATTCGGTTAGGAATTATTATTCTTATAAATTGTATCATATTCCAATGTATACAAAAATCTTGTTACATCCTTCTTAATACTTTAAAATACTTCTATTCCTGTTTTAGGGCTTCAAAATGACAAAACTAATCTACCCATCTTCCATATACACCTCTACAGTCAAAAATCATTTACAATTTATTCGTTAGAAGGTTCTATGTGATGAAAGGAATAGAATAAGATGGTAAGAGAAACTATGACTGAAATTGCTCACAGAAGTGACCTCGCTATATCATTTAAATCATAAATATTTGCGTTAATAAAAATATACAGGCTGTTTCCGATCTGATGGTAGAACCGGAAAGAAGTAAAACTGGGGTTGACGCGTCTGACCATGACCTGCCCATTTTACTTCGTACGACTATCCAATGCACGAGTACCTGGCCCAATTTCAAAGACGACCTTCTCGAAAACGAAGTCTTGTTCAGAAAAACTTTCGACATGTTTGTTCCTATAGAATGATCCTCTTTCTGGCTGTACCAATAGTTTGAGAGCATCCTGTATTTCAGTCATTTGTATCCCATACTATATCAACTCGAAAAAAGACATTTCTTACAACCTAGAATATTTCTATACCACATGAAGTCTGTCATGTTATAAGAAATATTTCGTGTAAGAAATATTTCGAGCAATGACTAGACTGCGAATCTTTATGTAATATAATAATTTTCTTCGTTAATTATAAGACACAGAAACCATACAGGAATTTCTTCCTATCTTTAACAAATTTAACAAATTGAAAATAACATATAGATGTTCTTAAATTTTCGTAATGTTTTACTGTTTTAAATTACATCCACCCATTTTTGTCATAAATGCATAAAATCCGCAATCTAGTAATGATATACTAATTTTTAGTGATGCCCCAGAATCGTCATTCGAGTGCTAACGGTTAATCTATGCTTTAACAAATGAAGCTCTATTACTCTTCACCGAAAGCTAGTCATTCAATAACGTACGTAGCGTAACAACGATCCAAAAGATCCATTTCTGCAACAGTATAATAATTGATTCCCGATTCCTGGCATCACGCAATGGGTAAGATCCTCGGACAGGACACGGAGCGTAATCTTCTCCATGAAATCGATAGCGGATGTGCATCGCGTGCCTCCTTGTTAACCGCGCGACCGTTTCGTGGCGAGGAAAGCGGGCGCAGTTTCGGCCGACCGAAGTTAGTTTCGAAGGGTTTCGACGCTATCGTCACCGGGGACGATGTCCCCCTGTAGCGTGTGGTAGCGTACAATGGCTAGAACGACGGAGGATCGTTGCGGCTGGCCGCAGGCGACTGCTGCGACCGGTTTCTCGCGACAAATTCCTCCCAGTTCGAGGCGTTTCGCTCTGCTAACCCTCTTCCGTTTCCCTCGGCGTGGCACAAACTCCGTTATCACGGGCTCGTGTTATCCCCCCGCGATTCTGCACCGCGAGAAAATCAATCGACCCTTGGGGGGTTGAACCTGGGGGGAGGGGGTGGCTCTGAGAAGGTCCAGTTTACTGGATGCAAGGACCTCTCCTTCCTGTCCCGATCTGGACCGGTCAGGATCCTCGAGGAGGTTAGAGAGCTAGCTCTAAACATCGAGAACCTCTAAGGTTGTTCTGACCGGGGTGTTCGATGGCGTTACCGGTGAATGCCTAGTCAGCCCTTAATATCGTAAGAGCTGGATCCACGCAAACAACCCTGGCGGACCTAACGCAGCCAACGGTTAAGCACTGGAAAGCCCCAGCTTTAACGTTCGACCGCCGCTGGCCCTATTATCGCTAACTAATAAGGGACCTAATTGAAACGTCGGCCTTTTGTTTCCAGTACTCGAGCGAGCTGCTCGCTTTTACAACCGCGCTTGTATACGCCGCTGTTTGACCAGGCTGACGAAGAGAGAGTGTGAGAGAGTCAGAGAAAGAGAAAGCGAGAGGGATAGGGAAGGAAGGCGAGGCTCAAGCTGGTAGCTCAAGTACGGATTGAAATTAATTTTCGAACTGGAATCCCTCGAATGAATGAATTTTCGTCCAGCTCCTCGAATCCCCGCGCAAGATCGATAGTCTCTCAGGGGTTTCGAGCGTTCCCGTTCGTTCGTCGCGCACTTTTCATCGTAGCGATTGTATCGATGAGTTTCGATTCAAAAGTTCACCCGGGAAAATTTATAAACTTCGGCGGCAATCCTGATCATTACAGCTGTAATGGGTCTTTTTGTAGTCTTTGGTGTCTCATGGTTGAATATAACCGTCGTGCTTCGATAGGGAGGTAAGGTAGACACGATTATTATAACCATTGTCATCAGGAAAGATCGGTTTCACCCTCGGCGGCGATCCACGGTCAGTCGAGGAGAATCATTTTCGTGGCCCCATATTTCGTATTCCACGCATACATCCCCAGTGCCCAGTCCGAGCAGGACATTATTCCTGCTGGTTGCAATCATATTAGTTTCCGAAGTTATTAGAATATTTATGCGAGACCGACGTGGGGTTATGCATGATGCCCGGGTTCCTCCTCGCTCGCTACCGTCCCCAGTGCTGCTCGACGTCGCAGACGAACCGTACATTCCGTGGAAATCCTTCCGATCGATGAAAATGGGGAAAATGCGTGGATGCGGCTTCCATGCTCGTCGAATCATTCGAAACGTCCCTCTCTTTGATCGCTCATTCTCTAAAGAAATTACCTTTATTATCAAACTTTCCAAATTTACTTTCTGGAAATCAATTCGTCAGAATAATTAAATTTTCAGCTTTGATTGTGAAGTGTCACGCTGGCATTTTCCTAAAAATGTATTGAAACACATTCAGGTATTTAGTTTGCAGCTACAAGATATTGAACGAATTCCGGGGTGCATCGACCCGATATTCTGGGGTGCATCATCTATAAAAAAACCGTCTATAAAAAAATTAATGGACGTTTATACGAAGTTGTCACTGTTTTTTTCTAATTTTTTAAATGTATGTGCGATGTTGCACATCTCAACATTCGGGGAAAGATTTTTAAAAATTGTTTTAGGTTATTTCAAGATTATTAAATTTACATCTTTCTGCAATCTCTCTCTTCGCAAGCAACAAATCAATTAAAACCGCAGCTACCGGAGGACAATTCCAACAGGCTTAGCCGTTTAAAGAGAGGAATGGACTGATTAAGGTGGCATCGTAATTGAGCGAAGGTCGCGAGAGGAGCGACCTGTGTTCTCAAGAAGAGATCTTCCTCTCCCGCGCGTGCGAGCAGACAGTTAAAACAGCGTCGACGATAAAACCCTTCTTACCGGGCAATAAAGTCTCCAGCGCGTTACAAGACGCGGCCCGAAGATAGTTGGTTGGGAAAAGAAAGAAGGAAGGAAAGAAATCCGCGAGATATCTCCCCGCGGCGTTTTTAATTTTCTATGGTCTATCATTTGCAGCACGTGCTATGTGTTCATCTTCCGAGGCAGTACAGTAATTCGAAGGCGAAATCGATAACTCCCTGCGGTGGAAAATGGGCCCTGTTTCCTTTCCAGGAGTCGCTGAAATTGTCGAGAGGACTCCTTTTGTGAAAATCTGGAGAAAGAGCATTGCCAATTTGGGCCCGATGCAAGCTACAAGAGATTGAACGGAAAGCTCCCCATATTTTACAAATACTAGAATACTGAAACTGCAGTTCATATGTGTGTCAGGGCTAACAAATGGTTAGATCTCGTCTCATTATACTTGTATAGTACATTCTTTGAAATTTAAACAAGGGACAAAAATAATTACTTCTACCATAAGAGATTTGTTGATCCATCAAAGAAATCCTTCCTGTGAAATGATTTATAAGAAAGAATGAAAACGCAAAGATTCATAAACAGTATATCGGAATAAAACCGGAGATACTAATCGTTCGAACCAAAATTAATGGCACGGACGAAATGTAGATGGTCGGTAGCAATTGGCCACTATTTCGCTGTCAAATATTTATTCCAACCGAGTACGCACGAAATCGGCGAAACTTTCGAAACGTCGCTTGCATTTCGACTGTGCCTCGACTGTTCGGCGCACGTATGAAGCAAATATTCGCCGCTAGAACGTTAAATGGCTGTGTTGCCTGCGAGCGTGCCGAATCGAGAGAGAGAAATGAGAAAACAGCAAAGGAAGCGGCTCTACCCAGTTGTCGTGTGGTAGGGGAATGAATCTTTTCAAATGCGGCCAGAAATTCGCAGACAGTTTGTAGCCGACGAGCAAAGCCAAAGATATTCGGGAGGAACGAAGGTTGTTGAGAGAAACGGTTGGCCAAAGTTGATGAGCAAAAACTTACCTTGTTGACGCGCTGTTGGACTGACTGTTCCTGGAAGACTGTGCTGCAGGTCGCACGAAAAGCCACTCTGCCGTGATTTGCTCAGATACAGCTGCAAAACAAAAACAAGAAATATCCTTCAATGGTGTCCCTCTTCATTCTCGACTTTGTCTAAAGTATATTTATCAATTCGAATGCTTTAGATTCAAACACAGTGAACGAACAGTTGGAAACGTTTATTCTAACATGGCAGATAAAATTCTCTTTCTGCTAAACATGCTTCTGCTTTGTGTACTTTCCACTTTACCCGTCAGGAACGACGCTTAATTGTCGATTTATTTCTGTACGATCGACGTTGCATGATAATACACCTGTTATCACTAGATTTTAATACGATAAATAACTAGTTGCAATTTAGAACAGTAAAAACTTTTTAAAGAATTTAAAGATACTGTTCTATTATTTCCAGCTTGCTACAATTATTAAGAAAAGAAATGAATATTCACGAGGCTCCTATAGCTTTAAATTAATATAGATACTTTTTATTTTGCATAAAAATCCGCAGTCTAGTTATCAGAGACCATTTATACTTTCTAATATCTTTCATAGCTAGCTCCAATTTCTAGAACAATTTCTAAGCAGTAACGAATGGAATGTGTATCATGTCTAATAATCTGATCACGTTTAATCATAATCTGGAAACATGTTTTAGAGTCAGTATGATGCATAGACGTCATCCCTTAAAGGTTGAATATTAATGATGGCAAAGAAACTTTGCTGCCTTGAATATAGTCTAAATGAATAATTTATAAATGTTTAATACTATTAGGAAGATCATTCTGCAAACTCCAGAACGTTTAACAGTCGATGAAGGTACTTTGTCCCAAACATGTAAGGCAGTCCACGTGTCACATCCATGCCTCTTGCTCATCTTCCCTTCGAAAGCATCGCCACTCGACTTTCGTTCTGTTCGCCAATAAGGAACAACCCCGCGTCCGATCAGAGAATTTCGGTATCCCGATCACGCGCTAAGGGTGAACCATCCCCTTTAATATTAGGACCAACTCGGATGGCCTCGTCTTGGTATAAAATAAAGGGCTGACATGTGAGCACAGAGCGGAGAGAGAGACAGAAAGAGAGAGAGAGAGGGAGAGAGCTGCAGTCGCGTAAGGGAAGGGAAGTGAAAAGAGAGCCTCCAGAGGAACGAAGATAGAATGAGCAGGGAAGACAGCCGAGGGAAGGGTGGCTTCACCACCATCGTGAGGGATGACTGAGCGAGTCGGTTAAACGGGCGTCTTCTTTCATAAATTTCGAGGGGCCCCCGGATAAAGGTTTAGAATAAATCGTTCGACTTGTTATCCACTCCGACGTCAGCGGATAACGCCAGACGAGCGCTGCAGTTACTTGAAGTATCTCAGCGATTTTAAGAAACATTTCATTAACTTTTCGCCAGCTGTCTGAAAGAAATCTGTGTACAACTCAATTATAAAAACAGCAACCAGTCGGAGAGTATTTGTACTTCAGCGTTTTCGCTTGTGTGTCCAAGCAGCACATTCGACTATTACAACTTGTCTGAATAAAACGTTACGCGCGTGTAAGGTTGAAGAAACATCTACCACTATAGCCTATTAAATAGACGTTCCAGTGACTATATTGTATCTAGAAGAAGCTCCATACTTACTTCTTAAAATGTATTATTGAAACCAAGAAGTTAGATCACCGAAAGACGAATGACACAGCTTTAGAAACGCTCAAAGATGATCCCACCACTGAATTCACTTATGACACACGGTTCGAAAGACAAAAATTCCAGAATAAATCGTATTCTCTCGGTGTTGCAGGCCGATTACGCCGCGTAAGCCGTCAACGTTGCACTTTGCACGCCATAACTCAGCCGTCTCGGGGAATGGTGTACGCAATATGAGAGTGGAGGAAGAAGAAGAAGCGGGTCTGAAACGCTCATAAATACGTCCTCGAAGATCGCACAAATCGCTAGTTCGAGGCCAATCCCCTTCGACGTTCCCTGCGAGAGATACGAGAGGGAACCCCTCTTCGTCTCGCGGAGTACTGGCTACAAGTATATGTGTTACATTCATACATGTATATATATATATATATGCGCATACGTGCCGATATAACGTCCATAGGCACTCGCGATATAGAAAAGAAGCGTCGGAGAGGTTCGGAGGGTTTCGGAGGGAGTAGAGAGCCAAGCAAGAGGGCAGAGGAGAGGGCAAACCAGCCAGAAAGCCAGTCCAATTTCTCAAACCTGTCCAATCCGTGTCGTATGCAAAATCAATCACGCTCCGGCATCTCTCTCGCCATGGCAGCATCCCGTTGCTTCCCCAGGAACCCCACGATTTTCAAATCCGACCGAAGCCACACGGTAATCCAACTCCCGAGGCGAAACTTCTCACCCATCCGCGATCGCCTGGACGCCGAAACATCCTCTTCGTTCCACTTTTTCCGATCTCATTTTCCAGTCGTCCTCCGGCCGTGAATCTTACACGCCGCAAGCCCCTCCCGCATTGTCGAACTTAAATTCGCATCGGCCCGTTCCAATCGAAAATGAAAACCTTCTCTCTCTCTCTCTATCTTTCTCTCTGTTGGTCTCTTATTTTAAGATTCCCTCTGCTGCATCGTTTGAAGCTACTTCAGTCTTCGAGCAAGAAAATTTTATTCGATGCAGATCTCATTCTTCAATTTTTGTATGAATTCATGAATATAACCCTGTCTCAATGATCTTTTCGATGTTGCTCTAAAGTAATTTTATTCTGAAGACTTTGCAAAAATTCAACTAGAGTCGACATTAATTGTACTTTACCGGATGCGGGTCTTGTTCTCCAGTTTGTATTGTATATGATTTCGTGAAGAAGGGATACGTTCATCGTATTCAACAGAGCATTTTTATCAAAACGAACCTGTGAATGCTCCTCTTGGTTCGTCACTTTAAGATAGATTTTGCAACTGGCCACAGCTATTTTACTCTTAAATCCCTGCAGATTCTTCGTCTTAATTACCTATACGTCTTCGTGTACGAACACATTTGTAGGCTATTGGTTGTACACATTGTAGCCAATCCTCCAAAAGAAAGAAGGTTAAGATGCACTTTTAATAATGTCCACTATCCGCCCAACTGTACAGACATTAGTTTGATGATGTTTAGGTGCACCAGGCAGAATATACAAGTACTGCATTGTTTCTTCCAAAAAATATATGTACATGTGTCTTCTCAATTCCCAAGCCAAGGTATCGGTCATTGACCGAGGATGCAATTTATTTCGCAGAGAGCTCGATCATGCGTGCGAGAGAAGCTGGAAAGAGGAGGCCCGAAACCCATTAGAAAGTTCCTTCGCATGTCCGGCCGAAGCCTACCCATTGCTATGCATCACCTTCGATCGCAGCTGCAATCATTAGAGGACTTAAGGGAGAGCGGGCTTGGCTAAGGGTGCGAAGGCCACGGTGCCAGCCTCAAAAAAGTAATTTGTCCTTTTTGGAAGGGGTTGGGTGGCGCTGGCGACTTCAAAGTGCTCACGGGACATTTGTCCCAGGCTTACTCTGACGAGAGCAATGTTCTACTTGTGCACCCTTTCTACTTGGCGAGGCGCATCAGACTTGCTGATTTTTCAACGTCGGGACGTTGTCCGGCGTCGGTCCGTGCGTCAAGGGCCCCCGATGTCGGAACTCGGACGACGAAGGAGGGCGGGAGAGAGAGAGAGAGCCTGGTGGCTACCGAGGGGTGCGAAAAGTTTAGCATACGCATTTTGTACATTGAAATCCCGACACGCTCGTCCAACTTTAAATTGAAACCGGACTGCCGCGCGCTGCCACCGCCCCGGCGTCGATAGCGCGCTGTAGTCGTGGTCCGTGCAGCCTAGAGGAGACTTCCGAAAACGAAAGATCTCTGACACCCCGTCACTGTTCCGATCAATCCGGTATGGACAGGAGATGGCCTTCAGTGGCGTCACCTTCGATTCCCAGGACATGGTTGTCGGTGATGCATCATCAGAGGATACAACTTGAAGAAATGCGATGCTGGATGCTTTGTGGATGATGAGTATCCTCATCTTTGGTTCTCATTGAGTACTCAGGTTATGACCCACTTTGAAAACTTCCTTAATATTTTTGTAAACAAATAGTAATATTATTATAGATTTTTATGTTCTTGGATGGAGGAATAAAAATGTGGTTGAAACACCGGAAAATAGAAATTGAAAGGACGTTATGACACTAAATCTCAATATGCAGAAATATTGTCATCTTCTAGAGAACTGTCACAAATAGGAGAGATTATACGAAAATTACACGCGTCTTGTGCTCCAACTGCAAATTTATTCTTACAGAGAATTCTACGAGTATTCTGGTGGCGTTCCCAGAAGATGAAACAGCATAAACAGCCTAACTATCGCCTATCAAGAATGCAGAATAGAGGACACAAGAGAACATAGATTCTCACGGTTTTTAGCGTTCGACGTTGCAGTAATCCAATTTACAGGCGACTTTCCTTGCAGCGTCGGTCGGTCTTTATGAGAGGTGACCATAATGAGACCGGGCATTTTTAATTAAATAATACTAATCACGGAAACCCTCTTACGCGGGCAAATCTCATCTGGTTGGCTCCTCGCCGTGGCCCATTCCCCGCCTATCTTTCTTCCTTCCTGCCTCTCCACCTCTCCACCTATCTTCCTCTGTCTTTCGGCGCCGCGAGTCGTCTCTCTTTTAGACTTCGAATTGTAATTAACATTTGGTTCTCCCATTAGTGTAATTAAAGTGCCATTCCATAATCTAGGAGGCCGAGAGAGAGAAGAGGGGTACCTTATCTTTCAGACTTCAGCCTCGGCTTGCGGGGGTCGTTTTAACCCCGCCGGGCGTCTCCAGCCCCTTTTCAGGAGAGAGAGCACGCCGACGCTGCGCTGGTGTGCCTGTAGCTTCCTTCGCCGATAACTCCTTTCTGGAAAAGGACTCTGCTAAGGGACCAGCAGCGGGGAGGGGAACGGAGAGAGAAAATTGAGGGATCAAGGGTGGGGATGAAAAAGAAAAACGGCGATTAAAACGTTTGGAAATCCGATCCCGAGCCCGTTCTCTCGCCCTCCGAGCTATCCAGGAACCTGAAACGCTCCCGGGATTCCCCGTTGCGCATTCGAATGGCTGACTCTCACTCTGATGGACCCGATAGGACGGCAGAGATTAATTTTAGATCCTCCGCGAGAAGTGATTCTGACCGGACGACCGTTATAACGCTGCCAGACTCCCTACATAATTTTAGCCGTGCGCATATTCTATTCAGAAGACGACGTAACGAGTCGCACAGAAAAATCAAGAACTTCGATTGAGTAAAACTCTTATGACTAGGCCAGTTCTTATTTTCTCCGTTAGCAGCGGTCTAATTCCAGCAGCAACTTGATTATTTTCATCATAAAATATCCTTTAGCTTTCCAACGAAAATGTTTTTCGTTTCACAAAAATTCTTGTGAACAAAGTAAATTGAATGGACACGATTTACCACAAGAAGGTGAAACAGCACAGTCTACCTTCCTGAAAAAAATGTTTCGAGCGTCTTGAAAAAATCCTTATGTACAAGGGTTTAATAAATTCTTGAATTGACACGATTTACCAGAAGGGGGTGGGAAATTCTTTACCCCCGAACAAGCTAGAAGATAAAGGCGGCACGAGCCACGCCTAAGGGAGACGAGACGGGAAGCGGGTGCCGGCGTTAAAATAAAGAAAAGCAAGGAGATAAGGAGCCGGGCGGCGTTGACATTTTCCGGTGGTTGAGTTAATAATGCGCACGGTACACAGACCGCCGAGTCAGAGGGGGTGGACCCGCAAAGTGCCACCATAAAGAGGCGCGGATGTGTTTATTCGGGAATTTGCCTTTTTTCCTTCCTCTTTGCCGGGCAAGCCACGGCGCTGCGAGATTTTATCTTATTTTCGGCGACGATCCCGAAGGATTTATGCCCTCTCGGTCGTGGTTGGAGGAAGGAGGACAAAGTGGGAGCGGGATCGCGATGCTGAAGACAGAGGGTGCGACCGGGACAGAGGGCGAGAGAAAGGGGTGGGCTACCGGAGTCGCCGGAAAAAGCGGAAGAATCACGATGCAATTATTTTCGTTCCAGCTCGTGAACGGATTTTAAGGTCGTCCGGAGCAAGCCGCTGGACCGAGGAGGAAGGAGAAGGAGGGCCCGAAGGCCAGAAAGAAGGATTAACCTCGTCAAGTGGGAGAGTCCGTGACAAAGACGTTAAAGTAGTCGAAGGGGATGAGATATATCGCCCGAAAATCTGGGGTGAACGTTCACATCGTTCGACCGTCCTGGGACGTCGAGACACTAATGGCATTTTTATTATTTCTCTCCCGGAGACCAACGCCGATAATGGGCCGCCTGTATGGTCCATTGGACATGTGACAGCCCTGACAGCTTCTCACCTTCCCGCCTAGATCAATGGTTAAAGCGTCGCAATGAGACACGACGCGCAAAAATCACGCCGTGCCGCCCGGAATACCAAAATCCCTGGATACGCATCTGACTGAGGGAAGATATATCTGTTGTTTATGATGATATCCGAGGGTCAGCTAACTTTGCTATCGTTCGTCACTGTATCGGATCTTCAATTTTTCCTGTACGAAGATCCTTCATTTTATATTCGATTCAGTTTTAGCGAAATGCCTGTTTTCAAGTTGTCACTTGTTGGTCAAAGTATGAGGTGCTGATGTACGTATCAATTTTTGTAGTGACCTGAATTAGACATGTATTATCAAGATATTTGTAACTTAATTTGACACATGTCTTCTTACAATTTCTTAAAAAGATTGTACAGTCCACTAATATCAAACAAAACACAAGATCAATTTCTACCGTAGTAGATTATTAATCAGCATGATTTTTTATTAGTTTATTATTAAAATCTTTAAGCAGTGTATAAAATGGGATAAGATTTTAATAAGAGAGCGCCAGTGACCATATTTTATTTTTCTCCCGGCATCATAAATTGGCCACAGGTTCGAACTTCAGGATTAAAATAGACGTCGGCGGGTGGAATGATAAAAATTGTAGAACTCGTAAGTGTATCGTAAAGAATACTGTCGACGGTTTCCGAAACGTCTAATGCCGTAAGATCGCAAATCCTAAATAGCACGTCGGAATATATGACCCATTGCGAACCCGTGTACCAGAGGAGCCATTCGGCTCGCTGGGTTTTGATGAATGAGGCTCGCATAAAGCTAAAGTATGGTAAAAGCCGCCGCGGCTACTGCTGTAATATTCTACCCCGGGTGCTTTTAGAATCGCTAATGACTAATGGCACCAAAAGGTATCCCTCCGCGATGAATGTTGCTGCACCAGTGCAGATTTTTCGAAAATGCCAGCTCTACTCCGGTTCTATATCATCTAATTTAATTTTCCATCGTCCTGACCCTCTCTAAACACCAAATATAATCGCGTAAGTGTAGAAAATTAACAGAAATGTTTAAAACATTGTCCATAAAGCATTGTGTACCTAGCTTTGGTAAAATTCAGTGGTTTCAATTTTTGTCTCGGCTAAAATTGTTAAGATAAAATTAAAATTGGGGTTTCTGCCTTCTCAATATTAGAGAAAAACAGGAAGAAGACTAATTTAATGACTGCTGCTTTATCCGAGCCTAGGAATCCATTTTTACTGTCATTCATTTCTATATATCGAAATTTATTATGATCTTTGCGGTCTAAACAGGTAAGAAGATTAAACACACAGTATTTTGACGACTCAGTTTCGGTTATTCTAATAAAATTGTCAACGTGTTAAAACAACAAATTTTTCATTAGAACAAAATTGTTTACCATGCATACAGTATCTTCCTTGAAAATCAAGTTGAAAGGTCTCTTTCAGTGGAACGTGCACGCGGTTTAATTACATCGAGAAGAAGCGAAGCCATGATTAATGCCTGTAACCTGACCATCGTTATTGCGAGCAGCGAGCTTATCACAGTGAATCGCGAACGAGTCAGCAGGACCATCACGTGCAAAATGCGCAGGAGGCTTAGTCGGGGCTTACGATTACTCGCGATTCGAATGGCAACGAGACCGACGGGAGAGGAAGAACACGAAAGAGAAAAGAGAAGTAGGAGGAAAACGGACGGAGGCCACGAGGATGGGGAAACGGAGGAGAGCGTTGGTCCAGAGCTCCGGATTGGCGCGGAAAGGAAAGGGGGAATCGAAAAGTACTTTAATATACGGCAATCCCCTTGGCTTGGAACTCGCAAACTCGGACCGACTAGCTCTCGTTGCTGCCTTCCCTCCCCGCTCTTTGTCCCTCCCCCAGCTGCTCCGCGTGTATTTCCTACCCGTAGTAGTCGTCGCATGGCTTCCGATGAAATTTCACGTCTTCCTCTCGCGGCCCGCCTTTGATACTTGCTGCCATTCTAATTGCTGAAACGCTCAGAAATCGGCTTCCATTTGCACGCAAAAACTATCTCCGCCGTCGTCGCATCGGTTCCGGGTAGAATCCATCTGATTGCCAACTTTGTGGCAGTTGCTACACGATTTTCGGGGCAGTGGACATGTACGGTCGATCTGCTATCTCATCGAGATTTAATTGGTTCGGAAAAATGATTGATATAACCATTAATCGCTAATTTTTAAAAAACCACCCTGTCAGTATTTTACTTGAGTAGGTGCAATAGTCACGTGGCTTGTGTCATAGACCTAGCAATCATTTAATCAGATGAGTATTTTCTAGTCTTGCCCACTAACATTGAAATTATCATACCGTTCACTATCAGCAGTCTGAATATTTTCACTATTTTATTTACTATTTTATGTGAGGATTAATGGATAGACGAATTGTGGTAAAAAAAATAGCAGACGGGATGCAATGGGGTGAAGAAAGAGCAGGAGAAATGAACTAGAAAAATGGCGAATGGCCAGAACGTGAACACCAAGTAAATCTGTTTACAGCAAATAATAGAAGTAAATGAACGCCACCGTAGAGATTGAAGCAGCCCAATAACGACGAAATACCGAAGACGAGATAGGAAACCAGGTCCCTCTCACTCGTCCCTTGCTTCTTCTTCTGTATAGTGACTGATTTCGCTGGCGAGTCCCACGAGAGCGTAACACCAATAGAAACCTAAACCGATCATTTATCCTTTTATCGAGCTCACTAATTCGGCGAAATTCGACGGTGCTTCGACTGGCCTTTGCAATCTTTCTTTATTGCGAAGGATCACCGTCCTACTATCACAGAATTGAAGTTTGAGAAAGCAGAGTCCCACTATTCATATTTAAGGAATGAGTTCGTATAATTCTGTTGCTTGTTCGTGGGACTATTTAATTGTCTAAATAAAGTTGCATTCACCGCGGTCAAGTTTTGTAGTCGCGAGGCGCGTTCGCTTCAAGATGTAATTCAGCTGAAACTTCGCTAACAAGATTTACCCGTAATTGCACCGGTGAAACTGTTCGCGTGTAATTTGTTTATCCCGGTCAAGCTCTTCACGTGCAGCGCGGCGCCAGAAACCCGTCGATTATCGCGTCTGACCCGAGACTTCCTCCTAGAAAACCGTGACCTTATTCCCATAAACCTGGGAAGTCGGTGCTCTTAAAGGTTTTGAAGTGAAAACTTCTCTAGGCGCACAGCGTACACAATTGCTGAGCAGTGAATGAGTCTGATACGTCACACTCCGAGATGAAACGCTATTCAGGTAAACTCGAGGGAGTCGAGTTTAGACGAGCGAGCGAGAAACAGACAGGTTTGCGACGCTGACTTTTTGCTGTGCAGTGAATGAGTCTGATCCGTCATTTTCCGAGCTGAAATGCTATTCGGGTAAACTAGACAGGTGTGCAATCGCCATAGAAGTTTTCACTTCGGTCATGCGGTCTTATGCGCACAGTGTTAGTTTAATTTTTTAATGTGCTTACAGAATTATGTCTTTTACATTGCAAAATGATTCGGTTTTAAGCGAATGTTAACGTTACAGCTGCGTTATTCGTTTTTCAATGTACTCGCACAATGATACTTGCAAAGTGGTTCGGTTCTAAAGGTACATTTATGCTGGAGCCGTGATAGAAGCTGTAAGAGTCATCTGGCAAGCATTGTTTCGCTCGTCGCATCATTGTGAACACTTTCATTATAAAACAAGACAATGTATTTCCACGCTTATGTTCTCATCGTTGCGTTGATCGTTTGTGATAGCTCTAGCGTGAACGTACTCTGCCAAATTCTGAAAAGCGAGTGAAACAAAACACGTTCTAAAATAAAATAAAAATTGTTGAAAGGGATGGTTAGAAGACAATTTTAGTAAAGCTTTAGTTCTTTATGATCTGTATGCAAAATTTAGGTAAAATAAAATTTTATTTCCTATATTAAATAATGAGTGTTGTCAAAAACGTTCAGACATGGGTCAGCTTAGTTTTGCTCTAGATTCACCAGGAAAAGTTTCATTAAAATCGACAACCCCACCACTGTGACCACTCCTTGTAATTAAATTGAAGATGGTGGGAAATAGAAAGGTGGGAATAATAGGATATATGAGCAGATAGAAATTAATGTAGCACGAATGTAGCTTCTGGCTGAACTACTGGTACTATTTGCGTCATCGACACAGATTTCCGTCTCTATTTTATATTCCTGATGAGGATAATTGAAAATATAAACGCACAGACGAATTTAGGCTCCAATCACGTAATTCGCTCGACTTTGAAGGGGTTGAAGGGACATCCGGGTTGGTGGAAGGCCTCCCCGAGGATGTTCCATAATCAAAGCATGGTCTCGATCGCTCAAAGACGAAGAAACCCCACCGGGGACGCCGAGAATCGCGGGACAACGGGGCCCGGACGTTTCTTTAGTCCGCGGTGGGGCGTAAACGGCGTAAAAGCGGCACCACCCCTTATCTACATATCAAAAAGGCAATCCGGAGAACTCGCTTATGTAAACGGCGTGGGTGGCTTCGTGTCCCAGCCGGGGATGAAAAGAATTCCGAAATCCGTGCGCTAATAAACCTGCTCTCTGCCACCACGGACCGACGTCGGGGGAAGCTCTGACGAGATATTCGTGGGGTTAAGCTCTTTAAGCCGCGGATTAAGCGAGCCGGCATGAGAATTTAAAGTTCTCCCGCGGCCGACGCCGACGATGACGAGCCGAGCCGAGCCGAGCGGAGCATAGCCCAGGCATAGTGAACACCGGCTCCATCGGCGCGTACGTGGAAAAATAAAAAATTAAGAGTATATTAACTTCCGGCGAAGTTTTTACATACACGCCAAGCGGATATTAACTTTTACGGATAATAACGAAATATCAGCCGACAGGATGAAATTCTATCCCGCCGAACAAAGTTGCAGTGCCGACCTCCGTGTGCACTTACTCCGCGTTCGTTTACGAGCCTAAGCCTCCTTCTGCCTCGATTTTTTCCCTTCTTCGAATATTGCATTTCACGATTTTATGCTTAGCCCGATTCCTATTCCATTTTAGAAACTCTTGGGCGTTCATTTTTGACACATAGAAAGCGATTGTTCAGTAAATGAATCTATGCAAGGAAAATTGATTTTTACAAAATGGCAATTTAATGCATAAATTAAATTTTCGTCTATCAAATAAAATTTCGTATTAACAGAATCTGTGCAGCTCCGATGGAGAGTAATTGTAAACCCTGGCATTTTGAAAGATATTGCAGTCAAAAAATTGCTATAAATTACACAATATATGTACTTCTAAACAAGATTTTTATTTTTAGAAAGGTTCCACTACTTTCCACAGAAAAAAGTTTTCAAAAATCACGTTGTTTGCGTCAGATCGTAGGCATGAGCCTATCAATAATGCATTCATGTATAGAAAAATTATTTTGGAGGTAACGATCAATGTAAGATGGAAACCAGCTGTCCGAGGAATTTAGTTCGAATGAGTTCGACCATGAGCCTCGTCGGCAAAAGTGTGGAACACGGTGGTACGATTTAATAACTCTCACAAAGCAATTCACGCACTCGCGACGCGGGGTTTCGGTAATCACGGTCGGAAGAATTTAATCAGCTTGAGGGCTGGGCCGAGTATTTTCAAGCAGGAACCCGTCTCTCAGTTCGGGCCCTGGTCTCTTTGGGTTCACCTCCGATTTCCAGGGCTCCTCGAAAAGCGGCTCCGCTCTTGCCGGCAACTCTTGGCAGCCCTCTCTCGCCTCTAATTCGAGCATTCGTCAGGCTGCACACACGAGCCATTATAGCCGAAAGTTTCGCCGGCATTAAATGCTAATGAGACCGACTGGATTTTCCGGCGGTCAGAGGCCACCACTCGTACCGATTACGATTCCCAACAGATTCGAGCAGACCGCGCAAAGCTCCCGTCCTTTTACTCACCGTCAAGATCCGATCTCAACTATTATTTCGTCCCGAAAGCTCTCCGCACCGAAAGCGTGGATTTTCCGGGACCGGTCCGACTCGCTCGTTTAATTGATGCTTGATCAAACGATGTTTCAACCCTTTTCTCTAATCGACATCCTCCGCCGCGAGAGGATGCTAATTTCATTAGAACGAAGAGCCTCGAAGAACTGTTTTTGTAGGTTCATTTAAGGTTTGTTCTTCTGAATTACAATCCGGTACTCTGCCCATAGGAGATTATTTCAGAGATTATTTGTTTGAATTTTCGACCTACATGAATTTCCTCATCACCTATTCGCAATCGTAGATTCGCTTTCTCATTAAACCAAGATAATATTTTCTAGACAAGATCTAAAGCGCCAATCTCTACCTTTGGAATTACAATTAGAAATTTATAACATTAACTTCTCGATCTGCAGTCTTGTTATTACAGATTTGATTCAAGACAAGGCGAATTTTTCTAAACGAATGAAAGCGCACGTTCGTCATGTTTAATTAAATATTTACGAAAGAAAATTGGCATCCGAGATTTTTCGCGGCGAAAGAAAAGAAAACACGGCCGAGAAATATGAAATATTTTACGAGCCGGTGATGATACCGTCCCGAGGCTGAAATTTATTAAACTATTAATGTCTTCTTGCCGGCGCGATTAACTCGCGACCTCAGAGACGGGGGCGATTAATTAATCACCGGCTGGGAAATTTGCAATTTAAAGGAAGGAATTAACTTCACGAGCGGCATATAATTTAATTAATCTTCTCCCTTCGATTAAACCGGTGCCCGTGCGTGAGCCTTGAGCCTGATACACGATTAATTCGAGGCGTTCCCGATAAGACGATGCCACGAGACAAAAGGGTGGTACAGGTGGTAGAGCAATATCTACCAACGCAACGGCGCGGCGCGATTGAGAGACCGGCCAATTAAGTGGACCCTGGAAAATTGGTTTTTAATTGAACGACGAAAACCGATGATATTAATTATAGAAGTCGATGGCTACTGCGCTGAGCATAATTAACGAAATTTTCGCCGGTGTTATGGAACAATGTAACTGGCGACTTTGCCCCGGGAAATTTAATAATAGCTGTCCGATCCGGTGTAAATTACATGCTCGTTGAGAGGACGGAACAGTGCTTTCAAACGAGCTCGAACTATGTCTGGATATCTCTATTCTTTCTCCTTTTATACACCGTTGAAACCGTGTTTTCTGTAATATACAATTTCTAGAAGACAAGTTTTTAAACCGAGCAATTTGTTTCAATTAACACTAAACATTATAGTAGTGTAATCACTACTGGCAGAAAATATTCAATCAACATCGGGAATATATTTATGAAATGATAGAGTAGAAACATGTCAACAAACTCATGAATCCTCCTGTCTTTTCACCGAACATAAAATAAAACATTGTTCATGGTAGCAACGTAGTAAATCTGAGAACTTGTGGGAAAACTGAATACTTGTTAAAACGTATAATGTATTTTCAACGATGAAAACCACGATAGAGACTGTCAAAAAAAAAATTCCTCAATGTTCGAAGGTGATTGAATCCTTAAACAATCATATTCATTTCCATTCGTGTGTACGTCGAATTCGACGAAATTTCGACGATTAATGCTGAAATAACTGGAGAGGAGCACTAAAACCATTTCCTCGCGTAAAACAGGGAACATCTACATCTCGGACGAAGCTCTCCGGTGCCAATGAGAGGCATAAACGTATGCAGGTAATGCAGTCGTAATTTTACTTAGCTGAAGCCATATCCAGCGGGCAACGAGTCTCGTTTCCAACGACACCCCGTCGTCCCCAAAGCCTGCAGACGCGACAGCCTCGCAGCCGCCGTTCACGACGCTGGCTAATGTCTTTTCTGTGTTGTGCTAGTCGTCGTCCCTCGACTGCGAAGACTCGAGGTCCTGGCCGAGGTATTATCCTATTTCGCGTGCTGTTCTCTCCTCAACGTGGATAACGCGCCCCCGCAACTTTCCAGAGACGCGTTGCTGACAACGGAAGCGCAAATGCAGACTCTGGACACTATGCCTATCTAGCTTTCGCGACACTTTTCCCATTATCATTTTCTCTCAAACGCTAAATAGTCAAGCAGCTTTGTCTTGTGAAACTTGAAATTTTCATGCTGAATTGCTTTGGGAGGAACGAAACCTTGTGGTGATTCTTGGGTATGAATATGAAGAGATAAGATACAGATAAGGTAACATGCCTAAGACGTATGTGATACCGTTGGTAGATTGGTAATCATTATACAGCTGATCTTTATGCAAAATACAAATGTTCTACCTGAATCGCAATAAACTAGGGTGAAATGGAAATATATTTTCTGTCTTAATATTGTATGTTTAATAGGTTGGAGAATAAAGGATTCGAAACAAGTACAAGTGATTTTCTTGTGCGAATATTTTATGTTTGGCATCTTCATTATACATATTTGGTTATTGATCGAGTAATGCGTTTCAGAAAGAAGCAAAAGTTCTCTTTGTATAGCTTGACTAGGGCGTTCATTCGAATCTTGTACTTTTATTTTAAAAAGTACAGCAAACGGTTCATATTATTGAAAAGAAGTAATTAAGCAAATATTGACAAAAGGGGACCCAGCTCCGATGATCTTCAATTTCACATATGTTGTCAAGGTCAACAATCCAAATAATTTTTCCTATTTATGTACCCATTGCTCGGTCTTAGTTTCGGTCATAACTGCAAAAAACTTTCGTTAAATCTAGATTACAAGTATACTTTATCTTCCTGCAACCTGTCACGGAACGGTAATTAAAATGTACAGAATCATATACAGGATCTCAAAGAGAAGGTTGATAGGTGGTTAGTTTGGGTTAGGAGGGGGAGGGGGCGACTTCATAACGCAGACGCTTACAATGTTTTGCATTTCACATGGATTTCTGTCTGTATTGTCTGGCCCGTCTAACGGCCCAGATCTAATCCAGAACTAACTCAAACCTAACCCAGAAGTAACCTAGACTTAGTCCTAACGAATTTCAAATCGATAAAGTCATATACGGCCGGCGCGACTACGCTAGCAATGTTCCGCATTTCACATGGCTCTCTGTATGCATTGTCGGGCCTCGGAGAAGGCCCTCTCCGCTTCCTCACGATCTAGTCACAACCAACTACAAATCAGTGATGTCGTAGCTTTTACAAAAGTTCAACAAAGATTACATTTAATTTGATGTATTCTTTCGAGATATTGAGCAGAATGTATGCAATAAACGATTGATTCAAAATTCAAGGTTTTACGAATATCTCGGAAACTAAGACCGAGCGACGGGTATATGTATAGGAAAGAGTTGTTGAGAATGTTGACCTTGACAACATATTTCAAGGGCAACGCAATCGGAGCTGGGTCTCCTTTTGTCACTATATACCAGACTATGTATTCACTGTTTCATTAGGAATCATACCCTAAATGTCGAACACTTATTCAACCCAAAAAGCATAAAACAGAAGCTCTAATCAAGTTCAATGAGGCAGGCATCATTTTCTTCATTTAAAAAAAAATGTATGTCTCTATTTCCTCAATTTTGGTTTTGATTGAATCCATAAAAGTTTTAATACATTTAGGTTCACGAAGCAAATATTACGGGTTTAAATGTTACGAATAACAATGACTATAAAATGTTTGTAATTCGAAGAATAAAAGCTGCATTAACGAATCATTTTCCGGAAGCTAAGATCGAGTTCCTAGGGACACTTATTAACAGGATGGCTGATCGAACCTGCATCTACTTGCGGCATTAAAGACGCTGGACCAGGGAAGGGCCACACTGGATCACGCTGTAATGTAAGAACCAAGCAATTTGTTGGTATCAGGTGCACGGGGTATCTCAAGTTGTAAGCCCCCCGGTTTCGCCCGCTGCCGGCAATTAACTCCATTACCACCCTGTAACGTCGTGAGCTGACTTGCCTTGTACGAAGTACGCGCAACTCGTTAAGCCTTCGGGTTTTGGACTTGGGCCCTTTGTTGAGCCCGTAGGGGCACTAGATGGGATCCGGGCTCTAAGACTGCCGTAAGTCTGTCAAGCGGCGTTTTGCAAAAAGACGGTCAGTTTAACTCCTTAGCAAAACTCTCGATTATTCTTACATATTATTCTTGCATTCATTTCCTCAGAAACTCAGACGAATTTCGATAGTTATAAGAATACTCGCGAACAGGATGGATCCGCCAAAGTTAGCTGCAATTGTTGCAATGTACTTTATAAGAAAAATGAAATATTCCAAAAAGAGAAAATGGACTAAACCATTGATAGTGCTTGCGATCGGATCTAACTAATGAGTATATTGTACAAGCAATACTACTCCTGGAGTCTCATTTGTATATATTTAACGATATATAATAATAATAATTTGGTAAGTTAATTTTTTAATGAAAATTGAAAAATCGGTGTCGATATATAAACATTTTTAAATTGAGGATTCTCTGACTTCTGCGTCAGACCATACTTTCCCGCCCTAACCTATACGAATGGCTGATAGTTGCTCGCCAAGGGAAAAATTGAACGTGTCCATTTGCGGGATTCAACTTACTGTTCGCTCTCCGAGAGTTTTTCGTGCAGCTCTCCGTTAACACTTTCAGTACCATGTACACTGCGGAATTTGACTCTCGAGAGTAACTCGCGATAGTTTTACTCTCAGATGGACACGCACCTTTAGCGAAGCAACAACAAACGAGGAGCATCGTGCGCGTTCCTCGCAGGTCCGAGGAATAAAATAATTCAAGTACAGGACCGGAGGGTGAATTATTTCGGTTGTCGCGAGACAAAGTGTAGCGTACACTCGGCGCGGCGAGATACATTCGCGGTAATATTAGCGCCAAGGGATGAAACCGGGACACGGAGCGTCTCGCGACGGTAACGTATGACCGCAGACCCCCACGAGTACCCACCGTCCATATAACTCCGTGGGTTCGATTCATATATTCATAGGGAAAATGGCAAGCAAGGCTCGCGCCGGAGGAGTTGGGCTAGTTTGGGTGGGGTTTGTGTGTACCGCGATTGCTGCCGGTCGCGACCTCATGCATACATCACGGACAGAAAGTGATGGAACGCACCCCCGACACACGGGTCACCTACGCGGGCAAAACTGTCAGTCTGACTGATTGCCAACTCCCGCGACGTATACCTCCGCCAACGACTTCGAACAGTCGCCGACTTGTCGGCGAAATACCATCACCACCACCTCCTATCCTATGGCGGTTCCTGGAACGGTGAACGGTGCCCAGCAGGCGGCGGAATCATCCCTGGTCGCGGGAATTAATAACGAGCGAAACGTGGGAATGGGTTTTGCTGAACTGCACGGTGTTTCGACAACGTGACACGCTGCGCTTATGATAATACCGAGCCCAGAGACTGGCTCGTGCTTCGCCAGTAATTTACTTGTCTTGTCCGGTATTCTCGGCTGCTTAGCGACGCCAGTCTTGCTTTAGCTTAGCTATCAACCCGCAGGAATTACAACCCTTTTGCGTTTATTTAACCCTGTCGCGATGAGTAAATTACCTGGGAGATGTGGAACCGATGAATTTAAGACTGTGCGAACGAACAGTAGAAGAACGAACAGTTGAAAGGTGATGCTTAGGTTTCTTAGGGAACTAGACGTGTCGTTGGGAGTTCAGAACT
Organism: Lasioglossum marginatum; assembly: GCA_028455795.1. Lineage (NCBI taxonomy): Eukaryota > Metazoa > Arthropoda > Insecta > Hymenoptera > Halictidae > Lasioglossum > Lasioglossum marginatum. The sequence continues at coordinate 3,418,558 of CM052272.1, forward strand.
TGGCTGAGGTAAAAATATAGAAGGTTACCCTATCTCTTGAATTATACGTCCGTGAAGACTCAGTCTTCACTGAGTTATCTTCATCAAGGTATTCCTTCGCTTTATCTTTCATTCCTTGTCTTCCTCACTCAATGTTATAATCCTTTGTCTAATATAGGAAATGTGGTTGGCTTTTATGTATGTATCTGTACAACATAGATCATCCTCAACACCTTGCAATGTAATTTATCCATACACGACAATTTTGTCTACAGACAAAATTTAATTTTTCTTAATTTTATAAAATTTTCTTGCTCAAACAAATGGTTCCGATGAATAATTAAACACGTCAACCTTCAACAACTCTTGCCAATTGCACAAATAATTTAGTATAGTCATTTCAGTAACATATTTGAGACCAATGCCACCCGTAACTTCCGACGATGGATAATTTTCTAGGGACGCAGGCATTTTGCTTTCAGTTTGAAGTAGAGTGATAAGGTAGATTAGACAATAATTAAACGTTGCTAGTGAGATTTAGATGCAGAGGAAGCCCAGACGCCCGACCATGGCACAATTTGTAAAACACTATATCGCGCCGCGGAGAAGCATAACCCGCGCCACCGGAGAATATGACGTCTTATGAGCAAAGACGCGCGGCGAAAGAGGAGTAGCGGGAAGACGTTAGAACGTTTACGAGCGGCGCACCATTAGACGGATGTTGTCAACGCGTAATTGCCAATGGAGCAGTAACTCACTTCCTACGACTTCGCGGCTTTCAGCTCTAACGACGCTTTACCGGCGACGCCGACAATAACAAATAACACCGGCTGGATACCGACACCTTCCGCCAGGAATCGCTTTGCGCGATCAACTATAGCGGAGGACCGACTATAGTTATCTTATGTAGTCATCTTGTGCAATATGTCATTACAGAAATCTTTTCTGTAACATGTTCACGCCGGGGTTACAAAAATGGATGATTTTCATTGCAGATATGTTTATTACTATCTATCTACGAGGATTAACCCGCGGATTTAATTTTTTTAGTAGGACATATTCTAATATTATAATATATAGTGCAGTGTTCCTTACGACTCTAATTAATGATTCTTATCAGAAGATTAAGTCTCTTCTTGTCGAATAATCATGTATCTCTAGAATCTCAATAATCGTGGAACGCGCCCTGTAAACCTGGCGTTAAAAGAAGAAAAATGGTGAACTTCCGTCGTAAACAAAATATGGTAAGTATTTCTGGTAAGTATTTCAATAAAATCCAGTGCCGTTTCCCAGTTCGAATAGTTGCAAAATACTATTTGCTCAGAATTCTGCAGCTCGAAAAAGTCTCAGTAGAACTCGGCACAACTCTTCTACATATTGGATGAGTGTTCCAGGCCGAATCTACCAATCCGGTTAATCCACGACTATTCCCGTGGCCAAAGACGGTGAAAAAGTTGTGCGAGGTAACCTGTTATCAAAGTCCCGGTCGTAGGACAGTGTTCGTCAACGGTCAAAGTCTGAGCGTTCCTCGAGACCCGCAAGTGACCATCGCGAAAAGGGAGTTCGAGAGCACGCAATGCTGGAGGTCAGACAACGAGGAAGGGGATCGAGAGAGAAAGAGAGAGAGAGAGGAAGATAGAATGTGTGAGAAAGAGAGAGAAGGAGCGCGAGTGGAAAGCGGAGGTCGAAGGGACGGATCGAGGCCTAAGCACGTTCTCACCCTTGGCGCTGCTTGTGAGGACCCTCGGAGGGCCTAACGAGCGGCTTTGTCATTTCTGCGTCTTCCTTCCCGTTCTCCCTTGGCCGTGGCCGCTTTCTCTCTTAATGACGGTTCCCAATACACGTAAATAGGTCCAAGCCCCAAGCTCCGCGTCGACTGGAGTCAGGATGAGCGCCGGTACACGCTCGTCTTCCGCCGTTAGCCACTCAAGACTGCATTCCCATCCACGCATGTTGGTTTATCCGGGGGACGGTTTGAATGCGCGTTAGTGGAAATTCTACGCGAGGCCGGGACACTTGTATTATCATTAACGACGATTAAGGCGCGTGCCAGCCGCGGTGATTTCGATGGAAACTGCCTCTCGACCGCACGTACGGTTATGAATACATTACCAGTCCGCCCGGGTTCCCCGACGTGCGCTAGAGGTGGCTTTTCCTTGCTAAAAAAATATTATTCCTCTAGATCCCTGCCTCCGAACAAGCGATTAGAGTGTTAGCAAAATGATCAAAATGCCGCGACTTGTCCGCTTCAGCTGGCGATCTTTGTGAAGATGCGCCAGACACACAAGTATTGCATTTTACTATTATGTACTTTACACATTTTACTATTATTTACTGCTATGCTTAAATTAAGTTTTGTGACAGTAAACACTTATATTGCAGTGGACAGAGAGCAAGGTGAAAGTATCCTCAATGGAATAATTAAAAAGTATCTGAGATCAGCTATAATTTACGTTAATCCTCAATTATCCAGTTTGTTTCAAGTCTAATTCAAGTGAAATCGCAACGAAAAAATTCTTTGTATTCCAAACATGTAGTAGAACGATGGAATACTGTGCTAAATTCTGACGATAAAATGAACTAAGGCTTGAGAAATGCAAATAACAAACGCGTGACTTCAAAATTACACGGAGGGTTGGAAGCATTGCAACTTCGAAGAATTGAAAAGGGCAAATAACGAATGCGTGACTTAAACCTTGCACAGGCTTACAGAGGGTGAAGATTTAATTGAAAGCACTGCAACTTTGAAGACTTGAAAAATGCAAATAACAAATGCGTGACTCGAAAGCTACACGAAACTATTTTTAAAGATGTACAGACAGCCATTTCTGTTTTGTAAATCGTTCAGCTTGATTACTTAGGATAAAGGGAATTCGAATAAAGAATCAGGGAGATACAGTCACGAGTAAATACATTGTAATAAAATGGAGGACCTCGGTCGATCGAGGAATGAAACGGTTTTGAACGATCGGCGATATAAATGGCGGAACGTCGTCAGATTTTTACGTATCCGGCCCGGAGTTTCTCGGTACACATTCCGCGATGCAGGAAACGCTGATTAGTATCCGGTAGGAGAAAACTTTTCGAAAGATCGTTGTACAAGTCCGCCTTGAGATTCTAATGGATTCTCATTTAAATAGAAATCTCGTGCCGATACACACAGGGGTCGGGCCGCCGCTGTATGCGTCCAGGATGGAAGGACAAACCAACGGGTCCAAGTGTGTTTGCCATCCGAGTAATGGCCACCGGAGGGTCCTCTCTCTTGGTCGGCCCGCCCTGGTCAGACCCGGTCAAGGATAACCATGCAGAGAATGGGCGTGCAAACAAGCCACCCATGACCCCATGTCCGTGGACCGTCTGCCCGTACACATTTTTGATCGTTATTCGATTCCACTATTTCACCGATGCTTCCTCCATCTTGTCCTGACGTTAATGGGTTCATACTATTGTGAGACAAGGAAACCTCAAACTGCAAGTTTTAGGTCCATCTTATATTAAATAAATGTCTTTATGTTCATGTTCTCTTCAGAATATATTTAGAGAAAATTTGGAAAATGTAGAAAGTACCATTAGTAGTACTGTAAAGATTTTTCTTCCACAAGAGCAGACCTGAATCAGATCCAGAGCATAATTCATGGTCAATTGACAGCTTCAATAGTGCTGCAAGTATTTATCTTTTTCAAGATGTATAAGCTCAATACAGGCACAGATACATATTAAAGTCATCTGACTACGTGTAATCAATCTTGGAATATTAATATTATGTGAAGAAGAAGTTTAACCCTTAGCAGTCGAGGGGTGACTCAGAGTGACCACTAAAAATTGCTGTACCATTATTCACAATATTGTTTAGACTATCAAATATGTCGGTATCTAATCAATTACTAAGCATTGAAGTATTGTATGAGGTATTATATCAATTGCATATCCATAAAATGAAAAAAATCATATACAATGGAATTACTCTAGGTCGGAAGAAATGTTTAATTTTCGAGTTAAAGCTTCGAGTACAAAGGGCTAATAGTTTTCTTTTAAATGGAAAATCCAAAAGAAATGATTAAATAAGGTCTCTTGAAATAACATGGTGATTTCTAATTGAAACTGCTATCGTTATAGAATAGTCCTAGTCACTAGTGCTTTTCTGAAGACTATTGAATGATCTCCAATAGACGAAGAGCTAATAAAATTGAAAATCGTTAAATTTGTAATGGGTACCAGCAGAAGTTGGAGTATCGAGGATAGTCGCGATCGACACGTGCACCAGAAACGAATCGGAGGCTGTTAACTGGAACGAGCGTTCTACAGTAAGAAAGCGTCAAGCGTCTAGAGATATTTCTGTACGTGTCTCGGTAACAATGCTGTTCCCTGCTGCTGGCGAACGCACCTATATATACATAGAAAACGTTCCTCCTGGCTTTTTCCCCGCTACAGAATTTTCACCCCATTTCGCAAGCATGTCACTTCCTGCCTAAGTTCGTATCGGTCTGCGGGCAAAAAGGAGCACGCAGAAACGTCGTCGGAACGTACGTATGCGTTCGTACGTTTTCACAATGGCGCCGACATCCGTGGTCAGTCGACTGTTGGTACTTTGCATGCAAACAGAAAGCGTTACATCTCCTCCTACCATTCTGCTGGTTGGTCAAAGGGACAGTAAATTCTGAAAACTACCAGCGTCGGGCCACTACTTATCGCTGATCTCGCCCTTTTTTTACATTCTTTACCGTTGACCCCGCGAACGTCACGACAGCAATCGGAAACAAATTCTACCATGGACATTCCCCTGGGAAAAAATCAATAGTTTGCAGATCCCAGGCAAACTTCAAAAGGTGGATTCTAGCAGAGAACCTCATTGACCAGCTTCAGAAACTTCGTTCATTTTGCTGCAATGAATAACTGAAAATTTAGAGATCATATCCCTGAAGTGTCGACCCTAAAGATTTCCAAAGAAACATCTTCTTGGACCGATCAACTTGAAACTTTAACTGTATATTAAAGAATATACAAGACGATAGATTGTATATTTTTTATTAACTAACAAAAAATCCAGGTATATAAACAGAACATTTTTTCCCCTTAAATCCCTCTGACAGTAATTTCTCTATGTTGATTGTAAGTAAAAAGACTAACAATAATTGGAATTTTTGATGTCAGTACAAACCGTATTTTTAAGCGAACGGGGCTGAAAAAATGGTGTACCACGACGAAAGTGTAATAACATATAAAAAGTTTTGGAAGAATTAATTTCATTCCATTTTCGTCGAAGAAGAATGGGAAATCGCGGGCTAAATGGGAGTAAAATTGAAAACGAAGGACAAGCTGGCTCTCGGGTTTCTCAGCGAGCAAATGCACGCGGGCACAACTTCCGTCAACAATTTTCCCGGGCAACCGGTTCAATTAAACTGAATCCCGGGGCCGGTATCGAATTCCGGAGTCATACGACCGGAGACATTTCTCGAGTGTAATGCTCCCGTCCGCTGCAGATTTGTTGCGTCCACGATACGCGAAAAAAAACGACAGCGAGCGGAATCAAATCAAAGTTGGGCTTGCAATTGGAATCCTAGAAGGAACGCGAGACACAGGAGAGGAGGAAGGCGAGGTGAGGGTGGTTCTGGGTGAAAGAGAAACAGAGAAAAAGAAAAAGACGAAGAAGAAGAGAACACCAAGAATAGGGAGGAGAAAACGACGGAACGGCTGGCTGGTTGTTCTCGCCGATCAAATTTCCAGAATGGCTCGAGCTCCATTAAACAGGTCCTACTTTTGCTCCTGCAGCCCGGAGAAGCCGGCTAACCCGTCGCAAAGCGTTCGAGGAATACCTCCATGGGCTGCAGGGAGCTAGTTTCCCCTTCATTTTTCTCGTGCCGCGAGTCGGAAAGTCGATCCACAATTCCAACAATCCCCCGGGTCTCACACGATTGAGCTCAATCCTGTGTCTGTTATTACCCATCCGCCTCGATGACACTGCCTTTTCGAACGAAAGTCAGTCTGTATTCCGCCGAAAATTTCGGAGAAACCACTAGAAACCCATTCCGCCGCTTTAACTGCTGACTTGTTCCACTGGCGAAATATAAAACCTAATGCTGTTCTCAACCTTTAACTTGGTTCCATAAATAAGCAGAATATTTAGATGCATCTAAATATGATTATCTAAGAGAAGTACTTAATAGACTAACTATAATAATGACTACTCTAATCTTTATGTAAAATATAAATTCTCTACATTTTTGCAAGAAACAAAGCTGCTTAAGAATTTTCGTCTTTCTGCAATAACTTTAGCAGGTTGAAGCCGGTTGAAGCAGATTGAATATATTAATACTCATTAATTCTTATAATATTTATGCTATTTCAAATTGTAACTAGTCATATTTGTCATAAATGCATAAAATCCGCAATGACGGCCATTGAATGGTCCTCTCTGTACATTAGTGGAGTTCAGTGTTCAATTGTTTCCCCTAATTAAAAAGTACAAACACACAAAACATTTTGTAAGAAGGTACGTTGAACTGAAGAAAATGAGAACTATTATCAATATGAGAACGTGTTAAAACAAGAATGATAATTTCAAAAATGATAATACAGCATCTTCTGTTTGGATAAACAAGAACATCTAAGATCCTGGGCAATTGCCAGCTAACTGATACGTTATCAGCTAGTTCCGCCATTTTGTAGCGACGGCCAGGTGGAAGTCTCCTTTCCCGTTGTGACCGGCTCTGATAACCAAGTATTTCGCTCGGGTCCGAAAGTTTGTCTACTCGCGTTACCTCGAGCTCCACGGCATCTCCTCGCCTATCCTCCTTGCCGGTATCAACAGCTACTCCGCCTCGCCTCGATATTTCCCTGGTCCAATATCCGCATTGTCTCGTCTTGTCTACGTCTTCTCGTGTGTCTAAACTAACCCTTCGGCATTCAACACCACCTCTTTCCGTTTCCCTCTTCTTCTCTTTCCCCGACGTGTTAGCCGAGTTTACGCTCGAAAATCATCCGGTGGCCCCTTCCTACCGGATCCTCGCCCCGGGACAAAGCTATCAAATGCACGTTGCGTCTTCGAGCCGAGTCGGAGCCGGCTCTGGCGCACTGGAACGATCAACGTTGTTATTCTCGATGAGTTTCGCTCGGATTTTTATCCCCTCCTGGCGTGAGAAACGAAAAACTAAAAATTAACACGGCTCCCTTCGCAAATTTGGACCCGTTTCATCACCCAAAAATATCTCTAATTTTCGATCATTGATTCTCATTTGAAGGTTCCAATAAATAAATTAATTTTACACTCTCAGCTTCCGAACGTTTCCGACGATGTCGTACAGCGAGTTTCGATTCTGTCAAGTTAAAGTAACGAGTTTAGTTGGTCGTCAGTCGATGAAAATGTTATAATAAATCATCAGGGTGGCAGCCGTCTCTATGAACAGCGCTACAAGTTATTGTCCATTACCCCGGCTGTCGTTACACAGTATTCAAATATTCCCTCAGAGGCAGTCGACGGGGCCGTATAAACCGGGAACGGCTAGGTATCGGAGTCCCGTAACCTGTAAAGAGTTTATCGAAGAAGAAGAAGGACTGTTAAGGGTAAAGGGTAGTTTTGCGAGCGCGGTAGAAGAAGAGCAGAGGGAGAAAGGAACGAGGATGTAGCACGCCGGTGAAAAAGAGAAGGAGAGGGACACTGTAGCGGGACAATCTCATCTCGATCCCATCGTACATCGTGCCACCCGAGGTCCTACATCTCCGGCCTCGTCCTGCGTCCCTCTGAGGAACCCGAACACCCTCCTACGAGTCTTCGTCCCCATCCCCGGGAACCCGTTTCCTTTACGTTCTGGTAGGTACACCGGGCTCCTGCGACCCTCGACGTGGCAAATTGAGCACACTCACCCCTTCGAAGAGAGCGAGCAGCGTTACGAGCGATATATGTGGACCATTCGACAGACAAACGGCTCTCTTTCCCTCTCGGATCCTCTCGTATTGTACGTCTTTTCTCCTTCTACCCCCTGCCGCTCTGGATCGAGGCGCGATCGTAAGTCGAGCAACGCGAGTCGATTGAATTACGAGTCGAACGTCCGAGCACCCCGACGACAAACAGAGACGTTGCACAGTGGGCTGGATCGAGAAATTTGGTGACATTTTACTATAACTCTTGAATCATAAGAGATATCCGGATGAAATTTCCACTAAAATTCATTAAAAAATTATTCCTATATGCTGATAATTATGGTAATAAATATACAGAGTGGGTCGCCACATTTTGCCATCTAGATTTACTTCATTATTATTACGCATAGCAAACAATGAAGTTGAATGGTTTTGAGAGGGACACATTCTGATGGTGCATTTTTTTTGTAGGTGGACGTGTAAAGAACATATGAAGGTGATTAATGTTTTTTTAAATGAAATCATATATTTTTTATTGCATCAGCTGATGCTCCTTCATATTCTTTACAAAAAAGTATTAATCTATTTGTGTAAAAAAATCATTAGTTTAGGAGATATTTTAATTGTAATGTCTATTTACAGAAAAGGTTCAATGTGACAACCATTTGCTTTCTGAATCGAGAAGTTAATGACTCATTAACATTGCGTAGTGTATCTGATGTTATTTTGTTACACTCATTGATGATACGATCCCTCATATTGGCCATATGTAACTAAAAAAGATGTGCTATTATGTCATTTTCCTGGAGCAGAGCCGGGAACTGGCAACCCATGGACCGCACACCAGCTGAGTTAGTTGAGGAATCAATTTTCTAAATGGAAATTATATACAGATTAACCGGTTGAGCTACTTTGGGAAACACTTTCCCAGAAGAAAATTGAAAATAGGTTACCCAGATGAGGTAGATTAGGAACTAGTTTCCCAGAAGCAAATTAAAGACAGGCTAACCAGAGGAGTTAGACGCGGTTTTTCTAAAACGAAGGACAGATTCTCAAGTTGCTGACGCCACAGCGAGTCAACGTCGACAGCGTTATCTGGTCGAAGCTCTCAATTTGGAATTTCATGAAGAGGGAGAGAGAAAAAAAGCGCTGAGCCCGAGTTTGTCGCAAAATGAAGACGGTAAGGAAGAGTGGAGCAGGCGGAAAATATCCTAGAAGCTTTTCATAAATACTAAACGATACCCAGGGCGAGGCCAGACGCGACGGAGGCCTCCTGAATCGGGCTCATCTCGCGCCAGCGCGGAAGCGGTGGTTTTCACTCGGGTCTAATAAAGGGTTAATTAATACGCTTTAAACCGTCGCTCTCGAAAGGGGTGCCTAGGGTGGAGGTACGACCTACAAAGTGCTCAAGAGAACCGGAGGGAGAGAGGGGAGCAAAGAGAAAGAGAGAAAGAGAGCAAGGGAGACGTCGGCTGTCGCCTTCACACCGTGCCGTGGCCTCGAATCAAATCGGTAGGTGTTATTGCGTGAATCCCCCCTTTTCTGACACTTTGCTTTCAGAATGCAACAAATGCCGTTCTGGAAGACTCCGCGTCTTCTTAGAGCTTTGGGGGAATGAAGTTGCCGAGTATTTTGTGGGAATCTGGCTAATTTGGATGGTGGATGAGTTCCTGTTGCGTCGGACGTTTGAACTTTATACAGCCTGCTTCTATTCAACACTATTAGTCCAATTTAATTGTGACATTTGACATTTTAGTACACTATAAACACTGTTCGACATTGATGAAATACTAAGAATCTTCTATAAGTTAGGTTATAAATGGATTAAAGTATGAGCGACAGAAGAGAAAGAAGAGCAATTTTATCGAACATCTAAATCATGAATCCCCAACGTGATTATCATCCTACTGTCATCAATTGGTGAAATCTCTGAGAAGATCTTGGAGACGTAAAAATATCAGTTTCTACTTATTATAATATTCAATCTAGCTTTTCAAGTTAAACAACAGAGACAATATGTAACTTGAAGAAAACGCTGTCCAAAAAATGGTTTAAAGAGCTGACTAGCTAATATTGAGCTGACATCTTGCTACAATCATCACCAATATGAAAATCGCAGGATTTCATCGGCTAAACAGGTGTCCATCATGAACAAAAATCGTGGTAAGATAGGTTAGTTACGGGCCAATGGTTGAGCAGCACGGCCACCCGTGAAATTTCGGCGAGCGTCTAGCGGAGTCTGCATAATTATCTTCTTGGTGACAGGGTACCGTAAAATCAGCCGCGTTACCGGCAAATCCGTACACCGGCAGTGGCAGCGGAGACTCGTTGTAGCGGCGGAGAAGCAACGACGCCTCTTCCACAGTAAACCCAATTTATTTCGTTCCGGGCAAGGGAGGTGAGAGCGAAACGAGAAAGCCCTTTTCGGGGTGGGCGCCAAACGGTGATGCCACCGGCGACTTGTGAACCACTTGTCGCTGTTACGGCCCCATAAATTCACGGCGCTGCCGACACACCGAAGAACCACCTCGCTCTCTCTCTCTCTCTCTCGCTTCCTCAGCTTCTCTCAGACTGCTACTCAGAGTCCCTCAGACGCGTGTTTGGATGCCTGCTTACTTACGTTTACCCCACGCCCAGGATTCACCGCCACGAGGACCCTAATCGAAATCAACGTTTCCGCTCGTTACACTATTCTATTGTCGTATCCTAACGGGATTTGGTACCTCCCACGACTACGGGAAAAAGCAGACCGCGACAGGGATCTTCGACGGATAAGGTGCTCTGCTGATTCTCCAACATCTTGCTGTGGGGACGATTCCTGACGCAAACACACTCGTCTGTCGCAGAACAGTATATCAGGTTGTAACGTGAATTAGTTCAGTTGAGACTACAAACGTGTCTTCACTTTAAGAATTTTGTTACGACTCCAATGTATATACCTACGATCAACAGCTAAATGATTCGATAAGATAATATCTGTTGTATCAAAAGAAGTTAGCACGTTGAACGCCATGGCAATCACCGGTGACCGATACTATTGTGTTGCTTAAAGCTGATTGTTACAAAATTGATGGCATTGGACATCAATTTATTACTGCCGAAATCAACCAGATTATAACGTAAGGTCAGAATTCCATTATTCAGTAGCTAACATAAATGAAACTTGTGTGAACGCGACATTCAACGTGATAACCAAAGTAGCACTCTGTCTGTAGCCTCGGGCTCTTCAGAACGAAAGACCAGCCTGAAACACTGATTTCTATTCAGTTCCCAATCGGATCGTCATTGGCAGAGTCACGGCTCGCAGGATTGTATCGCCGGCAGCGTCCCGGTTGTCCTGAATTTCTTCGGCAGCGACGCGTGAAGAGGCTCGACGGGGGTCAGGGTGCCGTTTGTTTCCGCGACATAATCGTCTTGCACGGTTGCTTTTCAATCTCGCCTCATAGATCGGCAACACACAGTCCAGTTGGCCGAGGTAGGACCTGGCGCGATACGGTTCCACAGAGAGAGATACGGGCGGGACCGGGCCTGTTCCCTTCTCTCTTCACCCTTCGGCTACGTCCCTCCTCCTGGTGGCTCTGGTCGTCCTTTGTTGACGGTCTCCGCCGTTCCACGGAAACAGTCGCCAGGAAGCGAGCTAGCGCAACGACGAGGACGCCCACGACCGTGACGTCATACACCACTGACTTCATCTCGTTATGTTACGTTCCACGACGAGACGTCGGATGCAGGAAGCCTACCGTTTCTCCCTATCCCTTTCTTCCCGGGCGTCGTCATTTCCATCGCCCTTCCACCACTATCACCATCCTCGTTTTCTCTCTTCCACCCAAGTGTCTCTGTCACCCTCTAGCCTGACCCTCTTCGTTGCCGAGCTCTGTGTTCTCCAGCCGTTCAACCCGTTAGCTCCTGGGCGGCCCGCATGGCGGACTCGGAAAGCCGCAAACCCTTCGGGAAGACAGATACCGGGGATCGATACTGCTTAAAGACCGTCCGAAAAAAACCGTTCCTCCTTCTGATCTCTAGACTCTGGTGGACTGTGCACGTGGGATGTTAGACAGAAATATGAAAGGCGTATAGTATTGTTTTTTGGAAGACGACACATGGAAACGTGTTGCATTACTGACCATCCTACTGATACTGATTCAAACTTCCAATGTAGCAACAAAATGGATGGTTATTCTCAACAAATGTTCATCAAATGATATGAATCGTTATGTTGAAAGAAAATTGAGATTGCACAATGAATGTAACTTATTATAAACCTGTACGCTTTCCTAGCTAACAGTATGCGATGCGACTGATGGCGTAAGTAGACAACCAAGGTCTACACTGTTCATTTTCAAACTAATCATCTTTAAAGGTTTGGCTAATCCTCTATCAGTTACAGGGTCTCGTTAAGAAGCACCGCTAAATAAATTGAACGACTTCTCGTGAAAATCGTTTCAAAAGTCTATTTAATGGTTAAACAATCTATCTTGGCTTATTTTTCAGACACGTCGGGTTCGCAGACCGCTAGCCAACGGTGTCTCGGTAGTTTCGCGTCAGCCCCGGGACGACGACGTCGAGCGGGAGACGAAGAAAAAGGATCACGAGGAGGAAAGACGGGGCAGCGCGGGGTAGTAGCCATATATACGACGGCCCCCATTGAACGTCGTACTTTGAAAACTTTGGACGTTAAGAGAAAGGGTAGCTGGCTGCTCAGGACGTATTGTAAAGGCTCCGTTGCCGGGCGATGGAGATGGTTGCGCTGTGTCGGTGTAGGGTGGCGCTGCTGCGAGAGACCTCCTAGACATCGTTTCGATTTAAGGAGTGCCAGGGACCCATGGGGTGTGCAGAAATGCTAGGATTTTGGATTCTATCAGGGCGGAGTCACCAATCCGTGGGACAAGGGGGGAAGCAATGAAATGCTTTCATCCTGGTAAAATCTTCGGACGAGGACGACATCGGGGTAGGGAGACGACGGGATTCACGAAAACATCGCAAGACGAAATAGGAATTCCTTCGAGATCGATTCCGTTTCGTCGAAGCAGGAATCGGAGAAGTGCGTGCCGAGGATTTGACGGGATGACATGATCGGAAGTAGTCCAGCGTCGCGCATTGCGCCGGAACTTCGAAGATCTTAAACGATTCGAGTCCAATCCGCGTTAAGCGCGATGCGAATTTCCCCGACAAACCTATCAGCGTAAAGATTGGCGAAAACGCGAGACAGAGATTCTGAGACTCCATAAACCCTTTCGAAGACATTCGGCAGCTCCCGTTAAAAACTTGCTCGTTCTCTTCTCAAAGGATCGTTCCGCTTTGCTTAACAATTACTCCAAGAAAAATAGCGCGACCAGTTGCCGAGGCCGTGTTTCTCGCGCAAACAGCTAGAAAATCGATCCCGCGAGAAAGAGAGCAGCCACGAGAAACTACGTCACGGACGAATGCAAAGGAGGATAAACAAGTTTACGCGACCAGCCGTTTTCGAACGAAACTTCGCGAAACGCGAGAGTTTCCAGCCGGATTCGCCGAGCTGTTGGTTCCAGGACCCGGGCTGAATTCGCCGGCGTTATTAGGACAATGGTCCATCAAGGCTATCAGAAGGAAGTCATTCCGCGCAGTTCGAAGGCTGCTTGCGTTCTCTCTCGTAATAACCGTTCGTCCATTTTGTCAGTGTAAAGACAGCTTTTAGCCATCCACCCACCTAAGCCGCGTCGCGCCGCTGATGGCAGGGAATGGTTGAAACGCAAGGACTCGCGCTAATGAAGGACGAGCAGCAGCACGGCTGCCTCGGCACAACGACACGCCGAGCAAAGGCCAACAGGTCGCCATTAGAGCATACTGTTTCGAACTACTAATAGCCAATTCATGCGCCACCCGACCGAACCCGGTCCGTCGGTTGCCCCTGCAGCTACCAGATTGTCGCCCCACATAAATAGACAAGGCCGCTGGGACCTCCCTTCGTCTTTACCGATTTCTCTTCCGCAACATCGTCCCATGAAATGCCGCAAAATTTGCAAAATATTTATCCCTGGGTGGACCAGTGGGTCCGTGAAGGTCCTGTTTACATTCATCCTAACAATTATTTTATGTTACTGTATCAGGAATCACCTAAGCACTCATCTGCAAAATCAAATTCTACTTGCCAATTTGGTGAAAACGAATGTTAAGTGTTTCCATTGGCTTGCTGCATTCTTTAAGGATAGCGTCTACTCAAATGGGTGTGAGTGCACACACCGCTAGACTATAATTCTCATTATTCGGCATCATGTCGCGGAGCCGCGAGAAACAATGTGACAGGCGACAGTGCTGCCGCCTATCGCGGTAAAAGTAGGATTTTTGAGGCAAATAGCACCCTAGATTGATCTTTCATCTAGCGATTTAGACTACTAAGACTGTAACGGTCAACTGGTGTGACGAAAGTTAATGATTGGTTTAATATTATTTCAGGCGAGTTAACTTGTTGTATTCCCTAGTTAATAATTCCCTTGGAGTATTAGAATAATTTAGAATCAGCGAAGACCTAGACAAATTTCGGATCGAGGACTCGATTTGCTTGGGGGTTTAGAATGCTTTAAATGAAGAATTTGGGATTAGAAACTCGATTTTCTTGGGTGTTTAGAACGCTTCAGAGTCAACAAGAAGACAGAAAAAATTTTTGAAGGACTCACAATTTGAATTTCTCGAGAATCGAAGATCTCCGTGGATTAATGTATTCTACCACGCAGGTATTAGAGCTCGGTTGGCATTAGGATTCAATATTCTTGATTTGTGAAAGAAAGCGAGCGGTAGAAAAATATCGGGAATCATCGGGGCAGAACTGCAGCGGCCGTAAGTTTCGAACTTCACGGGGATTGAAGAATGGCGGGCGATAGAATGCCGGCGCGATTATCGTCAAACTTTCTTGCATCTTATTCCGTGGCAGCGAAGAGCTTCGACAGGAGTTCTATACATTGGCTTGGGCGGGTAGCTACCCGACGGATATACGAGGTATTCCCAGAGGTCCGCACCCTCCTTGGTACAATACTTGGTCTTCGTCTTGCGCGCTCTGCCCGCGTAATTACGAGGGGAAAATTAAGCACCGACACAGCCGCCGGTCGGTCGACCTGTCGGTCCTTTCGCTCGGTTAACGAGAGTAAGACAGTGCTCTGCCTGGAAAGAGAGAGAAAGCTGGTGCTGCTCTCGGGCAAGGGACGAGGACACCAAGGAGAAGGAAAGGAATCACGTTCCTGGGTGCTTACACGAGAAAGACGACAAGGAGACGGGGCCTGTGCCAACCAACCGCCGCACCGCGCACAGAGCCTTCTTAGATCTCGGCAATGGATCCAGCCACAAAGCGGCCATTAAAAGATCATATCATCCCCGGCGTTACGGCTTTTGAAATCCTCCATCGAGATATTTCGCCGGCCACCGAAAGGGCTATTCATCCATCTATTCATGATTAAAAAAGTTATTGTTAGCCAAGCGCCCCGTGCGCCGTTCCGTATTTAAGGGTAGGCGCGAGATGGGACTCTTTAAAGAAGTCCCCCGTCTCTCCCTTTTTATTCTACCTCGGTTAAATGCGACTCTCTTTCATTTACACGACTTTGCTCCGCTGGATCCCGATTTTCAAACAATCGTGCAGCTCCAATGAAAGTTCATGGATCTTTATTTTGCACTCGCTGCTTCGAACACAGCAAATTTATATTGAAATCGGTGACAGTATTGCCTGAAGGAAGGCTGGCTTTGAATTAGTACATAAGAGATAATTCGTTTATTTGCAGTGTGATTTCATTGAACATAGAATATAGAATATAGGGACAATAGAGTATTGGGATAGAAACTTGAAAGTGTATGTTCGTCATGATTAGACAGCGGATTTTATGCATTTATGACAAAAATGAGTAGGTATAATTATTTTCAATCTATTGGACATATTAAGAGAGAAAATAAATTTCTATGTCACTCCGGTTTGTTGCAATTCAGGTGGACAATTTTTATTTTGCATGAAGTTTTGCGAGAATTTTGCTATCTAGTCATGATCATACTGACGAAGTTACGCGCTATTAGAGGAACTAGGAGCTAGCTAGAAGAATAGTCAGAGACAACAGTAAAGTAGATTCAGAACAACTCCGAAAATTCCATTGGGGGAGTCTTCTCCGGGCGGAATACTTTCCGCGTCGCCTTACGTATGATTTCATTGACGCTGGAAACTCGCAGGCTCGCTAAACCAGCGAACTTATGTGTCGGGAAGTTCCACGGGGTACGGTTATGCGGCGGCTTATGGAAAAAGCCGCTCCTCCTCGCAGTAATCGTCCTCTTCCCGATGCGAGTCGTCCTTTTTTCGGGCTGCACCGAGCGTCTCTCCACTTTCTTAATCCGTTTCACCGCGCGGAAGATTATTTTACGAGCCTGCGGTGCCATGGTATCAGCTGCGTCTTCGCCGCGACCCCAGCTCACCATTCGCGGCGAACACCATACAGAGGGAAAAAGAGGACTGAAGACACCCCGCGCTCTAATGCGAGTTAATAATACTCCCCTATTTTTCGAGAGTTACTATTTTATTTATAAGTCGCAGTCCCATACGCGTAGAGCAATATTTACCAGGCAAACGACTATTATCTCACTCCCTGCTACGTTCGGTCCACCGGGGAGAGACAAATTCTCGGGGAAGATGATCCACCCCGAAAATTCTGTGCTTCTTCTCCGAAAGTATAGCTTGTGATTCATGGAACGGAATTTAAAATTGGCTTAATTTTAAATTTTACTCTCCGAATTTTATTGCAGCGATTGCTGGTCTAGAAAAAATGTGAATCTCAAAATCTTTATGGAATATATTGCTAAAGTGTTCTATTAAATTTTATTATACGGTGGTCATTAGGGATTTTATTCATGTATAGCAGAAATGGACGAGTGCAATTTCAAATAGTGAAAAGATTAAGAGAATTTAGAAACATCGATCTATTATTTTCAACTTACAAAAACTATTAAAGGAGGCAAGAATTGTTTACTTGGCTCCTATTTTTGAAAATTCATGTACAATATTTTTATATTGTATAAAGAGATCCGCAGTCTAGTAATTGTCTAGTAAAATATAAAATCAGTAGCTACTCTATATTTTATATTCGTTCAAGAATAAGTCCAACGAAGCCTGATCTTAACGTACCAGCTAAAGCCAGCTGAGTAGTAGATATTTTTCATTGTCTTGACAAAATTCCTCTTTCTACTGTTTGCAGAATTATTTCTATAGAACAATAAAGATCCCCGGATAGTCTGACACTTCTCCAACTATTATGACTAAATATCTAACCTAGAAATAGTGTTTAAGGGACCCGCGCCTTTGCAATCCTGGAAAAAGGCGTCTATTCCCTTAACAAAGCCTGATATCAAAGTAACCGCTGAAAGCAGTTGGATATTAGTTACTCTGCATTTCCTCAAGAAAATTCCTGGAGTTTATCGAATTCATCGAACTAAGTCTGGACTAGGTCGATTTGATCGAACAGCAAATGGTCACAGATAGTCTGAAGCATCCCCAGATTTGGTAGCAGCCACGCAAGACGTGCTATAAAAGGTTTTCCTTGGGAATGGCGGACCTGGGCACGCGTTCCTTGGACATCCAACTCGCGGTAACAGTAATAGGCGGAAGGTAACGTTCCAGAAGGTACGTTTAACGTCTGACAAAGGGGTCGACGTGAACAGGAGGAAACCTTGGTGTGGTAGAAGCAGGACAAAAGCGGTCGCTGCGGTAATTATCGTCTACATGGACGAAAGGCGAGGACAAGGAGAAGGCGCGTCCACGTGAACGACGCGGTCATCGTCGAGCTCCGCAACAACGGCGAGGACGAGGACGAGGACGCCGACGATGGCCGGCAGGGTAGCTGACTGGGCTTCGCCGAGTTTCTAGCCAACCAAGCAGCCATCCAGAGTGCTGGACAAAGTTTCCGTTGGTCGTCGGGGCTTCCAGGCTTCTGGAAACTTTCGGCCCAACCCCCGGCGGACAGTCGCCGTGGATTGGGCTTCTCAGTCCGCCCACCTGGTCTGACCACTGGGTGCAAACACGGCCGCTGCAGTAATTGCAATAAACGTCTATTCGTCGACGGTGAATTTGTTCGGGTACGGGGAGAGACGAGTCGGTGCGCAAGGAAATCGATTCCGTTCCTTTCGAATCAACCGGTCCGTGGCAAACGGGAATTGCTGGCTTCGGAAAATTCGAGCGGCGAGGGGAGAGTCCTCAAGACACCGACTGAAACTTCATTTTCAAGAAAAAATTGTATTCGCGATATCAATCGCTTCATTTATTCGGTAATTACTTCTCACTGTGGATCTGATTACGTTTTGTGAAGGGTTGCGAAGATCAAAGGGTGACTGAAGACTGATTATCTGAATGTACTTTCGGGAAAGCTTATAGGTTTAGAAACAGGTAGTACCAGCTGTAAATTATAATCTATTGACCGGAAGAAGTCACAATAGCTCCCACTTCAATCCGACTGAGCTATTATGATTTCAGGTGTATTTATTCGAAAAAGAACCAAGTAGTAGCTTCATACATGTTCATGATTTACCTGCACGAAGCTACTATTTATCTTTCGACGGATGGAGATACCGGAATTCATAATAGCTCTCCATCTTACTCCTATTATTTCAGATTTGCAACTTTGCAAGAGTAGAGTTGGAAAGCTTACGAGAGAAGCGAGCAGCTATTATGACGTCTTTAAAAAAGCAGCTCTATTAAGTATTTCTAGCAATTTTCATGGTCTAGAGGACGATGTGTACCTATTCAACATGAATAAATGCGAAATGCTGCTCTGGAATAAACAAACCTGAACTGTCTTTCAATTTGATACATGCAATTAAAAATTCTTGTTATTTCAGGAGTTTCGAAACATCTTTAGCTACCTCCTTTTTTCCTATGGCCCCTGCCCAAGAAAAAACAAACGCATAGCGTGAGGGTGTTCGATCCAAGCCTAATTGACTAGCGACGCCGCGCGCCGCGACACGAGTTTTCCGTGGAGATCTTCGGATTCCGAGAGATCCGTCGCGAATCTCAGAATTCATCTCTCGTCTCTGGCTGGCAACGCAACCAATTACAGTATTTTCCGGCAGAGCGACGCGGCTTCTCGAACGCGGCGTGTACTCTCCTCCTCATCCCGGTGTCTCTCTTATGGAGCGTATGTAAATTAGACTCTCTGTTCGAAAGCATAGCTTCCTTCAGAATCTCGGTGTCCCTCTCCATCCTCTATCTTCCTCTCCCTCTCTCTCTCTCTCTCTCTCTCTCTCTCTCTCTTTTTCTCTCTCCTTTTCTCTTTACTCTCCGCGAGCACATGGGGTCCTAAGACCACGAACGCCGCCGCTGATGGGTTTGTATTCTAATTTCGGGCTTTGGTTTTCGCCCGGCTTTCCTCGCGAGGCAAGCCCAAGGTAACGCGGAACAGCTCGAAGGAGGGAGGGTAGCTACGTTTTCCTGGCTGCATCCACCCACGAGGATGAAATCGCTTTCCGACTAATCCCAGAGGAGCGTTCCAGCCATCCCCGCAAGCCGCGCGCAACCACCCCCTCGCTGCGATATCCACCTTTTCTTACGGCGCGCGGAGCCAGCCTCTCGTTCTGGCCCCGTCAGCTGGGCAACCGAGGCATTCTGGATTTTAATACACGTAAAATTAAAATTAGCCCCGTATTTGCATCTGGTAATGGGAAAAAGAATGGTTCGCCCGGCCGCGAATTCCCGTACAACAGAGGTGCTCCGGGAAAACACCTCACCCTGAAGGATCCGGCCTCGACGATGTTAGGGCGGCGACTACACACCGTGCTCCTCGCAAGATTGGAATTGGATGAATCTTGTTTGCGCGTGAGACGCCTTAATTCCCGCGGTAACATTCTAATCACGGGAAAATTGACTGCGTAATTTCTCCAGAAAAATACTATATCATCCTCTCCCCTAAATCCCATTTTCTATTCATTTTGCTGAACGAAACGAATAAAGCTCTTCCACCTGTTTCACCTTCTCTAACAGGGTAAATAAGTGTACAAGGGTAGTACAAGAGTAGACTCCAAAATTGTGACTCTGATTCTTGGAATATTTCTTTGAACGTATATTAAGAATGGGTAAAAGTATCACACATGACCAATCAAATTTTGGAGGATGTTCATAAATATTCTTGGCTCCTTTACCAAGTATAAAATAATGTCTACCACTGTCTACAGCCATGAGGGAATTATTAAAAAATTCAAGTACTGTGACACGGTATTGGAATACTTTTTAGTATATTCATCAACGATACAAACTACAAAAAGAAAGTTTGTCAGTACTTAAGGGATGATTCTACCCTTCCTCAAATCCGTGTTAAATGTTTTTATGCTATACAAACGCATTGATTTTTATGGATTCCATGGATAGTCGTGGATCAGCGTGAATGTTTTTCGAAGTGAACACCCTCGGTGATAAACATTGGGGTGATTTGTGAAGTGTAGAACGAAATTCTGAATAAACAAACAACAGAATCTCCCGCGAGGTTTCACTTGGTTGTAGGGCGAAAATTCAACCCTATCCGATGTCTATTTTTAAGACATCGCGATGTGGGACGTGTTCAGGTTTAACCGAGCCGCGGAAGGTAAATCGAGGCGCAAAGACCTGTGAAATGGCCTCTTTTCCCCGAGTGACCCGCCACTGAATGCGCAGAGCCCCTTTTTCCGTGTGCCGCAGGAAACCGAGCCCAGTCATCCTTGCCGTCGAACCCCCCTCAAAAAAAAATCGTCCGACAACCCCAACGCATCTCTTCCTAGTCCCTTCCTCTTCCTGTTTCCCTCTCGCGCTTAAAAATAAACACCGGGAATCGATTCGTTTCCCGAAATAATTAGCCACGCATCGCGCAACGTTAAAAGTACTAAATTCACCCTTCTCGTCGCGTGGCTAGCCAGCCGGAATGAAATTCTTCTACGCCACCAAGGAACGCCTTTGAAATCACTACCTGTATCCAGGGAACACACGGTATTGACGGAATGGCAATCTGGATGGACAACATTCGAGACGAGCGATGTTACTACGTCAGTTGGTAATAATTACATTCCTGTAAAAATAAATTCTAAGGAACATTTGCATTTCTAGTATTATCTTCTTCTCATAATAATTCACTTAAACCATCCCCTAAATCTTACAAGAACTGTTAGTTCAGTGTATCCTGGCTCATTATAGAATGATATAGAATTTACATAGGTAAACATTTTTTATTTAATAATCTAGATTAGAGCTGCCATTCGTTGAAAATGTAAAAGAAGATTTGTTCAATTTTTTGTTGAATTATTTGTTAATTCTTGCTAATTAAACTATGTGTCTGGGACTTTATATCATTGGCAATTTATGTGGATTAACTGAGTACTCGATAACGAAAACTATTTATTAAATAAAAATAGTGAAATGGAAAAAAGAAAGAAAAATGCAATAAATCTATTTTCCTCATACGTTCTCGCTACCACCGCTGTAAATTCGAAGAAGATAATTAATATTTCGTAAAAAAATCGCGTATATTCCTCGAATGATGATCAATGAGTGTAGAAAGTTTGAGATCATTGTGCTCGATACTGTTCCCTGAAAAAATCCGCAAAATGTCGATGTAATCGTAGCGTCGAACTAGAGAGACCCCTTAAGTCAGCCATGCTTTAATTCGCAGGTTTATACGCGCGGGGATAGGCGAACATTAATTTAGATTACGCCTCTAGCCGGTTGTGGCTAGCGAGGATAAGGGACGGCGTCCCCGGAATTGAAACCTCCTACGCGGCCAGCGGGAGATATATCGGCCCATAATCATGAAAGTGGTCTAAGTCAAAATTTTAAAAAAATATGAGTTTATCAGTTCTTTCACATCACATTATTTTAAACTAAATTAATTCAATGTAATTTTTACGATATTGTCAAAAATGAACCGTTAGGTAGTACAGCGCGGAGCACGAGAGACAACTAGCGGGACGGGAACGGGGCGAGAGGGACGGAAAGAACACCTGAGTGGTCAGACTATAACGAAAACGCCTATTCTCACACGCATTCTTGGCCCTAACGCGCTATTTGCTGAAACGGACACACACACTAATCGGTCGCGTAACGCGGGAGCGAGTCAGATGTATACAAACAAACGAGACAGAGCTAGCGACATGGTGAACGGCAATCCATTGGCGTAGTCGGCGTAGAAATACATAGTAGCAATATCTGTTCCTACTCCTATGAACGACAGGAGCTATGCGTGAGTCGAAAAGTGGGGATCGGGCGGAGCGTGCGAAATGCCCCTCTTGTCCCGTTTCCGTCCCGATAGTTTTCTCTCGTGCTCTGCACTGTACTTGTTACTTCAACATTATATGATATTCATTTAGTGTTAATATTTTTTTCCTTTAAATATCTCGAAACAAGAAATATATGACTTAGACTACTTTCATAATTATGGGCACATACACGCTTGCACACCTTTCGCTATCAAGTCGACCAGGTCCTGCTGAACTTCGGGATATGATGTACCGCATGGCGTAGAGGTATTGAGCGAAATCCTTATCGCCGGCCTAAGGTGTACGGGCCAGATTCCAGATAGGGAAACGATACGAGGAGTAAGGCAAAAGGGCCGTGTCTATAGAGGTTCGCCGAAGTCCTAACCGCGGCCTAACGACGGCTATCACCGGTATATCGGGAAAGGAGAGGCGCAGATCTTATCGTTGCGTTACCACCTAAGCTGTTTGCGTCTTGTAAACTCGAAGATTACCAAAGTGCTCGACGTCTCTCTCTTTCAACGTCGACCCTCTCTGTGTCTCTCTCTTTCTCTTCCACGTCATCCTTCTCCTTCGCAGATAGTAGATAACGTGACCGTCGAGGAAACCGTGGACGAGGGTCCAGAAGTGGATAGAGCCGGAGGAACCTTCGACGGCATTGAATGTGTGAATTGCGGGGTCTGGGCTCTGTGCAGACCTTATCCTCGGTCTGGTCTACTCGTAGGGCGCGTGCGAGACCTTGCATTGGGATGCGACACGGTTTCCTCGATCGCTGATAGAGGAGATGACGGAATTCTGATTGGTCTCCTTCGCTCTCGGGAGAAACGAAACGGCCCGGGACTTTGGGATGTCTTCCTTGATGGTTAACTAAGTTTTCTTTGGTAACTGCTCAATTAATATTAAGCCTGCAGAACCTTCAGGATATTATCGAGATAGTTTAGAAACACTTCAGTACCAAAGCTTTATCCAAACTCATCAGATCCATGATCTGATCTAAAAATTGTTTTACCATTTCACTACATGAACTTCACATGGAAGTTCACGTAAAACAATTTTTTGAACTGCTTAAATTAACAGATAACTATTAACAGTATTTATTAATAAATATTAAAATGGTTAGGGTCTGCAAGATGGCATTAATAGTTTGTTTAAGGTGACGCATGCTGTTGAATAGAAGTCTGACGCGTCTGACCATGACCAACCCATTCTACTGCCGAATACTGGCCCACGCAGACTCGCTCACTTTGAAACGTGCATTTCTCAAAAATGAAGCGTCGATCGTAAAAATGTTATGCACATTTTCTACTATTTACTGCACATAGAATCAGCCCATGTTTGTTTGTACTCCCGGATCATCCAAATTTTTGTTTCTTCCTTTGTTTATTCAAAATAAAAATGTTCTGCATCGATTGTAGGAAGCAAGAGTTACGTGAAAACGTATTTCTTCATCAAATAGCTATAATAAATGAAAAATAGTGCAATAATTAGAGCCACAGAAGTCACCCTTTTCGACATAGAATAAAATGTTCCCAAATCTTTCTTTAGTCCCAAAAGTGATTATTTTTCCTTGCACTTAAAAAACAAATAGCTTCGATTCTCCAGAATGTTAATAGTTGCGGTCTGGGCAGTTTTAAAATGGCGGTAGTGTGGTGTCACGGGAGCGTTCGCCGGCCGGAGAGAATGAGCTCCTCGAATCTATCCTAGCGTCACGTAGAGACCGTCGATACGCCGGATTCACGGAGGCATTTACTATGCAAAGTAACGAAGTTTCCGCAGCTCGCGGACTGGCTGGCGTAACACGCCGGGCAAGGTGGAGCTGAAGAAGTGTAGGCAGAATAGGCGAGTAGCGGTGCGGCGTCCGTGGAATCGCGGATTTGCAGACCAAGTAATAACCAGGAGAATGCCGCGGGTCTGCCGCGGTATCGCGTTTAGTGAACACGTACGAAAGTGGATAAGCAACCGGCGGGCGAACTCCATTCGCGGACTGACGCGCTCGGAATAGGTTATAGGTAACACGAGCGCGTACTCCGCCTTCTAACTCGTCCCCTCTTTGTTCCGCTTCTAACAGGGAACTGTCCTTTCCTTTTAGCAACAATCTCCCTCGTACGAGAATGCAATAACAACTGAGAGTTGCTGCACCTCCTTCAGCTCGCACTCGGAAGACGCCTTAACGCCGGCCCTGCGCCTCCTAGTTAGCCCACATTAGTAATCTCCCCTAGGTATTCCTGGATTCTATGTCCTCGACGTGTACGGCCAGTCATCGCGGATTATTATGAATTCAAGTCCAAGTTTCTGGCGAGAGAGGGGCTACCTATCGGGGATCATTATTGAATGCGGGTCCTCGAGATACACGCCGAGTCTAATGATATTAATACGGTATCCCGGGGCCCGAAACCTGCGACTGAAATGTGATAACCAACCCCCTGAAACCTGATAATTTTCTGTCCTTCGCACTGGTGTCCATTGTTGCTCGTATCTCCAAAGCATCGTGAAACTTTTCGTTTAGTTCCGCTGATTCTTCTTTAAAATTCATGAAAAAATAATTACGGGCAAGAACATGTTGCTTAAACCTTCTGGGATTCGATGGAGAAGAAGAACGTCTTGTCTCGATGTGACATTGTGAACATTTAACTTTAAGTTTCGTGTGTTCGAAAGTAATCTTAACGCTCCTGAAAATTACCAAGTCTTTGATTCACCTCGAACGAACACAATTTTTCTAACACGTTGATTATAATACTTTGACACGATGACATTATTCATACTTGATTGCTGTGATTAAAATTAAATGTGATAAAATTGCTGCGATTAAATCCTTATTTATTATTTCTTGAACCTATTTAGATAGAGCAATCGTTAATCTTCTTATTGTCTCTGATATAAATAGCTAATAGTTTAGACTGGCTGCTAGATAATTAGAATTTAGATAAAATGTTCGTAATCCTGTATCAATATAAACGAGTCCGTCATTGGATGGTCAAATAAATTACTTTAATTTACTACTAGGACAGTAGTGAACATAATACAATTCATGTAATACCTCAGGAATAACAGCATAGATTTTTATATTTGATGTAACTTGATGTCGCATCCTGAATCGAAAGATTAATTTCGAACAGCTTCAGAATACAACCCGCTTCAAGCCAAGTGAAATTAAGGGATCGTTTCTCTCGCAGTCGTCCGCATTTGTCCCCACGGCCGACGCGGAGTCGCGGTCGGAGAGCCCGATAATTAATTAAAATCGCCAAGATTATCGTTATTGCGAAAATAAATCCCGCGAGGGGCGGGGGCTCAGCTCGGGCCGGTCGGAACGGCGAAGTTTCGTGGGGCGAAACTCTTTTCCACCCTCGTTTCCCTCGTGAATCGCGAGCGTTTTTCTCCAATCTACATACCACCCCTTCACCTCGTTCGCAGCCACTATCGCCGTAACAACTGTTACAATTCGCAAGTCCGCCGTTCCACGGTCACGAACCATTTACCCGCATACTCGTTAGTAGCGGGCTAATTAATACGCGCGGCGGCAAGTATCGAGCAAACGTTTCCACGAGGGTTGTTGCCGCATTAAGCGTTGTCCACAAGAAGAAAGAGAAGCCTTCGGCTCGGTTCACGATGGTCTTCCAACGAGGCTTGCCGCGAAGATTATTCGCAATCGTGTGTCCGGCGAAGGGAAACCGACTCGAAATCGGTGTATCGGCGAGAGAGTGGAGACCTCGAAGACCCCTTCTGTCACGAGACGAATACGAAATCGACGAGTCGGTCTCCGGAGGGTTGAAGGGTCGTTTCCATCGCCTTACGGGTTCGCGCCAGACCAAATTAACCATGAATGGCCAATTAACCTGGAGACTGTGCCAACTAACCGCCATGGCCGACGCCACCCGTGCACCGAATTGATCGCTGTCCCACTGGTCCGGCAGTTAATCGCTGCCGACTGTCTAACGAGTGACCGGGAAACGTTTCCGCAAACAGGACCACCCTAACTACACTGTCACCTCTTCATTATTCTTTCAATCAGACATCCCCAGTCTAAATACTCCTCCCGCAATTCTATACAATGCTTAGAAGGACATCACCGTCAAGAAATAAGTAAAGAATTGCAAAATACGATGTTTCCTATTTTCCAAACTCTTAAATTACCTGTCCGGTGACTATGGGAATGGAGTACTATTTTTTCCTTAGACAGCTTGATCATCTCTGGCGTAGCATTATTTTTCTTGAGAATTCTATAGAAATACAAATACACCGCAAAGATAAAGCGGAAATGTGAACTAGAATTGTTTCAAAGATTAGTTCCTAAATAGAATTTTAAATTGTTCATAATTAGGTGGAATTATTATATAAAATTTTTAGGAAGACACTATGTCCAGTGAAAACAGAACAACATTATTTACAAGTACAAATAGATAGGTAAACTAATGTACGATGTTTTTGTACACACCGCGTGGGTTTCGCAAAGGGTTGTGCGTATTGCTTAAACCATCAGGGCGCCATCGCCTCCGTTAAAACACGAAATGGTACCTGGGGTTCGAGAAAAGAAGCAACCCCTAATTCCCACACCCCCGAATCCCCGTCCTAAACCGTCTTCCGCGGAAGTGGTTGGGGGCTACCGTACCACGCGATGGTACATTTTTAATTACTTACACCCACGCAGCTGCATCGCGCGATGACTATAAATCAACCGGAGCGCCGCCCAGCAAAGTAATTACAGCTTGAATTTTAGATAATGTTGCCGCAAGCATGGATCACCGCCGTACGCTGCCTCGATTCCCCTAGAACTCTCCACAGTTTTATCCCGTCTGGCCTTCATTTTGGCTTGATCCGTTGTGAACAAGTCGTTTTCTCGAATCTTTTTCATTGACAACTTCTTTAATTATAATCATTTAATCTCTCGAACGAAGTTCATTAAATCATGTATTTGCGTTCGGTCAGAGGTAGCTTGCGGATTTGATGCATTTATGACGAAAATGAGTAAATCAAACACGCAAAAACAAGAACATTTTTTGTTGTTTGCAACTCAATAAAATTATTAAGAATATAATTAATTGTTTACGTAGCTCCTGTGTCTTACAACTAATACAAACAATTTCTATTTTCCATAAAAATCCGCAGTCCAGTCATGAGAACTATCTTGTACCTAGACTGGATACTTGTTCTTAAAGAAAATATGAATAAATCCACTTCATTAAACTGCCCATTACAATAGTAATTTGACAGTGTTCTCTACTAAACTCTATAAGAAATATCTGTCTCGGGCTCGCCTAAAAAAAGTGTAAATAACCGAAAATATACAATAGAAAAAAAATCGTTAAACGGTGTGCTAATTTTTGCAAGACCTTCCGGGACGCCGGTGGCTCGTACAGTTGCAGAAATCTCCGCTAATTGCGGCCTCGCTAATTTCGTCCCGATTTCACGTGTCCCCCGGTCTTCCGGGGAATAGTTTCGCGATTTGTCACGGCTGATGACACCGGTAAGTATAGAGTAGTCACGGTTAAGCGAGAACGTTTGGGCCAGGGGGCGACGGGGGAGGGCGGGAGTGGAACGACGTCGGAATTGTTTACATAATTATGCGCCAATTAAGAGAGCGGGGCTGAAGGAGGCGCAAGGAAGAGGAGCTTCGCCGAGGAGTGGGAGGATCGGTAGCGAGTGGCTGGTGAGGGCAGCAGCCATCTCGATTCCAGCGCAATTAAGGCGCGGTTGAGGAAACCTAAAAAAAAAATACTCGCGGCACGCTAGGAAAGAGTGGAATTTAATTAGGAGCTCGTGCTTTCTCGTATTTCCAGGCAGCCATGAAGAAACAAGACAGTGTAGCGAGCGAAGTGTAGACGTGGAGGAAAGAAGGAGACGAAGGGAGCGGAATCGGAGAAAAACAGAGGAGAGAGGGAAGAGAGACGATGAGAATTATTCAACCGTGTAATTCGACGGTGAGAGAGAGAGCCAGAGAGACAGAGGAGAAGAGTGAAGGAGACAGAGGTATCGCCGGCAAAGACATAATAATCAGAAATATGATAACACGCAGGATGGATGCTTACGTTCACCTCAGACCTCCTCCGCAAGGATTCTCAGCAGCCGAGCTAAGGTTGACGGAGAGGGAAGTTGAAGTGAGATGAAAGATGATGAGTGAAGGAACCGCGGTAGGAGTAGGAGGCGCTTAATTAGAGCCAGACTTCCGTAGGATGCTTGAGGCTTCCCTACGCTCTAAAGTTCTATCTTCCCACAGTTTATCCCTGTAAAGTGGCTATCTCGAAATTACCCTCGAAATTATATCGAATTTCGGACCGGGTCCGCGGAACGCCTCTGTCACATTTTGCGCGGCGCGAATCCGTTCACGATGGCCTTCCTTGGACCAACACCTTCGTCTATTAAGCATCAACCTTCCCTCAAAATGCGGTAAATATTGATAAATAATATCAAATTTACTAGATGATACCACCTAACGCACTCTGTATCGTATATCAATTAAAAAGCTGTGGAGAAGTCTAGATTTTAACATTTGGCAAGTTCACAAGAGACTTCAGTCACTTCTACGAGAAATTATAAAGCAGTCAATTTGACATCTGCTTGGAAAAAATTAACCCTAAATAACTCTAAATACCTTTTTCTATTTATTCACAAACATGATTTACCTCTAAAAGAGACGTGACAAGTAAAATACAAAAATTTGTTATCGAACTGATCGAAACATTTAGCGGATCATCTGATATCAGAAAAATATAAAGGACTAGATATTATATTTGGGAATGAATCTCGAGACTACTGCTACCTCGTTAGAAAATACAATTTTGCAAATTTCCATCTTACTTTCTTTCCAATTGTGGCGGATTTCGGCGAGAATGAAGTTCACTCTCGGCGAGGGTATTTCTCGCGAGCAACAGCCGCGAAGACAAGCCGATGTTTACTTTATCCTCGCTAATCAAGGGACGTATTTGCGTTTTATAATCCCTGGTCGACTAAGAGGGTAAAATCTGAAAGCTTAGTGGAATCTCCTTTCGGTCGGATGGGTAATCCTAGCTTCGACCCTCGATTTCTCCGCCGCTGCCAGCCCTCCGTCTTCCACGGCTGAAGAGGAACGCGTCTTCGTGGAACGTCTTCGTATAACGGTGGCGAGGAGACAGCCGCCGCTGACTTAATGGCTTATTTTATCCGGTAATATTGCTGTCCGATTTCCAGAGCGTCGGGCTATGAATTATCGGGACGATCGGGATTCGCTCGGCAACTGAACGAGTCATTGAACGCGTCTTTTACTGGCGCCTTCGTGCTCCGACCGATCTCATATACGATATACTGCGGTTCGTTATGCGATTTAAAAGCTCCAGTAATCGCTTCGTAATCCGAAAGCAATTTTACAGACAAGAAATTACACTACAGAACAAATATTTGTACTTTCGTTAGAGCTTTAAAGCAAATTTATATAATCAGAATGGAGTGCCTTAAATCCGAGGTAAAATAAAAGCTTGCTTCGTGTATTATTAGTTTCAACATAAAAAAGAAATTTTATTCACATGTTGAATAAAATGAATTGAAAACCTGATTACAACTGACTCCGGTAGTTTCAGTAGTTTATGCCTCACCAACGATTTCAGCTGTCCGAATTCGGCGACAACCGGCAAGATAACCGACCTAATTTGTAAAGCTTGCCGTTTCAGAAGTTCGTCGAACTCGCTGTTATTGTCGCGTGGGCCATCGTATTTTTATTCTCTATGTCAAATCCTATCGCCTATTTCCTTTGTCTCCCTCGCAGCATCGTCCGTTAGATCGTTGCCCTAACAAACGTTGGCGCGTTCCTATTCTTTCAATTTCAAAATCCCCACTCCTTATTCCTTCCGAAACCAATGGCCCACCAGAGTATTAAGAGGGCTAAGCTAAGCGTCCTCACCACTCGTTCGTTCTTCTGATTCGCAGTAACAACCTCAGCATCAGCTCTCGTTTTATTTACATCTTGTCAATGTTCACGCGCTTTGGTCTAGCATCAAGCCCTTGATTGCTAAACTCTCGATCACCTCAGCCTTGTGTCAATTTCTGCGGACGTCGCAATTACACATTAAATATTCTCCGCCTTCTGTATAATCTCGATTTTTGTCTCACATCTTGTATATTTTCCGGTTTATTATATTATATTTTTGTTATACTTTAATTTCTATTCTGTATCTCCACCTCGCTTCGTCTCGTTATCCTTCCCCTGTTCGTCCTTTCGAACTTCCTTCGAGATTCATCTTGTCTCATTCGTCTCAAGTTTATACACAATTCTTATAAAATCATTTCCTAAAATACACAAATCACAATTTTAATTCTTGGAATGCACAATCTGAATTGTTTGTTCTATGCAATTGAAATCGTGCGTTCACAAACAACTATTTCTGCAGA
This sequence comes from Lasioglossum marginatum, assembly GCA_028455795.1. Taxonomy (NCBI): domain Eukaryota; kingdom Metazoa; phylum Arthropoda; class Insecta; order Hymenoptera; family Halictidae; genus Lasioglossum; species Lasioglossum marginatum. The sequence continues at coordinate 3,448,951 of CM052272.1, forward strand.
ATTTATTTTCGTTTCAACACGCAATCTTTTATACCTGAGTTAGTAGAAGCTCCCATGCATAGAAGATACATCGAATAATTAATGGGTAACGAGTACATCAATGTCCAGACCAAAGGAAACACGAAAGGGACGAGCGAGCGGTCTGTCTTATCGATAATTCACTCGATCTGACCGATGTAGAACGATCTGCCCGTACCACCCTGTAATTCCATCAGGTTCGTCGTATTTATATGATTAATGCGTTTATAATGGCTATACCAGCCTGCGTTTCCACTGACTGAACAATCCAACCCTCATCCCCTGGCCTCACGTAGAATACGCGTCTACCATCCGAAGAGTTCCGAAGACATGTCGTCGATATAATTTCGCAATAAAACCAGTGTTTACATGTGGTAATAGCATCCTGTAATAGCATGTTACGGCAAATTGCTGAAGATTCGCTGCGCTATTACCGCAGTCTGCGACGAAGTACTGACCATAGTTTCTGCGATGGGGTTCTACGAATTCGTTCCAAGCAGAGTCTACAGTATTTGTGTTCGCTAACCAGTCTGTGTAAAACCGGGAACGAACCTTTATGAACAAAACAAATTCCCGAGGTAGTGTTAGAAACGATGTACGATCAATTAGTTAAAGAAGGAAATTGCTACCCTTTGAAAAAATTGTGATCAAGTGAAGAGCAACTTTTCATCAAGTTACTTAAAAATCTTAACATACCTGTATAAATTAAATTATTTTCATCTGAAGTTTGAATTTTCTTGGATAAGCTTCCAAGCGTTCAGATAGAAAATCTGAGGGTACAGAAAGATGAAATCCGAATGGTCCCGGTGGAAGGGTTAATGTTTAATCGCGATCGATTGGTGTACAATTTCTCTTAGATGCCGGAGGGGCATCTACAGTTCGAGCCCGGTGAAATCGAGCTATCGAATCGACATCCGTCATGCGAACGTCAGAAGCTATATGTGTTCTCCTACTGGTAACTCTAGCCACTCGACGGTAATTCTCTGGCTGGCATGCGACCGCCACTCGAACGACACGACATCACACGAACCATTCGACCATTCTCTCTTTTCCTTTTTTTTTCCTCCTCATTTTTCAGTTCGTCTCGTGCGGCTTTGGGCAGCGCGTGCACGAAACGAGACTGCGGGACAGAGAGGCCTCGGCAAGAAACATTTCGAGGTGCATAACCGCTCGCGCAATTATATTTCCCTTTGGATTTTATGGCCGCGGGCTGCCGCGCCAAAATAGCCGGCTTTTCGCAGCTGGATTTTCATCGATCTCGGACATTAACACTTTGCCTGGGGTCGTAACGTTCCGTCGAAAGGCGGGGCTTCGGCTGCTTTTCCTCGATGATAGCAATTTTTAGAACAAAGAACTTAAGTTGTTCAAAAGAATTACTGGACGGTCTTAAAAGATGTGTAATCAGTATACTTCTGATTTTAATGAAAAATGATTTGCAAGAAATACAAGTTAGACAGAAATGAATTTCTTCTTTTAATAATCTTGAAAATAATGCAAATAGTATTGTATATTTATATTCTCGAAATTATTTTTAACTAGTCAGTTATAGCTTATAGCTTAGGCTAAATTAATTCATTTCAATGGTTGCAACGTTTTTCGAATTATATGTTGGTTCCAATTTGAAATTATTATTTAAAAAAATTATTGAACTCTGTTCAAAATCTTTCGATCATGTTATCTCTGTATATATACCTCCTTCGCACGCACTTTATTCAACCCTTTACAACTTCGTGATAGTATTTCAACAAGCTTGTTCCAAGTATTATACATAGATTGGAAAGTCGGTTCTGATGCATGAAGTGTTGAATTAAAGCTTGCACTTTAAATCAACGCATTTTAGTGATTACTATTTTTCCAGACGCGATCGATATATAATGGGATTTGATTCATAATTCTAGATACTGGTGCGCGTTCGCTATTTTTCTATATTTTCATGCCTCCGTAAAGCCATGTATTAGTCTCCCCCATGCTCTCGAGGTATTTTTTCCTGCTATTCGTCGCAGTAAACCAACCGCCAATTACAACTAACCACCTAGTAAAGGAGAGCGTACTATAATTGAGAGACATTTTGCATTTAGTATTACCGCGACGGTTCTTTTCCAAGGGTACATATTTAAATGATGGAGAGAAGCGCATTCAGATTTGATATTGTGCAAGCAACCCTGAAATTTAAACTCATACAATTACACATCGAAACGGCAAATCGAACCATTTTTCAATGAATTATTACGATTCCCCTAAACCTGTTTTAGGTGCTTCCCGAAGTATCCTTTTAAAAAGCAAACAAATGTTTTCAGTGTCCCGAGAGCAAGCGATATTGATTTCAAAGCTGAAATAAAGTGAAAGAAGATCAAACGGACTTACTCTTATTCTACCGGAAAGCAGTGTTCGTGGTTCACGCTAGGTTCCTGCCACTTCCCGTCTCAAGGCGGTCAAACTTCCTCCAACTTGCTCGCGAGTAAACATGCCTCTTAAAGGAACATCTAAATACCGGAACAGCTCTCGAAAGGCAATCTCTTAAAACTATCAAGACACGTAGACAACACTAATCCTCCGAAATACCCGTCGGAAATGTTCCTACAAACATCACAATGCTATACGACCAACTGATCAAACTCATCAAACACCACTGTTCCAAACATTACAGTTCGAACATTAATTTTGATCATTCTCCTCAACCCCGATTACCGAAGTCTAACGTATTCTGCCAATAATAGCTGTTACAACTTAACACTGCGTAGGGCGGGATTGTTATTATTCTTTCAAAATTGTAAAAATTTAATTTATGATCACTGAGAGTCACTTTGTGTACGTCTTTTGGCAGCAAGACGAGGTTGAATAGAGTGTCCCAAAGTCCACGAATCATCTAGCGTAAATAATTGCGCATTTTCACTGGGGGGTGTGAGAGGTGGGTGCGATTAGGTGCACAATGGTTGATGGGAGCCGCGTGGTAAATTCACGAAGCAAGCCTAGCGACACGTATGCCAATCTACGGTAAGCGTGCCAAGGTTCAAAACAGACTGATCGCAGGTCGCGTTGGACTGACATGGTAGTCGTGGCAGCTACGCCGAGGCTCGGCCGCGGGTTTACGCGCCACGTGGCGTCTCGCGATGCAGCGTTCGCGAGCCAACAACGTGACAAATGTGACAGCGAGTTCAGAAATGGCTACCTCCTCCCTTCCCATTCCACTTTCCTAAGCGGTAATTCTAAGCAAACCGGCTCTATGTGCCGTTAGCCGCCGCCGCCGGCGCGAGCGGTGTACGTGGCTTACGAGCACGTGGGAAAATGCGCGTGCGGAACCACCGTCGGCAGGCGGCAGCCTTTACAGGACTGCTTTCATAATAGATGCCCACGATATACGTCACCGCACGTTGGCCTGCCACGCGGAATAACACACATTTGCGGCTAATTTCGTGGACGATCGCCGACGAAGGTTTCAACGCCGGATGACCCACCCCCAAATCGCGATTCGAATTTCGACCCCTACGCATCGTACTCGGTTTTATGCTTTTTTACTTCTCCTCGTATACCTGCTAATACCGCTCCGCTACCGATCGATACAGAAATAATGAGTTCATTTAACCGGATTCACCTAAAGGTCTCGTTGTACATTTGTACGATGGGGATGCGTACATTCCGCGGGGTGAATTGTTCGAATTACGAGTATATATTCCTGGGAATTGCAATTATTTAAACTTACTTATAAATAGTTTCATTTGTGTATGAAATTATTAAGAATTTTCGGAGACTTTTATTGAAGTGACTGGTTCTAAAAGAACACAAAGACTACAGGACTATGAGGGGTTGAAAATGAAATCATTTTCGCGGTGGTATGTACACACTGCTCGTTGTAAATGGTATAACAGTTATGGTGTGCATTCATACCATATAAATTTCAGTATAGGGTTCAGAGAGCACAAATTTTTATTTACGAACATTCCTGACAATATACTAAAATTCTTTTAGACATAATGGGAGTGTTACATGACTACATAAAGCTGCTGCAAAAAAAGGATTTATTGAAATATTTTGAGATGGATGAACGAAAATGAAAGAAGTACACGGTTTTTCTTCATAGGTTCGACAGACCATTATATTGTGTAATGTGTAATTCATAATGAAGTATATAATAGCATTCGTAATGGGTGCATAAAAATTTCCATTTGCCTGAAACCAGCGGGCTAATAATATCAAGTTCACCGACGCTTCTAGAACTGCGAGTGTTCTCGGTCAGAAAATGCGGAACACTATGGTATGGAAAACGATCACACTATGGTATGGACAGCGAGTAAGGGACGGACACGTTACCCATGTCGTAAGCTATAACGCCGCGTGCCCCACAAGCGTTCGGAATTGATTTTTCTTATAAGAAAGCGGCAGGTATCAAATTTCAAGAATGCACGGCAATATTCCAAGCACACGTAAACCATCCACCATATACGAATCTACAAAATATTGAAAACTAAAATATAAATTTAGGATCGCGTAATTCGAAAGATCCGTTGGATCGTCGAGCAACGTTGCGGTGTATTTGTATGTATGTTTATATATTTGTATGTATGCGACGACCCGCGAGCGGCGGCTGACATATTCGAATGTTGTCTCGTTAGAGTGAAGTTGAAGTGAGACCGAGACGAGTGGAATCGGAGAGCTGTTGCGAATTTTCTTTGCGCATAGTTGAGCCGCCTTTCAATTAGTGCACTCCAGTGCGACACTCTACCTCTTATTACATATTTAAATACCTTGTGCGCCTGAAGCGTACGTGCGATCGAAAGATCCCGCATAAATAACACAATACCGAGCGAAGTGGGTCACACAAATGGTAAACAGCCTTCGAATCAAGGCACAACGACGAAGATACATAAACAAGGGTGGGATCGATGGCTGGCCATTTTAATGACAAACGAGCAGTGATTAAGGAATGCGATTCTGGTTCGCGCTGCCAATCGATAACGGAAAATATTAAACAGTTTAATCCACTTGGCGGGGCCGCGACTCGGTCGCGACAAAATTCATCGAGCAATTAAAAGTTCGTCGTTTCGCATCGATTTGAACAACGAGTGACACGCATGACCGGATGAGATGAAAGAGAGAGACAAAGAGAGAGAGAGAGAGAGAGAGAGAGAAAGAAGAGAGCGAGCGGGAGAGAGAGAGAACAGATTTATCTGGCGCGATTCCTCGCACGGCTCGACTCCGTTCGACGAAAACCAGGTACTGGCGATAAATTAAAGGGCTGCGGGGGAGCGTGACGGTTTTTAAAAGCCATGATTTTCCGATGAAAGCTCGCGTTTCATGGTGGCCGCAGAAGGGCGAGCCGAGGCAGGCCGCCTGCCCCGTTTAACTGCAACCTGGCAATTACCTGTAGGGCATAATTGTCATCCCTTACGTTTCCCAGGCCGGCCTCCCTCCACCCTGCTTCACCTGACCCGTTCTTCATGCTCTTTGCCCAGGGCCACCCCTGGGGCCACCCCAACGGAGGCGTCGGGTCACGCGAGGCCGTGCCTGTCGCAGAAGTCCACGCGACAAGCACCGCCACGCAATGCCGAAACAACACCGACTTACCTTACCCTGTATCAGATTTCTAATTACTAATTTACTCCCTCCGAACACCCCCTCGACCTTCCTTGGCCCGACACACACCGCCTTTCGAACCCACCTCGACGCCGCGCCAACGACAACCGAGTCTCTTTTCAGGTTTCGGCCTCGCGAACTTCCTCGCCAGGCAAAGAATTTATTAATTTTTTCGAAACGTGCGAGCAAGCGGTTCCGTGCACACTCGATATCGTCGGGTCGCCGAAACTTGCGATCCGCGGCAAGTATTTTCAAGCTTTAGACTTACCCGACGGGGGGACGGGCGAGCCTCGAGCGATTTGCGACTCTCATGCGACTATGGTCGTCTCTTGGTATTTACCTGCAACAGAAACGTTCCCAGGAATTAGTATTGTGGAATATTAGAGTGTCGAGAGAGACTCTTCAATTTATTATTATACATGCTGAAAACGTTCTTTATGTAAACAATCTAGTCTGAAACGACAAGTTCATAGAAAAATATTTGAGATTAATACGTAATATTACAATCTTTGTGTAAACTGTGTTCAGTGTATTTATTTTCCAAGTGCACCAGCTACATTGCACATACGTATTTGTGTGTACAATTTAATAAAATACCAAAGCCTCAAACTCAAAAGCCTTATTTTTAATGCATGTAAAAATGTACAAGGTGCTTCATTGTACAATTCAGTAAGGACCTAGTTCGGTGCTGAAACTAACTGTTCTATTATCCGAATATCAAATTAATTCGGATAACCAACACTCGAGCGTATGTATGAACGTTCATTTCTTTTTCTTTCATCTTTCATGGTCCTTTCATTTCTTTCATTTTTCTATTTGTAAGACGATTCAATGAGGCTATACTGCCCTTCGTAATTTCTCGAACGACTTTAGACGTTCGACTTTACAAAAATTATAGATTTTTTAAAAGAGGCACTTCGAAAGTTTCAGGGTAAAGTGTATAATATGAGTAGTTCAAATAATTACGTGGGATACTGTCAATTTAAGACCAGTAGTCGAAGCAGGGCCACGTGGATGACGAGGGTGAGGTGTTGCGAAGGGGGAAGGAACGAACGCAGACATAATTGCGAAAATTAATTATTGCCTTGCACGAATGTCATGTGTCTGCCTGTTATTAGCCTGCGGGCATAATTTAAAGGGAAGCTACTTGTTAGTACTGCAATTCTCATCGCAGTTCGTTCCCAATATGAACCAGCACGGCAGGTGGTTCATAAAAACGATTTATAATAAGATCTCTCAATGTAAAAATTTTATTGAAAACCAATCAGAAAGTTTTTCGATATTTCTGTTTCTCTGAAGCCGAGTGTCGTTTAAGAACAATCAAGTTCAAAACTGATCGATGATGTCCTCAGTTGAAACTTACTTCTCATGTACTACAACAAGAAAAGAAAGCTCTGCTACCTCAATGCTGCTATCACTTGATGATACAGTGATCCTGTATATAAGTAACGATGCTTTCGATAGTATTCCCATCCTTTGACCCCCAGACAGAGGGGGGGGGTTTGACCCATAGTATTAAAATTGTCTTACAATTACTCAATATCTAGCGATTAAATCAAATGAATAGCTGTTACATTAGAAACAACAGAGGGACTAATCTTCTCAATTGAAGATTGGAATTAAAAAAGGATGTAAGTTTTAACGCCAATGCAATGAAATAAGGCTGAAAGTTCCCTGCCGATTGGTTACAAGTTTTGATTTGGTTACAGGACGATCTTACAAATTTTACATGGAGTTTCCTCGTAATTTTTATTTTGGCACTTACAGCCTTTAGATTCCAGTCTTCAATTGTATAGTTACAAAAAGGGTCTGCCTTCCAAGGGATAAAAACAGATCAATACTGTGTGCATAAGACCGCGCGACCGAAGTGAAAACTTTTCTAAAGATTACACACCTGTCTGTCTTTCGCTCGCTGGATTAAACTCGATTCCCCCGACTTTACCCGAAAAGTGTTTCACCTCGGAGCGTGATGGATCACTGCCCAGCAATTGTGTATGCGGTACGCTTGAAGAAGTTTTCGTTTCAAAAAGGGGGCACGTAATGTAAATAAGAAAATATTACATGATCATGATAACACCAAATGAAACTGGTTGACTGGAAGAAGACTCTAAGATCACAACAGGCTTGATACACATGAAAAGCCATAATTTACAACTCGAACCATCAAGTGTATCAACACCAATAGATGTTCCAGAACGACCTCAATCCATCTGAGCCCACTTCAATCCATCAAATCAGAGCTTCTGCAGATCGAGAACCGCGACATCCGCTTCGGCAAACATTATTCCACCGCTTAATCCTAATTTCATAACGCGCGGGGTAGAGTTTCGCGGCGTATTCGCGATGCATTATCATCTCGCGGCCGGGTGTCTTTGAAGCGGCATCGCAGTCGGGGCACGTTACAACATTTACTTACTGCCGTTTAACCACTTATCACGTCGGATCTCAGGACCCGGGTGCTTCTGCAACGCGCCTAGAGGCAGATTTCCGTGGATAGAGGAACGAAGAGAGCACATCGAGGCGAAATCGAGCGGCGGTGGAGCCGGCTGCACGCCATACCGGGGGGCCAGGTTGCAGCGGAGCTGCGGGGGGCGGATAGGGTGAAACACGTCGGTAACAGGTCCGACAGAGAGAAAGAGAGACATCAACCGGCGCATATCCATTACGCGGTGCGCGTGGGGGCGTTTAACGCAAAAGCGTGCGAGTCTGGCTGAGCGAGTATCGGCGTCCTTTATCCACCAGCACGCGTTACACGCCTCGCATGCTTCAAGGACATATCTGCTGGATATCAAGCCGACTACTCGATCCGGCTAACCGCTTACACACCCGGCCACCTGCCCCCTTCTCCTCCTCCTCCTCTTCCTCCTCTTCTCCTTTCCTCGTTTCAACCATCCCAAAGCTACCCTCTCCTCTCTCTTTCTCTCTTGCCCTTTGCACCAGCCGAGCACAGATATTTACCGATTCCAATTGGTTTCGTGATTGCGTCTAAGTGGCTGGATAGGCGTGTTTCGACAGACACCCCGCGACCGATATCAAGCAAGACTGCCCGTAAAACGCGACCTCTGGAAAATCGGGGGCTTTGGGTGAGCGAATCGATTACCGAGAATCTTTGGCAAATGTGAGGAATTGACAAGAGGGGCACAGGCGTGCAATTGGGTGAAACAGTGGCGATTCTTTGCTTCTTGGTCAGGTAGTGGTCATCAATTTGATATGGGTCTCTTTTCGTGGAGATAGTTCAAGTTTACTAATATCTGACGATTATATTAACCCTTAGCACTCGAGTGGTGACTCTGAGACACCACTAAAAATTGTTGCACCATTATTTAAAGTATCTAACCAATTACTAAACATTTAATTATTGTATGAGGTATTATATCAATTTCATATTCATGAAATAAAACAAATCATATAGAATGGACCTATTCTAGGTCGGAAGAAATTTTTAATTTTCGAGTTAAAGTAGCTCCGACTGAAAGGGTTAGTACTAATATTCCTGGTTGTTTTATATATGTGACTTGAATAGTTAGTTGAACCCTTCGTCTTGCAACATCGAATCCAACTCGGAACAAACCAGAAACTTTCAAACAGAACCTTTAAGGAAATTTTGGTTTTGGAGAACATGAAAATTTTGTAAAGAAGAAAGCCTGTATTACACAATATTTTCATTTAACGCAACGACTGCCATCAATCGCCATTAAGTCATTTTAATGGAAACTGCAAAGCTTGTCACAGCGATTGCTCCTGGAACTCTGAAGTCCTAATGAACTTCGATTTAAACATCTATATCATTTGAGAAAAATTAATTTTAAAGACAGTGGAAGAATGCTTTGTATAAATCGAATTTAGAGATCCACACACGATGATGTTAATAATCTTCCACACTATAAAGAAGCATATCCCACGTTCATTTCTAGAAGTTTGCCAACTTCTTAGTTCGCTTGCTGAAATAATGATCCAGAATCGAGGATCTCATCGACCGTCAATTATCCAGAATTAAGACACTTAAGGTATTTCGATGTTTTCAGAGAGGCGTTGCTGAAAACCGACGCGAAGCAACGAGTACTAATAATCTGAGCCTGGAAACCGCACGGTTCGGGGGACAGCTGCAGACAATGAAATATGCATCTCGTATTAAAACTTTGTGTCGCGCGGACGGCTGAATGAAATCCGTGAAGGATTGATCATCAGAGACCGAAGCGCTCGCGGAGCGTCGTAAATTATGATAGATACGCGCGGAGCGAACCGCGCCCGGAGAGAAAGGGTTACAGGTTAGGTGAATATGCCAAGGGCCCTTTCTGGCTGGCTCTGATGTGGTCTGCGGCCTGAGCTTAATAACCGTTGGCCCTCGGCCTCCTCAAACAAACGTTTCTAACCATTACGCGCCTCTTAGCCTCTGGCGCCGAAAACTCTCCACGATGACATGCTTAGGAAAAGAAGACAATGCAAGGAATTTTGGAACTAGCCCCTGACACGCCAAACTTATCGACCATCTCTGCCAAACTATTTGAAGAAATCTCAGCTCGTTGTAAATATAATCACATCAACATAATAAATATAAATATCGCATTATATATTTTTCAAGCCCTATTCAAGTTATGTACTTCTCGTTCAAACATGAAATAATTGCGAAACAATGTAGACTGTAATCGATTGAGATTTATGAGTTAGATCACTGTGTTCGGTCGTAGGTGTTGGAAGTTAACTGTTGGATCGTTATGTGTTTGGTCAGCAGGAGTGTGGTTTAATTAAAAGCATCAGTTGGTACGATCACAGAAAAATACCGGAAACTACCGTTTGCGTAAAAAGTTTTGCAACACCGCGAATTCCGGAGCGTATTAGCGCAACATATCCAGGTTGTCGAGTCTCGCAGGAACTTGCGGAGCCGTTAACGAAGAAGTGCATCGTCCGTGGATGGTTGGCTGAAAAAAGCGGGGAAAAAATGTAAACGGTCGACGAGCGAATCAAATGAACGCGGTCGCAAGCATCGCGGTTGGTAAAAAACGGGGTTGATACGTGTCGAGAGGTACTCCGGTATTAAAAACGCGGGCAACAGTCACGAGGAACGAGGTACCGGATTATATCGTTGCTCCGAGCACAGTCGTGTGTAGGAGGCAATGCAAGAAGAGCCATGAAGAGGCGGGGGTGGGCGGCGAGTGGCTCATCGACTGGTACAGGCTAGTACCGATATTACCCTGCACCCCCAAACCAGCCAACTAGCGAGGCAGAGAAAGGGAGAGAACCAGAGTAGAGGAACTAGAGGCTCTCTCTGTGTGTACGCGTGTCTGTACGTGTACAAGAAAGAGAGAGAACAACGGGTGGGGGAAAGAGAGAGAGAGAGAGAGAGAGAGAGAGAGAGAGAGAGAAGCAAAGAGGAACATGTAAGCTCGCGTAGGTATCCACTTCCCTTCCGCGATCAATTAATTCCGGACACTAATGCTTTTCTAAAGACACACACCTAGCCAGGCTTACCACTCGGATAACCAACAACTATTCCTAGAGCCGTCCGTCCGAACCATCGAATTACACGTCACGCGATTCCATCGCAACTGAGCCGCGTTTCCCTCTCGACGACTTCTATCCTGACGGGAAAGGCGATCGGATATAAATTGGGTAACACTTTTTGAATTGCATCCGCGCTCGAGACGTCGAATTGACGAGCTACACGTACACCCATTGACCAGCTTCTGTTTAATTCTATGGATCCTTCACACCTCTTGGAGACACGAATTTAAATACGCTTCTGGTGTTTCGTCGTGTCAATTAAAGAAGTGTCTCGCGAGCATACGGTGGTTCTATGTGAAAAAAATACGTAAAACACAATCAAAATAATTTTATTGTTGACGCTTTAGCATTCACAAGAAGTAGAATTGGTTGATCATGGTCAGACCAACTCCGTTTTCCGAAAACGGAGCATTTTTATACTCATTTTTGCAAATAGAAAGAATAAGAAACTTTTAAATCAAAAATTCAGCCTCGAAAAGTCCATAAGAATATCCACCACTTGAATAACACTATGAAAATTTTTGAAAAAATTCAGGACCACTGTAAGCCAATTTTTCAGGAAAACAGGATCGACCGATTGTGGCGCGGAATTTGTTCGAAAGTTATTAGCATGTTCCAATCTCCGAGCGACTTTCCCGGGAAACCGCGCCGACCCTCTGACGATAAAATCCGTGGCAGTCCGATATCCTCGAGTCAACAATATTTCCTGGAGGCGTGGGCTAGATTCGTTCGGGAGATGCGCATTCCCAGGGCACAATAAATCATTATCCCGTCCCTGTCTCGCCCACACCCTCGCTATTTTCGGAAAATCGACGACGGCTCCCCACCTTAATAGGCACCTATCTGCACGTTACTCTACGACTACGGGGCCGGCAATCTCTCTCTCTTTCTCTCTCTGTCTCTTTCTCTCTCTTGCTCTCCGGAGTATTCTAATTGTGAGAGACAGTCCCGGGAAAATACTCGACGGAAGTTTCCGCCGGGTTCGCTTCGCCGGCATATCGCCGGTATTTCAATGTGCCACCAACACTATCCTGCCTGCTACCGACGCGACGCGGCAGGTCTTACCTCTAGGTAACACCTACGCCGTTTCCCACCCACCGAGTCCTCCGCGGCGGAATTAATTCCGAAAGCAAAATTAAGTACCTACGAGAGCTGGTAAATACAGTCGCCGGTAGGTTCCAACCCTGGCTGGAGACTGAAGGTAAACCCCGGGGCTCGTGTCCTACTTCAACCCGCCACCGGATGCATGATTTTCCAAGCTAATATCCTTTCTGACATTGCAGCATCCTATAGATTTCATATATCCAACTTAAAAAATCTTTTGCAACCCTCCAAAAACCTTTCTTCATCCTTTACTGAACAATAAACACTTAGCGAAAACTTTATTAAATTAAATTCAGACATGGACGACTACAAGAAATCCTCTCCTATTAAGAAACTATTAAAAATGAAATTATTCCTGCGAGTCTAGCCATAAAGTACATACGTCACTCCTATGTTACTCATAAAATGGTTGCACAAAGGATAAAAGATGCATTAAATCCACTAAAGAATTTATCCTAGAAACAGAATCTAAGTGAATCTTCACTTGAAGAAGGGTATGAGGGTTAATGTTGTTACTAGAATTGCACTACTTTTAGGAAATACATTTCCTGCAGACATCTAAGTCGTCTCGTGATAATTCTACAAACATAGAGGCTAACACAAAAATATTTTAATAAGATAGTTATTAAATGTGTAGGTGTAGGAACATCTGTATTCCTACTTGGAAAGTGACCTTTACTGGCATTGTATCATGCACATTGAAAGAACATTTTTGAAAGTGCAAGGGAACATTTTTTTAGAGCAGTATATCAAAGTGGCATTATTTTTATAAACATTGTACTGTGCAGTATTGACTGCATAATGCTGTTTTCATAAACATTGTTCTGTGCGCTATTGGTGAAACACTTTTGTGAGCATAAAGCAAGGGAACGTTCTCTTAGAGCAGCGTTTTAAAATGATGTTGTTTTTGTAAACATTGTGCTATGCATTATTAGTTGAACACTTTTAAGAGCATAAAGGAGTGTTTTTTAGAACAGTGTTTTAAAATACGATTTTGATAAATATCATGCTATGCACTATTGATAGAACAGTTTTGAGAGTGTAGTGGTGCGGTAATTGGACCGCGGCAGCGTGGAATTCAGCAGTGTTTACGATTCCGGCGATTACCCGACATGTTTGGTGACAGCCACGTCGCCAAATTCTTTGATAATGCGCGCACCATCGTCGGGGCTTTTGAGAAGTTCCCGAAAGTGACGTTGATCCCTCTCCCGTTACTCGTTGCGAATGTCGCTCACAATTAACCGTCCCGAAGGATTTGCCAGCGAGGAAGAACAGAACGGAAGGAGTACCGAGAAAATAGAGGAGAACAAAATGAAGAGCGGGCGAGCAAGATAGGGGTACGAAGTGACTGCTACTTGACGGCGCATCTTACATGACAGTCTTTGTACTATCGGGTAACTTCTTCCTGCCAATCCTTTCGTCTCCCTCGTTCGTTCCGAGAATTCTCCTTCCCGAGTTGTTTCACAAAAGTAGTTGCGACAAATGAAACTGGGAAAAGTATCACCGACAAAATCAACCCAGACTTTATTCTTGAAAAAGTTCAACTATACTCTTAAACGATTACTACAGTGTGCAGGCTTCGAAGTAGTCCAAGTCTATTTCTCTCAATTTCTAAAGTAGTCCAAGACTATTATCATCGTCAAGTGGCATTTAGCACTGTTGTTTGATTAATCACAGACCTATACTACTGTCTATCGGACGCGCTTCTGTTATCCAAATTAAATATATGTGGCGTCGTAGCGACACGCTGTTTCTCCCGCGCACCACCTTCGGCGCCTCGAAAAGGAGAAAACTAATTTTACAACCGCGACCACTCTTTTCTTTTGGATGCATTTGAAGATGCACCTTAACGGTGGTCTTTTGTTTCTCGATTTGCGTTGCTATGTCATAGCGTTCTTTTTCATGATTATGTTATTCTGTTTTTCTGTTATTCTGTTCTTTTATTCATTCTGTTTCTGTTTATGTTTACGACATCTACTTTCAACATCTAATTTTTCTTAATAAAAGTTAAAATAATTGTTATTCAGTAATTAAAGTTTTGTTGATTTATTTAAAACCTAGTTCCTGTACAATCCTTATAATTTCCGAACTCGTAATTCCAGATATATTTATTTGGACAAATTTTTAATTCCGCATGGAACTACAGGGGGCAATACTGTCCCACTCGCAACCATGATAAGCTTCGTGCAGTGTTACGTTATAGATCCGTGCCAGTTATTATCGATAATCTAAGCAGTCGCGCCAGAAACCTACGCCAACTTAAATATTCATCGAAACTACTTCCTGCAAGCCTCAAATTGTAGACACAGTGCGACATGTTCGTGGTTTGCGTACGCGGAAACGTGCTACAGTCAATGAAACAGTGAAAGATCGATCGGCCAACACGTTTCAGATCATTTTCCGACACTTATAGCCGGTGGCTATATGGTCCCGTAATTGGAGACCGCGATCGAAAGAAACAATTGGCTTTGTTTTCAACGACGGCCGACCGTCTTTCCTCCCTGCGTTCATTTTACACCAACACACTTTTCGACACATTCGCCGACGCTCAGCCACCGTCTGAGGAGACGCCCAGGTGAATGCCCAAACGAAGGTGGTTGCGCCGTAGGCAGGGACAGCTCATTAATATTTAGACGTATTTTGAGCGGCGAGCCACCACCACCATCGCCATCACCGTCGCTAACTCCGGCACCATCGTCGTCGTCATCGTAGCCCACGCCTTTATACATAATTATACGCGCGAGATTGGCGAGTGTCGGAAGAGCATCGTCTAAAGATTACTCGCACACCCTGCCTCGCAACATTTTCGCCACGCAATTCTACGCGACCCTCCAGTCCCTCCCAAATAAATATTCTTTGAAGCCTTAACAATTCGATTTTATTATTTTATCAGCAACGAAAGTGTACTTCAAAATTGTATGGCTTCTGGAGATCTTCTAAAGGAGTAACCTAAAACTCAATATACCTTTTGTACTCTATTTTCAACCGATAACATACATAAGTCACGCACATCATGACATCAATCACTTCCTTTAAGTCAAAAGTCCGGACCTAAAATAAATATAAATTTCCTTTTCTTTTCACCAAATTTTTCAGCACAATTTCCAATCATTTCAGATATGAACAAAATCATACAGCAAGGAATTAACCCATTCTAATTATTAATATAGAAAATAGAATTTTACTTTAACTAAGTTTCGAGATTCTAAACTACTGATATCGTATTTTGTATAAAACATTCACGGTCTAGTAGTAGTTATATTTAGTATGTCAACTTTTTTGTCAGTGATTGTACAACTTTGCAACTCAGTTGAACGTAGTACGAATTTGTTTTGCCACTATTTATAGATTCTATTCCTGTCGGCGTTCATGAAATTTTTAGCTTGTTCCAGGATTTTTTATCGAGCTTAGTCTTGAATAAAACTTGATTGATTTCATTCGAGTTAGTGTCTTAATAGATAAATTGAGGGTGAGTGTGGAATATTTCATGGAAGTTCCCATAGGAACCCCAATGCGGAAGAAAGTACTGAACTATTTATCCTGATACGACATGATTAGAAGGTAGGAGAGGTACGCGCGATAGAAGAGAGAGACTATAACAGTCTGGAAAATAGAAGTATAGTGAAAATCAATATTTGTGAGCTACCGTTTTAAAATAGACGTCGTACGGCAACGTGTATGTAGACAGTTAGTGAAGTTCTTACGTTCAATTTGCGACTAGATGCAATAAAGCATTATGTGTTACCGTAATTCGATAATTGTGTCCCATTATTGGGAATCTTTCATTCCAAGTGAAATAGAATTAGACTTAGAATTAAAATATATTATTAATCGAATACTAACAGAATAAATTTGTGTTTTTATAAGATTACTTGAATGACAATGGAGATAATTATAATTAACCCTTCTGACATTCAATATTAGCTGCCATTGTCTCGCCTACAGAGCTCCAGAAAACGTTAAAATCTACCAGAGAAAAGGAGAAATCGTTGAATCGAAGAGTTTCGATAATAGACGAAAATAGTTTGGTTGCCGCCTTTAGAACCGCTCCCGTGTAATTTCCCGTGATCATGTCTTATTCACTTGGTTGCTGTTAATTAACCCTTTCCCGTGCCTCCCCAACGCCAGAAAATGTTGATGGAGGATAAAGCAGACAGACTCGAGGGAACTCAGATATTCTTGTCCGCGATACCGTCAAACTTTCCGATCTTAAAAATATCAATCCTTGCACAAATGCAGGCAGAATAAACTTCCACCTACACAATCTATTATTACTGGAACTGTGAATGACTTCGAGATATTTAAAATGTAATAACTAGACTGCGGATCTCTATGCAAAATAAAAATTGTTTGCATCAATTGCAAGAAATAGAAACCAAATTGAATGTTATTTCTTCCCTTAATGATTTTAATAGAGGAGAAATTATATATTGGTATTTTCAATTTCAAAAATTTTCCAACACTTTTGAATTTCATCTTCTCAATTTTGCTATAAATGCATAAAAATCCGCAGTGTAGTAATAACTAACAAACTTCATGAAGTGTCTGACCACGAACGTCTCATTTTCCTGCACACGTCGTTTAGCATTAGAACATTTCTACATTTATACGCTAAAATCAAATAGTTAGGTGATATATTTATTTGTTATTTATATTGTATATTTATTCGGATAACTTCATTATGGAAAAGTCTGTAGATCACACATTAATTACGACACGCCGCGTCGCCAGAACAGTCTCGGAAGAGTCGTTGAAATCATTAAATTTATTCCTCCGAAATCGGTTAATTCGGAACCGACCAATTTAGCGACTGCACGCTGAATGCTTGCCAATTCTCAGCAACTAAATAATGTTCTAAAACCCGTGAACATTGGCTCCTATTAAACAGCTGCAATTTGACCGATAATAAAAGAATTTTGGCAACAGCTCGAGTCGATTGCTCTGGGATAATCACTTCTCAAAAGATGCAGCATGACTAACATTTCCACTCGCACACGGTTATTCATTACTAGTTGCCAGACTCTCGTTTGGCTCGCTTTGATCAGCCAGACAGTTCGGATTTAAGAATCGATGTCCAAATGTTTGTAACATTCTACCCAACTCACAAGACAACCCGTAGCCCTCTCAAAACCTTTTCCCTATCATTCACCATACTCTCAATCCCCATTTTAATTCAATCATTATTTTCTCGAGTTTTTATAATTAACAAAATTAAAGTCAAATCAAGGGATCTTCAATGAATCGAAAAGGGATGATCAGGTAGTTCAAAAAGTGATTAAAAGCCTAATGAAACACTGTAAAAGTGAACTAGAAATTTTTCTTCTCTCGCTACAGTAATCAAAATCACGAATGACCCTCGACAATATTGAGCTAGGAGCTTCATTGAAAGATCGAAAGGATCGCGTGGAATGCAGCAAGCTAGCGAGTTTGTTTCCACAGAAAAGCGAGTAAAAAAACCACTTTGAACTCTTTAAAAATGAACTACATTTTTTTGTGGATGAATCAAAATCGAGGATGATCCTTGGGGGTATCGAGACAAGGACACGGTTTAAGGGAAGATTGACAGGATCGCGTGGAAAGCGGCTGGCTAGCGAGGCCTTCTTTTCTAAAGTCCCTAATCGATTGCCACGGGTTTTAAAGTTTATGCTGCCAGCGCGATGGTCCCCTTTCGCGCCCTCGAGCCGTTCTTCCGTTCAGTTCGCAAAGCCGTCGGCGGCAGGACGAAAAGAAGGAGAAACAGAGAGCAGGACAAGAAGAGAAGGCCAAGGACCGAAAGGAAGCACGCAGCCGGTGGAGAAACAGTGAGACGTCGGGAGGCGCGCAGAGGAAGGGGGCGGTGGAGGCCGAGGGAGCGAAGTCTGTAAATTTTCTTACATTTTATGAGCCATCAGAATTTCATAACCTCGAGCCAGTCCGCGTGGTACTTTGCACGGGAAAAGTTTCCGTTGGCTCGGTTCTCTTACCCGGCCGTTCTCGCCGCTCCTTTCTTCCCAGTTTTTCCCCCCGCTTCCTCGCGGCAGAAAGAGAATAGAATCGGAAACAACCGAGGTAGATTGCAGCGCGACCGATGCACGCAGGAATGTGGAAGAAGCGCCACGAGATTATGGTCTTTGAAGA
Source organism: Lasioglossum marginatum (assembly GCA_028455795.1). Taxonomy (NCBI): domain Eukaryota; kingdom Metazoa; phylum Arthropoda; class Insecta; order Hymenoptera; family Halictidae; genus Lasioglossum; species Lasioglossum marginatum. Next base: position 3,467,263 of record CM052272.1, read on the forward strand.
TACCGTTTCTCCCTCCCTGACTTCCCCCCTTGGCTTCCTCAGCGGCTTTCAGCTTCCTCTTTCATTTTGGAACCAGAGGAACGCACGGGAGCGAAGAAATTGGTTGCAGGAACCAAGAGAACGAACATTTTTCACTTTCTAGAAAGTCGGAGCGATATATTATTTCCTGAGGTGCAGCATTCTTTGAGATAACTACTTTGAATGTCGGTCTTGTGACCGAATATGTTAGAACGTTGTAAATATGACAATTTTAATTAAACTAAAGCAATAGATTGTCTTCAGCCATTGTGTCGAGTTTCGTTGTTCAAATCTCAATCCAGTGAGAATACATTGATTCTTCAACAGCTCATGCTGTACTATTATTTAAATTGATACTATTGTTAAGAATTTATTAAGATCGAGATCCGTATGTGTATTAAAAATATAGTATCCACCTTTGATACTAAGCAGTTATGGCCAAATGTGAAAGCATTAAGCGAAAATTTACGAAGCCGCACCACTAAGGTCCATCTGTATACGAAGTAGAAAATGCGAGTAATGGTCAGACACATTAGACAGCTTCGAAACACACGTACATAAAAAATGTTTCAAACTTGACAATCTCAGGACCATGTTAAACGACAGTTTGACCAGAAATGTGAATTTAACTCTCTATATCAATACATCATGTAAGTAGTAAAATACTACAAAATTCTACGAAAATAAAGATGAAACAGACCAACAGATCTAAATATTCTGAAAAGTTCAAAATAATGTATGCATCTAATAAGATACTCTGTTGTTTATTTTATAACATTCCTCCGATTTGAACGATCTAGAATAGCGCGAAGTCTGGTCTAATCGTTTTTCGAGTCTCATTTGTTACAGCATTAACTCGCACGGATAATGGCGGCGTATTAATTGCGCGCACATGTACGTGGCACAATGGGAACAATACGTTTCACGATCAATGAGCGACGAAGATGAACGCGGCGTTTCTATAACGTTGCCGCGGCATTCTCTCATTCACGGTGCGCGGTGTCACTTTCTCCTTCGATTCATTGATTCATTCGTACGCGTTTGCCTCCCTATCGGCGTCGCTATTCGTCATTTCGCGGCGACTTATCCGCCGCGTGTCCCCCGTTTCGTTTTATCTCCGCCGACAGTCTGTCTCCGCTCTGCTCGGACGATTTTCGGCGGCTCGCCGATTAGCCGACTGTACATATACCGGGTGATTCACGACAAACAGGCCACCTAAATAGCTCCGTTAGGATTAGAGATAGAAGAAAATGTTACAGAGAAAAGTTGTACTGTTAAAGGGGGCAAATATGGTGATATAAAAAAATATTCTGATTGTAGTCGTTTTCAAGGTCTTTTGAAGGTCATTGATAATTTTTAAATAGCACCATATATTTTTAACTTCATAGTGTTCTAGCTGATGTCAAGACGAATTCAATGATGTGGTACACTATGACCTTCAAATGACCTTGGACTAGAAAATTTATGATAAAGCAATGATAACTTCAAAATGTGCAATCATTTTGTTTGAACTAAATTAAATGTTCGAAATTATGACCTTGAACAGTAACATAAATATTTAAACGTTTTACAAGGCAATCAATTGTACTTTCAATTGTTTCTGTTGGAATTGATCTACAAGAGCTAATTATTCTTTCTTGCATGTTCTCTGGTGTAGTTGGTTGATCACGATATACATCATCTTTGAGTGTTCCCCACAAAAAAAAATCAAGAGGAGTTAGATCGGGGGAATGAGCTGGCCATAGTATGTGTCCATTACGTCCTATTCAGCGATTTGGAAATTTATTGTTCAGAAATTCTCTTACGGTACGTGAAGAATGAGTAGGACAGCCATCGTATTGGTACCACATTACTCGACGAATTTCTAAAGGAATATCTTCTAATAATATGGGCAATGTTTCTTCTAAAAACGTAAGGTATCTAGTTGCGTTTAATGTGCCGGGAATAAAAAAGGGTTTAATTATTCAAAAAGGTTCAATTATTTTATTATTCAAAATTCCGCACCAAACGTTGATAGTCCAGGGTCATTGTTTATCCACTTGTCGTAACCATCGTGGATTCGCATTATTCCAGTAATGCATATTTCTTAAATTAACTTGATCATGATTTGTGAAGGAAGCCTCATCAGTAAATAATACGTTACTAAAAAATCGGCTATCATTTCTAATTTGCCTCAAACCCCACTCAAAAAAATTTACGCGATTTTCAAAATCTCTTCCATGAAGTTCTTGGTGGAGCGATATGTGATATGGATGGAATTTGTGTAATCGAAATATTCGGATGATACTTGCTTGGCTAATGCCACTTTCTCTACTGAGTTGTCTAGTGCTGATGCAAGGATTTACATTTACTGCACCAAGAACATTGACTGCATTTGCTTCATTTGTTACACTTCTCACTTTCAGGTCTTTTATTTTCTACATTGCCTAATTCACGGAACTTTTTAACTAAATTTGAATAGGTAGAACGAGATGGACATCGACGATCAGGAAATCGGTCTTTGTAAAGACGAACAGCTTCTCGAAGACATTGACGACTTTCGTAATAAATGGAAATAAGATCGGTCTTGTGCTCATTTGAGTAACGCATCGTTAAACGGTGATCGATAAACTGATACTCGGCATACATATTAGTAGTTTGTTGATAATCTTGTTTGTGTAGGCTTAGAGATCACCTTCCGTTAACGGAATACGTGTTATGAGACCTAATGACTGAAGAAATTAAATTTCCGTTGATCAAAAAAAGTAGTCAAACTATATCTATTAATGAGTCCAAGGTCATTTGAAGGTCATAGTGTACTACATCATTGAACTCGTCTTGACATCAGCTACAACACTGTGAAGTTAAAAATATATGGTGCTATTTAAAAATTATCGATGACCTTCAAAAGACCTTGAAAACGACTACAATCGGAACATTTTTTTATATCGCCATATTTGCCCCCTTTAACAGTACAACTTTTCTCTCTAACATTTTCTTCTATCTCTAATCCTAACGGAGCTATTTAGGTGGCCTGTTTGTCGTGAATCACCCGGTATACGCGAAACACCACCATAGTAATCCCTCGACGAAATGCTCGCGTGTCCCGCGGGTCCCGCACTCGCGTGACTGCGTGCTTAAATGGCTTGACGTGCTTGACGCGGCCACGTCGATCGCGGACTCGTTAACTCGTATCTGCCTGACGAGTTCCTTCTTTCGATGCACAACACTGTTTTCTTCTTTGGCTGCGGCCACGACGCTGCACGAGAACCGATCTCGCATTAGCCACATGGAAATTGATTCAGGAAGTTCGCGGGAATCCCTAAGTTTCGTGTTGTCTCGCTCGGCGTTGGTGCTTTTTCCGTGCTTGATCGTTCTGGACAGTGGTATGCAGCTTTCGAGCCTAATGCGGCTGAACTTCTCAGGGTTACGTTCGATCCTTCAGATTGTGCGTTTGTCTAGCAGATTCTTTTTTATTATGCAGTTTAGAATCGGTCTGTCCACTTGAAAGAAAAAGAATTTAAAAATTCGTCACTGTGTCTGTGCATGACCGGCTAATCCTACTGACAACGAACCCCTTATTGTATATCTTCTTCTAACACCAGAAATTATTTTTAAATTCTCCATGTGTACTAGGCGATTGTATCAGTATCAGTAAAAATGCCCAGCAATAGTCAGACATAAGAGATCAAATGCAAGTAATTGAGAACAATATCGAAATTTCTGTACTCGGATCCTTTCACGAAATCGAGTCTAGCCTACGGCACGTCAAGAATCGTTCAATAAAAATTGTTAAACAAATTCATGAATATAATAAAACGGGAAATGTGTATTTTCGGATATTGAATGGTAAGTTGACAGAGTAACCAATGAGGGAACGAAGTGTTTCGTTGGTCACTGTGAAAAATGGCGGTGGTAAACTTCGCCGAGGAGAGCCGGTGCACCTTTTTTCCATTGGAACGAATTCACGGGCGTCCCCCGTAATAGCCGTGGTCGGCCTGCTCTCGTCTCTTTCTTCCGTTGGAAATTGCTTCACAAGATAGGCTGCGAGTGGGCGGTTCTCGATGCCATGCAAGCGCCGAGAATAAAATAAAAGTCGTCCTTGCCAGACGATGAAAGCGCAGACCGGCGAGTAAAAGAGCTAAGAGACGCGCTCGTCGGCCATGTTGTCAGAAAACTTTCGTCCTCCCTCTTAAATATAAATATATACGCGAGAGTCGGAACGATAAAGCGCCTTTCTCCCGTGACTTCCACGTAGCTACAGTCCGCATTATCTTGCGGGAACATTTCTGCACGGTCTCCGGATGATTGAGGGAGTATCATAAACGCTGGGTGTCGGGAAAGCGCGAAATACTGCCAAGAAAAGCTTAATTGCATGCTCGCTGGAAAATCCTACACACTGAGTCTCGAAAAGGAAAACGTTATCAAGACCATAAACATTCTAGACATATTATAGCATTTTCGATGTTTGACAACTTTTTCACACTGATTCCAGTAGCCTTTAGTACTTTTAATAATTTGAAAATTGGAGAGATTTCAATTCTTACTGGAAATTCTTGTTCCGTGTAACTCTGTGAGTAGAAAGGCAATATTTTTTTGATCATATTGTTATCGTGCCTCATTGTAAAATTCGCGGTAATTAAGGAAATGTTTATCTTTGATTTTCAGGTATGGTTTGGTAATAGGTTCTGTTTAAAATATTACACGAGCTCTCCTTTTGATAGCGACTTCTAAACGACCGAGAATTATCTCGTTCAAGTCAATATAACTTGGACCGCATTAGGTGCGCGTGTATCCCGAGGTCTTTATCTCCCTTCATCACGAAACAGTTTCGCCCAATCGGCACTGGCAACACGCGCCACGAAATAATTGCAGTCATTCCGAACCATTCGGTTTATTGGCCGAGATAATCTCATCGCCTCCAGTCCACGTTTTATCCATTTCGTCGTGGTACGTGACGTCCGACCGACTTAGAAAATTTTCTCGATTGGAAAGACATTTCCAAAACAGAATCGACAGGAAAATCGAACTATTTAGCCGCAAAGAGTCCTTGGTTTCTCTCAGCTTAAAAGTAAATGAAGAAGTAGTGCTTGTACAACATCATCAAACAGTAACTAAGTATTAAACGACGTTGTCATTATAAACGGTTGATGAAAACCTTAATTGTACATTTAAGAAGAGTGTATCGAAAATGTTCCTAAGTAAACTCATTTACCAAACACAAACATACACAGATTTTATATAAATTAACCGCAGCTGCGATTAATTAATCTTCAAACAAGAACTGTATTTTGTAAACACTGGAATAAGCCTTTTGTATCCATCCAGTATCCCTCCTAACAACTTCCATTCATGAAACTAAAGGAAAATGGCATGAACGAGGACTAGAATTCAATTTCACCCGAGAATCGATCGGATCATTGGAACACACTTTTCGGAATCAGCGTCGGCGTCTGTTCCGGAGCAGCGATTACCAAGAGCCAAGAAAAGCGAATGGAAACGAAATACCGAGCGTTTATGGTGCACGGTACACGGTTCCCCTGCACAGCGGAGCAGAAGCAGTAGAAGTGTCCGACAATGTTCAGCCAAACAGCACGATTGAACGAACGACGCGGCGCGGCGGTGAATGCGGGCGAGCGATGTTGGAGGCACACGCGTACACGTATGGTGCCAGTTCACCGCGAGACGGTCGGCGATATTTCACCAAGGCAAATCGGGTGAAATGGTTCAGAAAGGATCGAATCATCCGCGTTTTGGTCGAGCGATCCGAGCACACCCCACTGTCGTTGTCTTTATCTTTTATCCCGGGTTGGTCCCTTTCTTCCTGACTCTCTACCTCGCGCACAGGTGTTTACCCGACCGTGCGCGCCCGACACACTACTCTTTCCCTTTTTCCCCGGACTGCTCGTACGATCATCTCCGGATTGATCTCTCATCGAGCGGAAAACAATCTGCTGCCGATTCGCAGGACACGGGACGATCGGTCGAGAAACCGACGGACTTTGCACTTTAGCGTACGATCACCATCGACGAGAGATCGAAGGTTCTGTAGGCGATCGTGTTAATAAAACGGAACGTTCACCAGGAGCGCACCAATCACAAGAGAACCTCTGGAGGTTCCAACAGTGGTTCCAACCTCTGGTTGGATAACGATGAATAACAGAAAGAAAACCATGTTGCTCCTACTTACTGTAAGATCGCGGGAAAATCGGTCGACCGAACGACCGAAGCACCTAGGTGTTCCCCTCTTCCTCGCGGGCGATATCACGCCTGCCGTGTCTGCGCTCGTGTCCAGATGAGCGCAATCAATCGTTCGGTTCCGCGGAGGGCAGCATGTCGTGCGCTACCGTGGCGGATGGTTTGGGACGCGTACTCGCGCGGAAATCGTCGTGGAAATCCTCGGCCGTGGATATCCTCGCAGTCGGTCGTACGTAACGATCCCCGCTCATGCCGTGAGAATCTCTCGCGGCCACTTGTCTTGGGTAGCCGCCAGGAGCCGCGGGGGCTTCAGAGAGAGGAGGAGAGGCCGACGCTCACGCAGGAACAGGCGGGAGGAGGAGGATGGCGAGGCGGATGAAGAGGAGGAGGTGGTGATGGCAGAGTAGGAGGAAGAAGGTGGATAGTGGTGGTGTGCTGGCTCTGGAGGTAGCGGTGATTCCAACCTCGCGGAGAAAGGGGGATGAGGAGAGTCGCAGGAGGTAACGCGAGTGAGAGGGCGGAGGTATTCTGCCCCACCCGTACTCGCCTCTGATTGGACCACCCCCGCTGGCTCACCCCGGCCGTCCCTCTCCCCCTCTTGTCCCCCAGCTCCTCTTCGTCCTCAGAGTCCTCCTCTTCCTCTTACACCTCTTCCTACTCCTCCCTCGACCCCCTCCCGCTCCACCGCCGCCTCCTACTGCTCCTCGTCATCCACCTCATCCACATATTCTGTAGCCGCCGCCGCCACCTCAACCTCCTTTTCTCTCTTCTACGGTGCCTTCTAGCCGCCGCCGCCGCCAGCACCACCACCGTCGCCGTCGTCGTCGTCGCGCGCCGCGTCGTTTCTCTTCTTCTTCTTCTCGTTCGCACCACCTCGTTCTGTCCGCCGGCACGCGTAAGAACGCCCGCCTCTTTTTCGATGCACCGGAAAACAGGTGCGGAAGCCGGTCGTGGGGATTCCAGGATTTCTACTGGCTCCGGGGGAACCATCGCCCTGCTCCGTTCCCCAGGCTTTATTCCCCGGATCTCGCGCCGCGCGGCGCAACACTAGGGAACACCCTTCTCTCACCCGTTTCGTCGCGTTTCGAAAATATACCGAGAAGACCGAGCCCGATGCAACTCACAGCTCGCCAGACCCGTCTCTTCTCTCTTCTCGAAAACCCCTGCCTACCCGTGCCCCGTGTATCGCGACGCTTCACCGAACTGCCTTCGGTGCATCCCCGCCCCATCCCCTTGTTGCTTGCTTTCTAACCCCTCTTCCCTCTCTTTCCTCTTTCCTCTTTCGATCCGTTTGTCCGACGGTCGGTCGGTCCTTCTCGGCCGCGTCTCGACGTTTTACCCTTTATGATTATTTATTTTTATCGGGATCGATAAAGGGCGGCGGAACCGAGTTCGCCCGCTGCCAATTGAACGCGTCTATCTTGGAAAAAGCCCGGCCGTGCCGGCGCTCCCGCCCAATGGCATTTGGCTTTTGGGAAAACGGCAGGCACGACTTCCGGGCAACTTCCATGACGGCAAGTTCCCTGGGAATTCGGGTGAAACCAATTACACGTAGATCAAAGTCGCGATTTTATATCGGCGGACGGTTATCGATCCGGAATCCTGTTTAGGGTCATTGTTTGCCGCCGGAATTGTGACCAGCTTGCCAACGACCTGCACCCTAGGGGCTCTGATCAGGACGAATAGGAGGACTGACCTATTTCTTCTGGGATGATCACTGTGGGACCGAAGGCTTTCAAACTATGATAAAATTGAACACGACATATGCGAGATGAATAACTTGAGGTGCAACGATGTGATTGGGCCATAGTATCGTCGGTAGCTTAAAGGATGCACACGTGTCTATCTATTTAGAGTAATTGGATTCTTTTGGTATCAGGGAATAAACTGGTACCAACAAGTTCACTTTCATTGAAGAACACGGACTGGAATGAGTGTTCGAAGAGTAACCTGAGATACTTCAACTAAGTTGTTAGTATTCTAAGTTGTTCGAAGCGCAAAGTTCAAGTACGAAGCACAAAGTTCCTGTCTATTTAATTCATTCTGGCGATCCTGGAAACTAAGTGATGCCAACAAGTCAACTTTTGTTGCTTCATAAAAGCAGGTGAAACTAGTAATCGAAAACTGACGTAAACTGTTACAACTAGAGCTTAGCTCCCTTAGTAGTATGAAAAGAATACAAAATGGGACGTGGCACCCTAAGTAGTCTGAAAAAACAACAAAATTAGTCGCAGTACCCTAGCTAGTTTAACAAATCCACATCGACCAATGGCATCCAGTGGCACTTGTTTCTCCTTGGATCAAGGAGCAAAATGCCACATCAACGTTTCTTTGAGTACATACAACGAATGAACAGTTCATAGATCTTCATGTAATTCTTGCCCCAAATCGATAAAGACCAAATCGCAGTGATACGCTTCTGGTCGCTTCGGGAGTAAACAAGAACTGTCCTGGAGAGCTAGCCTAACTCCCTGGCCCTAGCAAAGCAGCTATTCGATCCTCGGTAGGTGGGACGTCCCCGAGAGGAAGCGGAATCGTCGTATTTCGAGCGGAATAAACGATTCGCGCGTATCGACTATAAATTACGGCGCGTTTGCGGGGTGGTTGAGGGGTGGTGGTCAGGGGTGGAAGGCATCCAGGACAGGAGACGGACAGGGAGCATGGCGAGGATGCCTTAAGGCGACGGCATTTCGATAATTGGAAACCAATGAGGCGGCAGTGGGAGGGTTTTCGGGGTAAAAATCAACCCTTCCACCGTGGCTCCGAGCCCTAATGAAGCGAACCTTCGCCGTTGCCTGCCGACGTGCATGCCTCCGCGTCGTATTAATTGCCTGCCCCTTCGGCTTCCCGTCCCTCGGCGTCGCCTATCGTTTCCCTCCGTCCATCCCCTGCGTCCTCGCAAGCCCATCTACCCCTTTCGCCCATCTACCTCCTCTTCTTACGCCGCGCCGTCTCGCAGTTACCCGCGATAGCGCATTCTTCGACAAATTGGATCACGCTATCGTGCGAACGCCCGGCGGTTCCACTACCCCCCAAGCCAGGATAACCGGTTCTGCTCGATCCGCTCGATCACGATCGGCCGACGACCGGATTTCTTCCTAAAACCAGCGCAAGTCCCTTCTGGGATACTAGTTTTTTCGTTTGGAGTCAACACCCCTTTTCGGAAGGGGTTCAAATTCTTTCGAGACGAAGCTGTACTTTGAGAATAACAAAAAACTATAGAATTGTAGATAGTCTCGAAATGAGTGTAGAAATCCTTATTTGTGGATATGTCATCAATGGTTGGGATTTTACTGAAGTTTATAATATTATGGTACAATAAAGTTTGAGTCCTGTTTGGATTATGTCGACATAGTACTAATTTACTCTAATCAAGATCATGCACCCAATTCCCAGAGTTGAAAACAACTTTATTGTGTGCATAACAACAGATCAATGCCTAGTCTCTATTTTTCCAAGTATTTAAGATTTTGATACACGATCTCATTCCTAATCTCATTCGTAAAGGGTCGATCTTTGAAATGGCTACACAGAGGGATTGCACAATAAGCAAGAATTGCTTCCCATCGAAAATCCTGTGCGAGAAGAGAAATATGGAATTCATATTTCACAATAAAATCGTATATCGAATGAATGCGATCGAGTTATCCGTACACTGAACAAACAGAGATTCGTTTCATTAGAGTAAGCACGTATTTGTGTAAATCCAGATGTTTTATTCAATAGATCCCGGTGGGAATTGCGTGTTGTCGAATCCGCGTTAAAAAAAGTTCGTGGAACGTGCGAATATTAGCTCCATAAGGGTACCGTAACAATCTGAAATTTGCATAATTGACCGAACGCGGTGGACGATAATATCTCCCGGCGAGAATAAAGCCAATGCATGCGATTCGCAACAGAATACACGCTTCCTTATTGTTTAATCCGGGACGTTTAACCGACACGCGGTTTACCATTCCCAGCGTGTGTTTATCTCGCCGATAAAATACCGCGACAACGAATTACTATCGACCGTCAATTACCTCGTCCGTGACGAATCACCCAACACAATTTTGTCACCATATTCATAAAAAGAATAAGTATATCACACTCCACTTTCTCATCTTTGGGAAAGATAACAAATGAAATGTATAAGAAACCTCGAAAAAGAAGAATAGCTAGCTAATTCATGATCACACTTCTTTCAAGCTTTTTATAAAACCAGAACCAAATTTAAAGGACTAGTGTCCGATAATTTAATGAGAGTTCTCAAGATTATTATAGAATGTCATACAATGTCTAAAGAGTACAAAATTATATGATGTTTGTTAGGGGAGTAGCAGAAGAATTATGAAACAGAGCGCAAGTGTTGCAGAACCTTGCTGGGACCTCCGAAAATATCGGACGACGGCCCTTAGCTCGTGGCTTTAAGGTTGTGCAAGGTTAGGGCTACTCTCGAAGTAATTCCGTTAGGTAGGCCTCGAATCGATATAATCAGCGAACGCACAGGGGGTGAGTTTTCACCCCTGCCGGTTGCTTCACTACGATTCTTCCTCCTAAATTCAAGCCCCGAACGCCCTGTAATCTTCGGACGCTCTCCAGACCAACCCTTATTCCTCTGAAGGGTGCGCCACCCGACACGAACCTATCCGACGGTTTGAACTGGTGTCACCGGGAAGAGCAGTGTCACCGGGAAGAACAGTGTCACGAACATCAGTCCACAAAACACTATCGTATGCCAAACACATTTCATTGTTTCGACGTTAAACTCCAGTCATCTCCACAATTCCAAAATCCGAGATGGAAATTTAAACCAAGAAAATTGAGTCTTCTCGACCAAAAATCCCATTATTATCAGTGGACAATGATGCTTAATCATCAAAATCAAACAGACAATCATAAAAATTCTATCAAACACTAAATTCATCCTAGGGTATCAGGCGATGGTCAGCTCACGCTTTAAGAATCAAAATCCGAATTACTGTTGTATTTAAAATCACCTCTAAATCTGATTGAAGAGGATAGTTAGGCCTGCATAACCGCCACTGAACATGTTCGGTGACATTCTATACTAAAAGGATCCTGAATGTATCAGGCGATGGCCAGTTCACAGTTTAAGAACGTAGCGACTTCCAATTAATTTTTTCTTCTGAATCGCCTGCAGATATTGTGATTCAACATCCTCGGTGAATCACGAATGAGACATCAATTCTTCTAGTAAGGATATGAAAGATACATACACGTCAGGCGACAGGTAAGGTTCCACAAAAGATGCACGATTCGAGGATCATTTGGTGACGGTAACCACGAAAAGCACACATGTAACAGGGTGATGGTACCGCAACGACAGCACACAGGGGTGGCGCACCCCGTCGACGCGAACGTGCACCGACGGCGACGTCAACGTCGAACGTGTAGGACGTTTCGTCGCGGACGTTGCGCGGATTAGATCAGGAAACGTAGTCCCGGCGACAACGCTTGCTGCCGTCGATGACGAAGTCAAGACGCCGGGATGAACATGGACGCGAGATGTGGCACACCCCGAGACCTAGACACTACTGAACCAGCCCCATGGCAAACCTTGTTAACGGCAGTCGACAACCAAGTTTAAACTTCGGGTAACAATTCCCCTACCGACTCACTCTCTCATTCTCTCTGTCTCTCCTTCTCTCTCTCTCTCTCTCTCGGTTTCTCTCCTCGCGTGCTCTCTCCCCCTACCCCCAATCTGCGCCAAGGCACCCTCTCTCACCCCCCCCTTTTGTCTCCCGAGCCGTTCGCGGACGAAAGGTGATAGAGAAGCATTCTTAAAGAACGACGAGTAATTAATCATCCGATCGACCCGGGGTCAATGGAACCCCTCCGCGGCCGAGTCCCTGTTAAAAACTTTGCGAGACGTGCCTCGGCAAGTTGTGTTTTAGGGGATCCGATCCTGAATCGCTTAGGAACGACACGGGGACATAGGACCGAACTTTGCTTTTTATGGGCGTGTGTTGTAATTGATACGGCAGACGTTGGAGAAATTTGGCTCCTCGGTCTCCTAGAATTTTGTCTCCCTGCTGGCGAAGTGGAGTGAGGAACGTGAGCTGAGAAAATAATTTTCGACTGTTCTGTTCAAATTATCATAGTTGATGGTAAAGCAACAAGATGAAATGTTTTATAAATAGTAATTGGAAATGTTCAGGTGGTTCAAACATACAGTTAAAGATTCTAGAAAGTACGATCATCTCAGAACTTTGGCTATTCTATTGTTTGGACTGTCATGCTCAATGGTGCAGTAACACCAAGGCATATTTTCTAATCAGGAAATTATAGAGAACCAAATTTCTCGATCCCGCCAGTTCTTGATTGTACTGGCAACTACCAATAGCAGCTGGATCTTGCTACTAGCAAAGTAGAGCAAGAAACATGTGCAGCGTTGCGAAAACAATAATAGTAAGGGTAGACCGCCTTAGTGCAGATGGTACAAGAAGGAATGTTTATAGACACAGAATGTTACGGAGAACCAACTTTCTCCATCTTGTCGGATCTAGCTTATATCTCGCTGCGGGCAAATGCAATATAACATGCTAAAGCAAAGTAGAATAAGAGTTCCTCTTGCAAAAAAAAGATCCTTTCATCTCTTCAAACTACAGAAATTGCAAACTAGAAAAATGATAATAATAGATTTCGAAAAATCAGACTTCTGCCACGAAATACCCAACAGGCCCAACTCGGAACGGCTACCGCCATTCTATACCGACCCGAGTATAGAATGACTCCAAAGTATACGTAGCTCTCGATAATCGTCATGCCGGCACACAAGAGCGGGATAGTTGGGGCCAAACAGAAGTTCGGAGTCTCGGTTACTGCTCCGAGTAACTGGAAGCCTAAGTTCAGGCGGAATCAAGTTAAGACGACGTCACGAAACTCTGAATGGTACCAAAGAAGTCCCCTTGTACTTGGCCTTGATCGGGTCTGTCTTTGGAAACCAGGACGAAACACGCCAGCTGTCGTTAACCCCGAACCCCGGTGATCCTTCGTGGCCGAAACGGGAAGAGAGAGAGAGAGAGGGGGGGAGACAGAAGAGGGGCAAGGGGTACCAAGTTCATCGGCGCAACCTTCCCTCCTAAGCGGGCGCATTGGTGCGAAACTTGGTAGCCGCGTAACAAGAAAGAAGTAACTATCGTTGGAGCGGACTAGTTTGTTCAATGGCACGGGCACACCGGGCCGCGAGCAGAGCGGACGTTCCGCGGGGGCAACAGAGGAGGCCGGGGGCAGTTCGAAGGAGAGAGATGGGGATGAGGGGGGCTGGGGAAGAAGGGGGGCAAGGGAAGGTGAGCCAAAGTTCTTCGCAAGAACAAGAACAAAGTTCCAAGCCAAAGCGCTCCTCTCCCGCCACTTCTGATCCTCTCCCGTCGTCCCTCCCCATTACGTATCCGTGCACCCTTGCAGATGCGCGCACTTGCCGCGACCGGTTCACCTTGGAAACTTTGACAAAAATCAAATTCCAAGTGCACGCGTTGCCCCAGTCGAGGCCTTCTCGCGCGAACTTCGAGGGCAACCTCACCCAATTGCGAACCCCGGAGTCGCGACCCCGGCTGCAACGTTGCAACGCTGCAACGCCTGGAACTCGCGATTTTTGATATATTGGCTCTACAGTTGGGGTCCGTGATTGAAAGTGCAAGTGCTGTATCGTGTACCCTACGAAGAGACTCGTGGTATTCCCTGGGAGAAGTCAGAGTACAATATTCTTCCTCTGGGATGAAAACGTAAAGTGACAGTGGTATGAGAATGTATCAGCATTGTACCAGCCTTTTAGTAACTTATTATGTCCCAGTGTTAACTTTGATTTGTCGAGGATGTATGGAAGATTACAGAACATACCCCATTATCTCTTTTGTAACGCCTTTAGAAAGAAACTATTCAAAAATCAGTTGTGCAAAGTTCTCGAAGTTAGCACTTTGCTACCAGCCTAATTTGTTACGTACACTCTGTTTACGCTGCGGGAGAAGCTTGACCAAGAAGATTCGAATGACAGTGACACCAGAATAACATAGCTTCTGACTAGGACCATGTAGCAACCACTTCGTCAGGATTGATCCTTTCCACCACGACTGTGTCTTTAACCTTACGATTGTGGTTTCATACGGCGATGGTGATTGAAGACACAAAACCGACGGATAACGGAAACTGAGATGAAGTATAGTTCGACGGGCAGCTAGCGCAAACAGCGAGGAATCGATGGTGACAGCTGGTACTTACTTGAGGGTCCGAAATCCTCGAGCGGCGACGATGCGGCCGCACGGCAGTGGTTCCGCGGATCCCTGCGTCGTCGTCTTCGTCGAGTAAACGCGGTCACTGGTGAAGACTGAGAGCCCGGTGGTTAATTTTCGCCGGTGTGACTGAGGAGCGCGTCCCCGTGGACGATATTCAAAAGAGGAGCCGATGGACCCGTGATCGACGTTAGCCAGCCGAACGAGATCCGTCCAAACCGTCCGCGCCGCGCCGTCGACGATGAGCGCCGATTTTCCCCGAGCAACCCCGAGAGGTCGTACACGGCGTCAGTAGGAGGACGCCGTAGGAAGAGGAGGTGGAGAACGGTGAGACGGAGGTGGAGGTGGAAGGAGCCAGAGGAGGATTTGGAGTTGGTATTGGTGAGGAGAGGTCCGCCGCGTCGCTACACCGTCGGGATGTCGGTTTGGTTGTGTGGGCTCGTGAGGAGTTAGATTAGAGGAGAGAGGAGAGACTCTGGAGAGAAAGAGAGGCCCATGAAACACACAGACGAGAAGAGGGAACTAGAGAGAAAGAGAGAGAGAGAGGGGGCAGGAGAAGGTTCGATGCGCGCTACCGTGAGCTGGTGTTGGTGAGAGTAAAACTTTTCTCGCTTGTGTTCGTACGCACGCATCGACTCGCCTTCGAGGAAGGGAGCAAGGGGGCAGGCGGAAAGAGAGAGCACAGGGAGAAGAGAAGAAGAGACGGGGGAGAGAGAGGCGGATAAAACCGGAGGAAGAGGAGGAGAAGGAGGAGGAGGAGAAGGATAGGGCGTAGTACGATTTTGCTGGTACGGAGACAAGCTCCCAAGCAAAACGCGTGGTCCACCTCCGAGTTATTTCCTTTTCCAGCCATCCTCGACCACCCAACGACACCCCCGACCCGTCCCTTAGGCTCCCTCCGGACCACGGCGCAAATTATTACCCGTCGCAGGTGCATTTTTTCTGCTCCACTAGAACAGCGCGCGTTCTCGCGCCCGCGTCGCGCGCTTCCTTTTCTTTTCAGCCGAGGACATCAACCGCCTGACGGAAAGTCCCCGGGAAAAACTGTCAACCGCAAGCTCTCGTCCCTCGTAATTGGAGACCAATGTAAATTCGAGCCAACGACGGATTTTATTGATCAGGTTAAACGCTTTTCCCTGATACCGTCCGCTTTTTCTCCACAATATTTCCGTGGCTTGTTCATAGGACTTTCCCCGCGGTTTGACCTTAAACGGTCTGAACTACTAGCATCGGTTCTCTTCTTTCGATCAAAAGTATTACTACCTCCTGCGCGACAGCTATACATCTGAATGAATGCTGGTGCATAGCTCGCTGGTGCTCGGTTCGAGAATTCCTCGATTAACGGACTATAAATAGACTAAACTACTATGCTTTTGTTCCTACAAATTCGAAACGTTTACGGGAGATTAGACTAGACTGGTTGGAGCACTGTTATTCTTGTAAAGACAAGAACGGTCAGACCTAACAGCGATACGTGGCCTTGCAGTCCGTTGTCTGACTAAAACAAGCAAGTACTACTGATTTTATTATACGACGCTCGTGTACTTGTCGATTGTGTTTGGAGTCGACAATATTGAAATCACCCGCAACAATGGTGTAAAAAGGGATTAAGCACTTTCAGTGTAGATTTATAGTGAAATTGTTATTATGGAGGAACAATTGTCACCACCATAAAATAAGTTCATCTATTTCTGTTTCATATTTCTAAATCATTCCTTTCAGTCTTGTATAAATTTATTTAATAATAAATTTTCCGTATATAGCATTTCAAGAATATTATCTATACAGCCAATGTGTGACAATTAAATTAAATTAATCGTTGTATCAGAAAAGGCTACGATCATGGAATAAAAAACTCAATATGTACAGAAGAAATGACTTCGAAACTATGATTACCCTTTTGAATGAATCATGTATACGCTCAGCATAAGCTGCAGACTATAGCCTGGAGACATGTACAACTTCGCAGAGTGAGAAGTTCGCTCGCGAGTAAATTAACTATTTATGTTTATCAATTGACAGTTTAGCAAAGAATATATGGCCGCATTCTACCGAATACACCCTACAGCTGTGCTTGCGCATGACAAGCATTGGATATGGAATAATATACCTACACATAACAACATTTCTGTGTCAGTTTCGGTCATCGAGAGAGTCTTTCAAGCTCTGTCTCTTGAAGAGATCTGAACGGATCCAAGGCTCTGCAACCGTGCACTAGTCAGAATCGTTCGATCCTCCGCCTGGACGTCCAGATCGAGGTGCTGAAGGACACGGGGAAAGAAAGATGGGATCGTGCGTGAAAACCGAAGATACCTTATGATCGCGGACAGCAGCTCGTTCGTCGACGGTAGGCGGACTACCGAACGTCGAGTTTAATGCAGATTAAGGAGCGCGGGGGCTGGAGGGTCCTTTGTAGAACGCGTTTCGTTCGGTATTAGCTGGAAGTAGCTCGTAGAACCGTGGTATTACCTGGAATTACGTCTCAATCTACCGTGGCCGTCGACTAAACTAATATTAAAACTTTTAACGTAGTTAGAGCGCGGCCCGTGGTTGCTTTACCGTCCGTGAAGCTGCTCTCTCTTTCTCCCTCTTCTTCCTTGCCTCTCCTGCTCCCTGTTCCTTTAACCCTCGCTCTTCCATCGCCTAACCCCCCCCCCCCCCCCCCCCCCCCCCCCTCTCTCTCACTCTCTCTTTCTCCCTGTCTGTCTTTGTGTACGTGTGCACGGGTTGCATTGACCGTTACTGAACTTTGATGTGTTTCCTGCGCAAAATTCACCTCCGAAGTCATAAATTAGCTACGGAGACCGATGCGTCTCTCCCTTTGGCCGCCACCCTTCGAGCTGCACCAATACACCGGGCCTTCGCAGCACCGAGCAGAGACGCTGGTCAAAAGCAACCGAGGCGGCGAACACGTATGCATCTCCGACGGATCCCTCGAAATTGTTCGAGCAGCCGCCCACGGTCCCGATCGAGAGAATAAACTCACTTTTCACCCGGTTCGTAGAACGCGTTCTTCCACCCCTTCTCACCGGTGAATATTTATCGGCGACGATGAACGACGGACTCCTCGCATATACCATCCATCCATTCAGCACACCCCCTTCCTATCCTCCTCATCCTACTCCTCCTCCTCTCTTTTCCAGCTCGTCCGAACCAACCCCCCTCCCTCCCGTCGGTGTAGTTTGCATGCGCCCGTTTACCGGCTCGCGAATATCATCGGCTATTTCGGCCTGCAACACGTTGCACCGACCAGCCTGGACCTGGTTCCACCGCTTAGAATTTCATATTTTACACGGCGCGTCGCTTTGCGGCCGGATCGCAAATTATTACCACGATGTTTTTACGTTTTCACGCCCACCTGCCGGTCTTCCGAGTTCGATAGGGTTGCTGGGTTTCGATTTTTTCGAACGAGAACACTGTGAAACATCTCATCTTCCTGAATGCTACATTTCGCCACCTCTGCTTTTTTATAGACATGTCACCACTGACACACACATTAGCCTCACATGAAAGTCATCTTATTTCTAATAGCTATTTACCCTCTTCAAACATTGGTATTAGTGGTTCAATATTTTAAGAAAAAAAAAAAGTTGCACATGTTTGTCTAACAATGTGTATCAGCAATGTTGTTCAAATGGATAATTTCTGAATGTTCCCCAGAATTTTTTGTTACAGTTTGCCACACCTGTAGATTAATTGTTAACGCTGCCCGGTGATCGTCCATTTTCCACGTATTTAAGCCGGTGGCCGTGATTTTCATAGAACTTGCCGTGTCATTAATTTATTCAGCGGTTCGCCAAAATTGAATTGATTCATTAATGCCGCCGGTTAAATCGCGAGGTTCCAGGGAAATAGTAGCGTGATCGTTACCTCTCCTCTGAACAGGACAAGAAGTTTTTATTCCGACGCTTAAGAAATGGTCATGTCCTGCCAGATCAGAGTTACTCCATTTAGAATCTATTAAGTGGATTAAGTTCCACCAATGAAGTACTCCTTTCAACTTCGTCTCTCTCTCTCACACTCTCTCTCTCTCTCTCTTTCATCCTCTTCCTTTCTCCTTCTTTTCGCCAACCGTTGGCAACTTCTGCTCCTTTCAGCTTCCTCCAAAAGTTCTCCGACGAGGAATTGCCGCTGGTTAAAGGGTGGAGAGAGAGAGAGAGGGAGGGAGGGGGTGGCAGGACGAGAGGACGCAGAATTGAAAATTCACGCGAAAATTTACGCAGGGAAACGTGAAACCGCAAAGAAGGCGGAAACGAGAGATCTATTACCAGGAAATGAACGAACGAGAAATTATGTGAGGAAGGAAGCGACAAACTCCGTTTCAAAAACAAGCTAACCAGCGAAATATACTTTCGGCTCTTCATTTTGGTACTTGCAGTTTTTACTCGCTACCAGTTGCGAACATTTCTCCACTCGCTGCACAATAATGAGCTTACATGTCGTATTACATACTTTAAAGTTACATTAAGGCAATAGAATTATCAGAGAAACTTGTTAGGGAAATGTTACACAATTGTTGTGTTTGGAAATGTAACAATAATGTAGTATCATCATTGAATTCGTCTAATTCTGTTTGTAGGTTATAGCAAGTTACATTTTCAGTAAGTATAATAGCAAACACATGGCAGAAGTTAGAGGAAGAGAGTTGAACTATCGCCGAAGTTTCAGGGGACGATGGAACAAACTATTCTCGTCTTCTAAATCAATTAAAAGTAATCCTTGTCAATGGAGGAATGTTCAAAACTTTTCTTTATCATTTTCGCAGATTAATTGCACTTTTTAATGTTTATGAAAAAAGTAATTTACAAGCGACGATGATAATGCAATCAAATTAACTTTCTCAGCTGTAAATGCTATCAGTGCACTATCCATAAACATGATACAGTAAACGGAAAATACGTAATACTAGTTTGTCTTCCTGAAACGTCTGATTAATCATTCACTACGATCACTAGATTCTTGTGAAAGTATACATGAATGTCGTAATACATGAAATTCCTGTAGAACAACAGTTTTTACTAACTTTTCGAATAATAGACAACTCGAGGATGTCAGAAATGGTAATATTAAAGCCTTTTCAAATGCTAAAACGAAGCAATAATTACTCTGTCATTGCACTGCAATTGAGTCAAGATCTTCAAACCAGTTCTCGGCAACGATCAGAACTACAGTCACAGCTGCTCTCGTCATCTTACAACCGACTTATATCGATACTTTCTAACTCGTAGAACCGGCAAATGGCCGGGAACAAGAAAGAAGCCGGCGGGTGGGGGAAACTTTCGAATCTGAATCGCTTTAAAGTGAAATGTTAATGACTCGAAGAACTAGTTGCTGCAGCTGCTGTCCCCCATTATGATCGCGGCGAACGTTTCGCATTATCAACTCCACCAAGTCGGTCAGAGACCATTAATTATCATTAATTAACGATCGCCGGAGTGGCTTATAAAATCCCAAATTACCGGGATCGATTCCCAAAATCAGCCACGTTCATTAGAAAGCCATGAAAATAAATTGTGTAACCAAACACATTCACCCCGGGCCAAATAAAACGAAGAATCTTAAAATGAAATGTCGTAATCCTGTCCAGATAATTCTTGGACACCGGAATGCCTCGTAACATCTCAAAGTATCGAGGATTGATCTCGAAAATTACATTTTTGTCATAAATAAACAAATATCAAAAACAGATTCCACAATTAAGTAAATTGAGTAAATTCTTTAAGAGAAATTACTTGAGGGTCGTTGAATCATATTTTGCCGATTCCCATTCCCCAGAGTGGTTTATAAAATTGTAACAAAATAAATACTCTGGAGAAGTGTATCAAACAACGGCGCACAAACTAAAAATAACAGAGAGGATCTTGGAGTGAAGAAGGCTATTGTCCTATCGCGACGACTCCCAATGGCCAGAGAGTTTAGCAATCTCAAATTGCTAAAGATGGATCTTCAAAATTGTCTACACTCGCATGGGCCGAAAATAAATGTTGCAACGAAATGTGTGGCGAGCAACTGAGTGCGAAATAAAAATGAAACAGGGGATCTTGGAGCGAAATAGCTTGTTTCGGAGAACGGTCGAGCGCAGGATCGTGGTGCTCGCGTCCCCGATCTTCGAGGAGGAGTGCTGTAGTCCTGCCCCGGCGATTCTCGACGTTCCTCCTCGCGCGGCCATCCCAGGCCACGAAATTCTAGAGGTTTTCCGTCTCTCTCTTTGTCTCCTCCGTAATATCCGCAGGCCGTCTCTGTCCGCGAGTGGTTCGCGCAGGCGTCCTCCCCCGCCACTAACGAAGCTCGAACTTTCCGGGGTGAAAGAGAGAGGGAGAAAGATAGAGAAATAGAGACGGGAAGCTAGAAGGAGAGAGAGAGCGGGTGGGTGGCTGTGGGGGTATGCGGGGGTGGCGCGCAGGGTAAACCTCCACGATCCACGCCTCCCACGATAGGCTTACTTTCCTGTAACTTTTTACCGTTGTTGTCGTTGTCGACGTCGTCGTAGGTAGTCGTGGTCATACGTGCAGGAGCCACGAGGAAAAAGCTCTCTCTCCTCTCTCTGCCTCGGAAGAGCATTTCTGCCCGGCGACCAACGGTTTTCCTCTTTTTATCCGACCTCTCCTCTCTTCCACACCCTCCTCTCTCTCTCTCTCGCCCAACTCGCTCTCCCCGTCCCTCTTCCTCACTCTCTCCTTCCTGTTCGCCCGGTTCTCTCGAAATTTTTTGCTCTTATTGTCGCCGCGTCCTCGGCTATCACGAGCAATAAACGTCTCCGCTCGCGAAATTACCCGTTGGACGATGCCATAGGGAAAAGATTTCCTCGGAACTACCGGAAGAGTGTAGCAACGTGTCCGACGAAAATGAGATTCGCCGGCGGACGATTAGGTTCGGAGACGTTTGTGTTCGAGCGATTCCCCTTTGCCGCGAGCTAACAGCTTTTCATTTTCTTTGATTCTACGTCGGTATTCGCATGTTTACATCCGAATGTTTGCGTGTGCTATGCATTTTGCAGTGGTCGAGTGCTGGGATTTTATGGTGGTGAATTATGTTTGGGAATTTATACTCTTCGGGTCGGTCTGATCTCGTTAGACTACACGTCTTTTGTAATTTTCTGACTCTTTGCTGTTAGAAAGCTTCATTGACGATTAAACACAATTTTTAGCAGGTTCTTATGAAAGTGATCAACATACTTGTGCAGTATTCCTGGATAGACACTCTTGCTTTCCTATGGAATGTTAAATTACAAGTAATTTTCTTATTGTCTACAAAATTGTCTCGAATAGAAGATCTCATATCTTCACATAATTTAGCAATTATTTCAACATTATCATCATCTTTCACTTAGTGCTTTCATTTTAATTACACAAAAATGAATGTTTAAACACTCGGGAACTTTGTGATCCACAATCTTTTTGAGAAGATTATTTCAATTATTTTAAAGAGGTGCGTCAATCGCACAATTTTTACATACGAATTACTTGCGAGTAAAGAAAATATAATTTCGCATTAGATTTGCAAATAATGATGAATTAATATGCACCACGAGTGCTTCATGGTGCAATTTAAATTTCCATCCCTGCAGATTTATATTTCATTTGAAAAAATGATCAGCGAGGGTTGACCTTTTCACCGAGTAACGCGGTAGCCCGGGACCAGCGGACGTACAATTATGCAAATGGTGGCCGAAAGTAGGAAAAATGCAAGAGAGAAGTATGTTAATGGCCGAGAGTGAAATAAAACGGCCGCCAGGTTACTCGACCGGCAAAGTTCAAAGTTCAAAGTTTGGTAACCCCTTCTCCTAACCTCGTCCCTCTCTTCATTGTTACCAGACATCCTGTCGTAGCCTAATGATTTGTAATAATCCCATTACGGTAACTGGAACACCAATCTCAATACAATTTTCTCCCCACATCTCCGTACAAACTCCACGAATATTTTCTAAATTTTGTAATCCTTCCAATTCACCCTATCATTTAATCTTTACTGTTTCAATTTACTGTTGCATTTCTACTCAAACTTTTTCGTTCGGTATGTATACAATTGACAAAATTATTTTTCAACCCACAAGAGACTAAAGAGAATGATTGCTGGTGATCTTGCTAGTCATACTTATTCTCAATATTAAACAAAATTACGTGAATGTATACAATGAATATAAGAACAGAAGATACAAATCTTACCCAAGTGTTGAAATTCCGAGTGTGACCAAGTTCCACGACAGGGTACTATCAAGAACGATAGGACAGAGTGCGAAACATTGTTTATGGAGAGCAGAGAAAAATCAACGATAGCCCCGAAAGTTGCCCGTCAAAGTTAAGAATTTCACTTCACGGATATTTACCGCGGGCCGAGTTCCGCGAACTTCTGGGATCACTTAGGTCACCAAGTTGCTCATTATGTTTGAAGAATAACTTTAGCCGAAGTTCAATGAATCGGCTGCTCGCGAGTGAAACACGGGGGAGGGGTTGGAGAGGAGGGAAGAACGCGGAACCACCGTAACCAATGGGAATCTAACGGCGGCGCAGCCGGTTGCACACTCCTCCCAAAATCCTTTTGTTGCGCCCGCTTTATAAACGATAACTTGGCAACTTTCAGAAATATCGTTCCGGCTACACAAACAAGTTGCGCACGCAATCCCGAATCAGATGGGGATCCACGTCGTTGTTTCCTACGTGACTACATTCTATTTCGCTCCTCGGGTAATTAATTCCGTCGAATGAACGATACGGTGATTGCGGGCCGAAACGTTACCACAGGTCGGAACTGAATTTTTCCTGGCCGAAACCAACCCACCGAGCATGTTTAAATAATCCACTAATTGAACCTTTCTGAAGCGTTTTAACGACTGCCCGAATAATCGTTTAACTGGGAGAAAGGAATTTTTTGCCGTTTCCTGTGTTTGCGTCCCTAAATCGTTTTTCCAGTTTGTAATTGTATCGGGCCGTTGTAGAATTGAATGTAATTTGGGACCTCGGAAATCAGTGGTTTGTGATAGTACGACGAAGAACTTCAAATAAATTTTACGTCCTTCCATATAAAAAACACCAAATCAAAAGATAAGATAGTTCCTACAATGACAGAACCTAATATACAGTGAATGTAAAAAGTATTCGTACGCCCTTTAAAATAGAATAACTTTTTTATAATTGTATCAAACGACCTGATTTTTATAATCAATTAGAAGCATTGGTTTTACGAAATGATATGCAAAGAAACATTTTCCAAAAATTATAATTTACAAGGTTATATGCAAAAATAAAAAAGGCATTTTTTTAAACTTTTTTATTTGGGCCCTTAATGAACATTTAAAATATATGTTTTGTAGATCTATGTTAGTTATACACATACTGAAAATTTCATTGAAATCGATTAAAATACACGCTAACTACATGACTTTTGATCAGTTTCTGCTTAAAATCCACAGAATCGTATATCTTTCCCTGCGTGTCGTTTTTTCCTGCGTCAACCGATTTCGATGAAATTTTCAGTATTTGTATAACTAACATAGATCTACAAAACATATATATTAAATTTTCATTAAGGGCCCAAATAAAAAAGTTTTAAAAAATGCTTTTTTTATTTTTGCATGTAACCTTGTAAATTATAATTTTTGGAAAATATTTTTCTGCATATCATTTCGTAAACCAATGCTTCTAATTGATTATAAACAAATCAGCTCGTTTGGTACAAATATAAAAAAGTTATTCTGTTTTAAAGGGCGTACAAATACTTTTTACACTCACTGTAAGTAAATCTATTTCTGATTTGAATCAACATCAATTTTATCAAAAGACGAATAACTTGTACAGGGTGGATCTCCTCCTCTCATATCTCTTAAAAAGATTATTTTTTCACATAAGTAGGTTGACACTTTCTCGTAAAGAATATCTAGATGCAAATGGTGCAATAAAAAATATATGTTCCTATTTTAAAACAAATTAATGACCTCCATATGACCTCTACGTCACATAAATCGAAGTGCTAATATGTGGTGACCTACTCTGTATATAATAGTTTCAATCAATTGACAATGAGTCGCATAGCTTGAATTGAATATTGCACACAAATCAGAGTGTATCACTATACCTAATTGAATCTTCTTCGTGTTGAAATGAGAACTTGAAAGGTCACTTGAAGCCAATACTAAATGTGTTGAAACAAGAAAACTTGTTCTCCATTATTTCCGTATTTTTCATTTCATATTTCATGGGACTTCGACCAATTCGGTCTGCCATGGCCCGATTAAAATAATCAGGGGTTAGTCACAGCTATACTTAGCAGGATGAACGAAGAAGAGTGTTATGCTAGTGGAGAGTGTTACTGATACAATTCCGAAGGAATTTCGCGGGGAATTTTCGGGGTTAGCCGGGAGACAGGACGAGATATGGCAGATATAAGAAGGCAAACACGAAGGACATGTGTATACATATCGGTACACGCGTATTTGTACGTAAATACAGGAACCCTGGGCGTTGCGTAACGGGGTAAACATCGAGCAGGGAAGAAATCGAGAGAGATAGAGGCACCAGGCCGTATATACAGCCGCCGTATATCTATCCATTGAGGGGGAGAACGATGATGCCTCCTAGTCCGAGACATAAATCCATCGGTTTGTTCTCTATCTTTGCGATCGTACCACCTCGAGGCGTCGGAGAGACTCTTCGCGGAATCAACCTTCCATATCTCCTCCCTGCAATTTTTATTGTCTTATAGACTGCCGACGGATCGATCTCAGGGTCAGAAGAAATCTCCGAGAGCCGCTCTTATCTTGGACACCGAATTCCCTTTGTCGAAGACGAACATTGTCTCTTGCTAAGGGTGGAGAAGTAAAACCTCTGAATTAAATTTCTAATACAACATTATATCTGAAACCAGCCATCTCAATTATAAACTTTTAATAAATAAAATTGCTACGTAAATGAATAATTGCTTGTAGTTTAGTCAGACAAAATTGAAACAATGAGTAACTTATGTCTCTTGTGTTCAATTGAAAATTGTAAGGAATTAGAGTACATCATGGATCTCATTCTATACTAAAAATAATAGTGGTGCTTCATTCGCCGTGTCTTAAGCTTAATTTTAATTTTAATAATCTATATAGACGAAACATTTAATGTCACGAATCTTGAAGAAAATCATCGACGTGCGCATGATTAATTAGTATGCCTTCGAATGACTCAGTCATAGACGTCTCTCGGACGTCTAACGCAGATGTCGATAAAAAATTAACACGATAATGACGGTGGGGAAATCAATGTGAATGATTGTCGCATTAACGTTTAGGCCGGGTTCGATTATTACGGGGATAACGAGAGCGACGCAATCGAAGGGTAAAGAAAGGAACACCGTCGATGCCCGGCATCGCGATATTAATTGACGCAAGAAATTAGGTCCACGATCCCTGGAATGATTGATCGCGTAATGAGAAATCCCTAATAATGACCCTGCCGTTTGGGGGGTGGAACGAGCGACGTTGGCCAGGCGATGGAAAGGGTATTAAGAAACGACATTAGATTATAATTTATATTAAAATCTGTGCAAGGAGATAAAGAGAGGAGACACCCACCGACGGTCGATCTGAACCCTTCATCATTGGCGTACCTCGCAGCGTTCAAACACCATGGACCACGTTTTGATCTCGGCGAAATTTCAGGCCATGGGACGAAACATAATCAAATAATATAATCCGAGTTACGGAACCTGCATGGGAATTTTTTAACTTTTTATTTTGGTCAAGGGAATATTAAGCATTCTTACTACTTTTACTGTTGAAATTTTACTGTTGCGGAGTTAATTGTTAAAACGCTAGACTAATGTTTACGAGGTGTTCGTAGTTGGATGAGTACATTGATGCTGGCGGGTCACATGGAAATGGGTGATTGTAGCTGGAACTGGAATTGTGATCGATATAGACCGAAAGAGGCATTTTAATTAGGCTCTACGCCTATGGAAAATAATCGAAGGGGAAGGCCAAGGGGACGCTTTATGGCGGAGAAGAGAGAGAGAGAGGAGATGAAGGTACATCGCGTGGAGCAGGCGAGGCAGGAGAGTATTATAGTGATGCAAAGATGGGGTTGGGACAGTATGCTTAGACGTAATGGGGTAGAACTTCGGACTTGTTCCGGTTAAGATATTAAGCAACAATACATGTTCCTCCTTATGGCGAATGCAATCGAGCATCTACGAAAAGTATATCTTAAAAATTCTGGGACTCTTCTAATTATCAAGATTATGTCATCTATCAAACAAAACTGCCACCCACCAATTTATTTCATCATGTAGTCTAGATTAAAATTTCATCTAGATTAAAATGTAGCAGTGTACCATCTCAAGACTGATCAACGAAATTAAAGTTTGTATTAGGACGATTGGTCGTGTATCGGCGAACAAACACGTTTCCCAGGCGTTTTCCCAGAATGTTCAACCCCAGAACCGGGTGGCACGCTGAAAATAGACGAACTGATTCCCGTCGTTCTTTCATCTCGCCAGGGTGAATCCAGCGGATAGGATTATCGGCGGAGCAGCGGCGGGGTACTAAAAATATGCACCGGTCAGGTTTGAATGGCATCGTCGAGACGAATATGTGTCAGCCCGACTCTCGGTTGCGCTCCCCCCTGCATCACGTTCCCTACTGTCGGGGTTTAGGTTCTCTAACGAGAGCGTTGGTTCTCTGGGATCCCTCGCTTTCCGATAATAAAATGCATGATTTACCTTTCCGTTTGCGCGAGCGAGCCGAGCGCTCTACGCTCCGCTCCGCCTTGCTCTGCTCTGCTCTGCTCTGCTCTGCTCTGCTCTGCTCGGCGCACGAAAGCGCAACAGCAATAGGAACGGGAGCAGTAGCAACACTGAGAAAGACCGACCCTCTTTACTCAGCAGCGACGTTACGAAAGGCGACCCGCGTTACATTCGAGCGACAGGACGACGCCATGAATTATAAAATGACGGTAAAAGCGAAAGTTTCCCGGCGGTTTCGCGGAAGCACCGAGCGAGAGAGAGAGAGAGGGTAGTACAGAGCTAGAGAGGAGGGGAAGAGTGTAGGAGAGAGAGAGAGGGAGAGGTTGACTGGCTGCCGGTCTGAGGCAGGCTGCCAACGAACCGACCAACCAGCCAGCCTCCTTCTAATTTAATGAAATAGCGAAGGGTTAGGCTCTCCTAGCAGGTGAAGCACCGAGCAAATGTTTAGGCAAAGTAGCCCGGGCTACATGACGTGCCGGCGAATGTGGAAGTGCAACGTTTACACGTTCAACCACGTCCCACGGCATCTCTCGACTTTGCCTCGCAACTGCCTGTCCCTCCCATGCCTCGCTATCGCTGCTGCTTTCTCTGTCCTGCACTCTCTCTCTCTCTCATACTGGTGCGTGTGCGAAGTCTATATCGTTATCTCTCTCTCTCACGATCTCTCGATCTCTCGATCTCTCTATCTCTCTATTTCTGTATCTCTGTATATCTATGTTTCTCTCTTGCTCTCTTGCTTCTTCCGTTTCTGTCTTGCTAGCTAGCCTAGCCCAGTCTAGCCTAGGACACACTGTCTTCGTCTGTCGCACCGGGAATCCATTAAAATGGATGCGAGACGGTTTTTGGGCGATGGCGATGTTGGTCGCTCGCAGCATCCTGGCCTCTCCCACCCACGCCGGCAACCTAACCCACTGCCTCCGAGCGAACATGCAAATTCGGAACCGGTTACGCGGACATTTTCACATCCGGAATGACGCGGTAACGAGAGAAATCCAACGAGACGTCTCCTGGATAATTTCCTTTCTGCGACGGACGAGGATATTCTCCGAACGCGGACGATTGTCCCAGACCAAGGGGTGGAGCACGTTCTTTGGGGAGATCCAGAGTTCTCCCTGCGACATTTTTAAACCTTCTTTGTTTGTCAGAATAGCTAGCTCACACGTTGCGTCTTCGTTAAAATCAATGCCGAGACGTTTTTCGGATATTGTCGACTGGAATATGGACAAGTTTATATGCATAATATTTTATAAAATATTGATGGTGAAGATGTGTTCGCGTACAAAGGAAGTACAAAGGATCAAATGAGAATTCACAGTATGGGACTGTCGCAAACGTTGAGACACCGTCTAAGTTGGGATAGTGCTTTTTTCCACATTAAGGGGGTAGACTCGTTTTTTCAGGACTGCAAGAGTGCGGGATGCGTCTCCTCATTTCTCGATAATGCAAAGATGGGGTTTTTAAGTAGTCAAAAGCGCGAGATAAAAGATCAATCTAGGCCGCGATAAAATTTGGTATAGTTGTTCAGTGCTGAATCTAGTGTTGACCGACTTCTAACATCTGATAATCGAATGTTAATTTAATTCCTACATGTTTGGGGGGGATATTTTTATAAAAGATTATTCCTGTCATTTTTAATACGAATTGTCACTTTTAGTGATACTATCTAGAATCCAGTGTTAATAAATATGAAGTGCGTCGGAATTGCCAGAGCGACTACACAGCGTGAAGCAAGGTTTTTAGCCAAAGTTGTAACTCCTAAAATATGACAATGTAGCGTAAGATGAAGCAGATGGACTTCTCGGATTTTTTCCAAAGTGTTTCCTCAGCAACTGCGAAATGTTGCTAGACTTCGGTCGCGGAATGTCAGACTTCGCGATGTTTCAACTTCGGCTGGCAGTCTACGTTGCAGTTCACGCGAAGTACTCGACTAGTTAGCTTTACAAATTCTGCGCTTCAAACTTTGGCCTATTAAAATAATGTTGCCCTTTGCATGATGGCACACTGACCCATTCCTTTCTCAGTGACTGTGCAATTAATCGCGCTCGCGCGAGTCCACGTTCGACCCTCTAGTCGGCGCAACAAATAAAACTTTCAGCGATAAATTTTAGAATGGGAGTTTAAGACAACGGTTAATATGTCGAAATCAAAGTTGGGAAACGCTCCTAACACCGGCGGTTTCGATTAGTTCTAGGTGGCTAGAATAAATATGCGAACGTAGGAGGTAGCAGTTTGATTATTCTGTTTCCTGTCCAAACTATTGTACTTCAGGATCGTCAATTTGTTAGTGTACAGCAAGTGTATAAATTGTGTTTTCCACTAAGAGTTTGAATGAAACATTGAATTATATTATAGTAGACACATGTATAACATTTTTAAACTTTGCCTATGTATACACTTTGTACGATTAGACTGCGGATTTTCAAATAGTGAAAACATTAGAAAAATTCAAAAACACTATTACATTATTTTCGATCTATTAAATATATTAAGGAAGAAAATAATATTATAAATTATAAAATATATATATTTCACACCCCGGTAGAAGTTGAAGTAGAATATGTGAAACTGAACAGAGCTAAAATTGTTTTAAAAAGTACCCACACTTTAAACCTATCTATATCTTTGTTAAAATAACACACGTGCTAAGTAAACATATTGTTCAACACCATTGAAGTGTTAAAGAAATAAAATGATTTACGTAGTATGAAAGATTTTCATAGTAGCATTTCGATAAAAATGGCATTTCTCAATCTACTTTGAAGACATAACGAACAAGGTCCATGCATAAATTCGCTCTTCCCCTATTGTTAATTATCAGCATTGTACTCAAAGACCTCTATCAAGCGTTTCAACATTAGAATGAAGAGCCGAGCTGTCCTACCCTCAATAATCGCATCAGCTCGTTGAAATGGACATAGCGGATGGTTCAGCTCATAGTAAATGGCGTCAGATAGCGGCAGAAAACTAGGAAAACGTCCATCCGGGTGAAAGAGCCCGTTGGCCTAGCTGGTCAAGTGAAAACAGGTGGTCCAGAGGCTGGTTCTAATGCAACGTCATCCAATGGCGACACAGGATCGAGCATCTCGACGTCTCGCGGCGAAAAGCCGCAGGAAACTGTCGGTAACCGTGGACGGTTCCGCATGGTTATCCATCCACCTAGGAAGCTCTCGGTTCTGGGATATCCTTGCGATATCGTCGCGAAGGTCCGGCGATGGAAACGAATGGAGAGGATGTCGGATGGCGGTAGCAATCTGGAGGTATTCCCCGGACAGCGAGAGGCGCGTGACGCGGGGATGAGAAGGCGCGATGACTATGCGATAGGCAAAGAGAGTGTCAGGCGAAAGGGGAGTGTGAGAAAGCGACACAGAGGGAGAGAGAGTAAGAGAGAAAGTGTCAGAGAGAGAGAAAGAGAGATAGAGAGGTGGCGGAGTCGTGATTACAGTGCCGTGTATTCAAATGGTCAGTCGGACCCACACCAATCACAACGAGCAGCACCCCCGAGCATCCCCGATACCCTTGTCTAATGCCAGAGGGACTAACGGCCGGTGTACAGACCCGGATAGCCTGGATGTGTGCGTGTGCCTACGCACCGATGCCGTGTCCTGTTCCTCGCACATCGAATCGAGAAATGGTAATATGCAACTTGGCCGACAAGCTTCCCTCCGTCGACTGGAAAATTCGAAGGACCTCCCCAGAGATCGGGGCCGGCCGTTGCGCGACATCGAAAGACCCCGAGCTCTGCCCTTTCGTAATAACACTGGACGCTGCCCGCCTCGCTGAAAGATGGTGCACGCACCGACGATGACGCGTATCCACGAAATTGCGAGTCACAGGCAAACTTTCTTTCACGTCCGATGATATTTGCACTTGGACTGCTCTGGATCCCGTCTGTGCATCGGAGTGGACGGAACGTGCGCTATTCCTCTCGCTGAACCATGATAATCCCTCAAAACTAACATATTCGGAAGAACCAGAATTCAAATGTGAAGATTTGTCAGGATGAGCACATTTCTCGAACCCTTTTGTAACTTCTAAAATCAAAGAAATCATACGTTTGTCACGTCATCTAGATAGAAGAAACACTTAATTGTATCAGTTATGTATGTTGAATTTTGAATGACGATGCCAGGATCCATTTTTACTCAGCTATCCGTTCAGCTCCTAGTGATCACTTTAAATTCTAGGCTGTTTAATTGGGTGAACAAAATCGATGAATAACTTCCTGGATGGAACTAAGTATTGCCATATGTACTATACAATCAGCAAACGCGTTCGTCCTTTTAACGATGAATAAATAAAAGTCTTTGTATGATATCTATTGAGGAAGAAGGCTAGGTTACTTGTGAGAGCAATGTTTGTGCAAGTAGAACGATTTGTTTAAATTAAGATTTGTTTGCACCGAAGTTGGCGGTCCGCGATGAACATCTCACGGTTCCCAAACATTATGTAAATCCGGCGATCGGCGAACGCGAGGCGAACGCGAAAGATAACCTCCTTGTCGACAGGCGTGATAACTTGTGGGTGGCAGACACGTAGGAGGACGAGAAGGAACCGGCGAAGATGGCGAGAGGTCGCAGGACGACCCTAGTGAGTCCCGGGTCTATGAATCGTTAATGCTAATCAGGATCACCAAGCCCGTGTACCGTGGACTAGGTGACGTCAGCCCTTCGTCAGAGATATGGCTGCGACGAAAGGGACTTGATCAATTAACCCCTCGCGATATTGATAAACCCCGAAACGAACCCGCGAAATCCTTCTGCGGTCATTCCGAGTAGATCAATGTTCGCTGTACCCGTTCAAGATCCTCTCGTAGATTAACCGCGGGATTAGGATGGCGGACCCGTGGCTCTTGAATAATTCCGTAGATAGTTCGACCGTAGACTCCTACAAATTAAAAAGCTAAGTGCGGGGAAGAGCGCAGTTACTTCCGATAATTAACCCCTTTGCCGTGGCGGGCGGATACATGTGCTCTGATTGGTTATTTAACATTCCGGATAAATTACTTGATTATTAATGGTACATTCAAGATCAGATCATCGCATTTGTTTGCATGTTAACATGTATTTTTCATAACGCGACGTGGTAGTCCGCGTCTATACCAGTTCAACTACCGCACACTTTTCGTCTTGAAGGCGAAAAAATCAGTTTCCGTTGGAAGAATGCAGAAGTAATAAAACGAAAAGAAATGGAACCACCAAAGAGCGCATAATCACCGATCGATCACTAAAGAAGAAGATTCGAAACGGAGAAAAGCGTTAAACAATTGTAAAATAAATTATACGGGACTGTGCCAGAGTAATTCCCCGTTTTCCCATAAAAATGTCATCGTGCGGCTGCCCAAACGGCGCATGATCTTCGGGGGGCCGAGCGAGGTCCAACGTTAAAATAATCGAAAGTTCGCAACGACAACATTAGCTATTACCGATAAGCCGATCTCGTAATCGAGGGAGTACGGCGGCGGGAGAGAGGCGCAGATTAGTAGAAAATCATTCCCCTTTCCGGAGACTCAGCAGAATCTACGATACCCTAGAACAAACATTTTGTAAAAGGGTGGACGTGGGTTGTGCGCGGGGGTGGTCTCCGTTCCACCCTCGTCCAGTTCAGCCGCGACGTCGACGCCAACCGGGGCCAGATAGCAAGTGTGCCTTATCTGCCGGCGAGAATATAAATTTCTGCGGAAGGCCGGCAATACGTTAGAACGTAAGCACGCACGCACAGCCGATCTGCCATCTCCTATTATCCCGGCGATGTGTTTGCTCCGCTCTTGACCGAAGATTAACGCTCGTCGCCGGGCATCGATCGCCGCGTGTATGCACGCACACGCACACGTGCCGACGAGATGTATCCTCGAAAAAACGTGTATCGGAAGCTGACCGCCACGGAATTTATCGGGGAAGAGATGCAGGGAATCCTGTGGCTACCGAATCACTGGCATCACTTGTTTCAAGTATTTAGTCTAACATTTCTTTGAAAATCAAAATACACTGCACTTTTACAAATTGCAAATGTTGTCGAAGTATCTTATGATATCTCATAATATCTTTTACAAAGGTGTATGTTACGTTGCGTACACCATAGAGGCACGTATCAAGTCTTTACGTGCATCAAACGCGAATTAATTGTACACCTTTGTTGGTCGTGTTGCTGCATGTTAGGCGAATTTTTAATTGTTGATAACTTAAAGACGACCCGACATCGAAATTTTTTTATTCTTCATTTTAGTCTTATATTATCATGGAGAACCACCCCTGCAGGGATCAGAGCGAGTTGAACGAAGAGGTGGTACGAAAACATTCTCTGGTTGGTTCTTTCCTCTGAATTATTTGTGGTTGGTCAAATGAAATTTATCGTTTGAAGAAGCCTGAGCGATTCACAATCGACAAACATCAGATTAGAATCTCAGGTTTGGTTGCCGATCGTTTGAACCGTTGGTTGACTGAACGATCCCTATCCGAGAAAACAAACCCCCAGATCGTACACAGGTAAAACACGTTCGCGCGATCACCGTGAGTCGGAGTTCACGGGATTTTCTTCGGGACGTCTTAATTACGGGCTACCCTCGTGGATCGAAGTTTCCAAGGTTTCCGGCAAGTTTCCCGACCGAAGTTTCCGCACACAGACGAGCGTATACAAGGTTAGGTTTAAGTTCAATCTCATAGATTCAACCACAGCGAAGCCTGTTTTGGAATGTGAGCGTGTACCTTGGTTCACCGTGGTTGACTGGTATCGGGGATTGTCGGGGATTAAAAAGGATCCGCGGTGACGGGATTCTTGTAGTTTCCATATGGTTTCGATTCTCGAGCCTCCCACCCACGTCTGTTTTTCATCCAGTTCAGAAAATTGGGCTTTCCTCGTCTGACGTTTAGGCTCCAAAAAATAGTCTATGTCAGTAGACATCAGACGGTCTTTTATCATCAGACTGAATTTTAGATGAATTGTGAACTTGTTGCTATCTATGTTGTACAAATTAATTCGTAGCCCTTCCTTCAAGTATTTGTTGATTGAAAAAATAATTTCCATCACTTTGCACGCATTTACTCGGCCTCGTAGATTATTCAATCTTCAATTTGGTGAATAATATATTTGGATATCAAATAATGTTACAAATTGATTGCAAGGGCCACGAATTAATTTGTACATCTAATACACAAAGTGAAAATCTCCCATTTGCTATGTATATCTATTATAAATGTGGGATCAGGACTCCCAAACCTAAGATATAATGTAGTGTATGGAGATTGGGAAGAGTGAGGGCTCTATGGGTGAGAGTGTTAGTCGATCGGCTACCACCAGTGAGGCCCGGGTTCGATTCCCGGCGCGGCGATTCCCTCATTTTTCCCTGAGATCCTACAAATGGTGTCAGAAGTGGGATTGGGAGAACACCGATCACCGCACGATGGCGCTGTGGAGAAAGCGAGCATAGCGAAGATGTCGCACGCGAGCGGAACGAAAAAACTCTGCGAGTTGCGAGTTGACGAGAAATTGCGAGTTGTGTTTGGTGACGCTGTGTATGGCCACAACACGAAAAAGAGACGATGAGACGACGATGAGACGACGATAAGATGACGCTGTGACGGACATTCGAGGGCGAATGTTGTTGCAGGATGGCCGAGTGTGGGATCAGGACTCCCAAACCTAAGATATAATGTAGTGTATGGAGATTGGGAAGAGTGAGGGCTCTATGGGTGAGAGTGTTAGTCGATCGGCTACCACCAGTGAGGCCCGGGTTCGATTCCCGGCGCGGCGATTCCCTCATTTTTCCCTGAGATCCTACATAAATAGACAGCGGATTTTTATGTAAAATTAAAATTGTCTACTTGAATTGCAACAAACTGCAGTCAAATAGCAAATTATTTTCATTCTTAAAATGTTTAATAGATTGAAAATAATATAACAATATGTTTAATAGATTGACAATAGTATAACAACATGTTTAAATTCTTCTAATGTTTTTACTGTTTTCTAGTCTAATTATAAATCTACCAATTCTTCAGATCCAAAGCTTGAGAATCTAAAATTTAGTTTAGTTATCGTATCAGATAAATTTAACGACTTAACGTTTTAAATTTTACAGTGAATATAAATGTACAATCGTATGTTCACCGATGTTTCATTAATTGAGTTTGTGTGATCGACGCTGATCAGAAAGGCCGCGAATGAATGGAACGAGAATAACTCGAAAATTCTGGTTTTCCTCCACGACAGGCAAATAGACAGTCTTGACCAGCTCAACATCGGCGAAATTTCGCGTGCGTCTGTTAACTAGGGGGCTAACGAACGCAATATGTCGAATCCGAGCGAGAGGGCGGAGAAGCAGCGGGGTCGAAGCGAACCAAATGGTTCGGGGCAGTGGCTGCCAGTCATTGTGAACGAGAAAACGCGCGGCGAAATGAAGCCGAACAGCCGGCAGCGATTTTTGTCGGTTATTCAGTTATTAGTTCCATTCAGGGAACGGGGCCTGTGTTAGACCCGTTAGACGCTTTCCCATTTCGACAAGCGATAGCCTATTGTTTGGCCGATGAAATCTGCGGGGCTTCGTTCGAAGGTTCCGCCGAAAATGCTGGACTGCAAGTGTAATACAAGATGGCTGATTCATATCATCCCCGAAAAATACGGGGGAAAATTCGAGAAGCTATATTTGTCTGCTGAAATATATTTACTCGATCAAATACTAAAATATCCTGAAGATTATCGTGCAGAATTTACGCCATCCTAATTATTGTTTCGTAACAGAGGAAAAACTGGCTTAACTTAAATTACTGTTTATTCTAGGTGGAATTGATGTAGTCATGATGTTTTTATGGATGATACGAACAATTTGAATGTAACGGCTTGAACTGTGTTGTAAAAGAATATTACGCGAAGAATCTGCTGCAGTTTGTGGCACAGAGAAGAAATTTTGTGCAAGTGTTGTTAGAAGTTGCTCGTTTAGGGCTCTCATGAGACGTCGATCGATAGGGAACCCGATAAATTCGAGGAGACAAGAAGAAGAGCCCTAGTCGATAACAATAGGACGATCCAATGATAAAAGCAGCGACATTAATTGAGATTTCAGATACAGCGTGGTGACTCGTAGTTCCCGGAGGCTGAGTGTCAATGGCCGACTTCGAAACTTTGCACGAAGCTACGAGTATTGTTAGATGGAAGAAAAAATATTAGAAATATATCGTCATCTTATGAACAGGGAATATGATTAAATTGTATTATACAACAAATTGTTGAAGAATGGAGGAGAGACGCGTCCGTTGTCATCAACGTGTAAGATCAAAGCTAGGCCATTAAGTATTCCAGAAAGACGAAGCTGTTACCGTTGCAAAATAAGTTACAAACCGGATAGAAATCTTAAGGTTGAGTAGGGGGTGGTTTTAATGGGGTGTCTCAGGATCTGAACAGCGTGCTGCCCTCGGACGACGGCGAAGCAAAGCTAGAGAGTCGGCTCCTTTGCATTTTAAGCAAGAACGTGCAGTTTCTTAATAGTTTCGAGCATAATCTGTGATTGATAAGTCCACTGCACTCTTGGAAGCCTTCTTTGTAGACGTGGAACCGCTACCACTACATTCGGCTGCACAAACGCGAATGCAACTAATTTTATTTTTTCTATTTATTTTTATTTAATGCTAGTGCTCGGTTACCTTCGAATCTCTTCCCTGGGAAATTATTACTCAATTTATCTATAGTTAGAAATTTGTGTATAGAAAATTTGCATATATTAATGTTTTTCTAAAGAGTATAAATAGTACATTTTCTTCTCGGTCAATGTACCATTCATTATTATCCGCTTCTGCGGTACATGTCCTATGCATTGTTGGCGTATAGTTACATTTCTGAACAAACTGCAGCTGCACGCTGTTGGTGTGGTCTTCCTGTATTTTCACTCAAATTAATTCACTGCGCGTCCGCAAACTTGATATTATTCCTACTTGTACTAACAGCGGAGAAGTTTCTTTCGAATTCAAATAACAAGTAGTAGCAGGCATGACAGTCTTAATGCAAACTTGGCAACTTTCATCTTTACCTTAGTCAGTTGATCGCTCGTGTCAAGTGAACCGAATGTATTTATTGTCGTCATCAATCGATGATAAACAATCAATCGTAGATATAAAAATATCTTCAAATATTCCAGACGAGAGAAATAATAAATTTTCATCCAATTTTTTGGATTTATCTACTGTGTAGAAGATATACATATATTTTTGTATTGTCTGTATGAAGAACATGCCAAAGAAGTTAAGTCGCTCGAACTCGAGCTCGCTAATATAATGCGCTTTTACTTCATTTCAACACTTATTTCCCAGAGTTTTTGGGGTGTCCCAACTTATACGGAAAATTTTTTTTTGTCTCCAGAAAATTGGCTATAACTTTTCATCCGTAAACGCTGTCATTATACTTCCTGCAGTGAAAACGTAGCTGACAACCTTTCCAACGGTGTAACTTGTTTTGCGTAATTCTCATCCTATGTGATTTTATAGCTAAAAAACAGAACGTGTTCCAACCTCTGCGACAGTCCCTTAAAGAAAACTTGCAGAGGAATCTGCGGTGAAGCAGTCGCGCGTTTCGATAATGAAACGGGAGTCAGGGATCAGCAGGGCCGCATCTGAGGAGGTAGTGGCGGTTTCGTCTAATAAATTTCGGCGAGCGGATGTATTCAGGTAACGGAAGGCTATTACAAGGCGATATCTATCGAAGAGGGGTGGACGGGAGGGCCGCCTGGAGAGAAATAAAGAGCGATTGCCTCGGTAAATCAGTGCTCCCTCC
This sequence comes from Lasioglossum marginatum, assembly GCA_028455795.1. NCBI lineage: Eukaryota > Metazoa > Arthropoda > Insecta > Hymenoptera > Halictidae > Lasioglossum > Lasioglossum marginatum. Next base: position 3,505,164 of record CM052272.1, read on the forward strand.
CCCGTCTCCGGCATCGGGCTCGATCCGGTTCGTTCTCGGGCCACCTTCTTCGTTCGGGTTGCCGTGCTGCATACCAGCCACGAAACGAAGAACACGAAGAACATACGTATCGGGGCATTAGCGGACCTTTGTCGTCCCCGGCGGTCTCTTTTCCTCGCGTCCAAGTCCGTTTCAACCCATTCGAGGCTCTACGAGCGCGACGAAGCCGTATTACTCCACGCACTCGGCTCTCCTCCGCCTCCTTTCTCTCCTGGCCGAAGTATTTCCCGAACAGCGATAAAGCCGTGCAATGCGTCATCCGGCCACGGAAATAAATTGTCCTCGAACACGAGCGGAATCTTCCCGTGCTTATTTTTACCGGGCCGCTAAACCGAGGATTTCGGGAATCGGTCTTCCGCCCGGAGTTTCGCGGCCCGGAACAGTTTAATTTCGCCGGAGGACTCGCGGCTCCGGACGATAATCTCCGGATTGCGGTTAAGTGCCGTTTGCGGAAGACAAATCGCGACCGTCGCCGCTGCTGCGTGCAGACGCGTGTCATGAACGGTTCGTGCTATCGCAGAGTTTGTCCGCTTCTTCTTGTCGAGATTTCGTTCCGCTATGAAGCATGCCACACGTATCTCGGCGTACTTTATTGCTGCGACTGCAATTATTTGGTTCGTGTACGACCTGCTTCAGCTAGAGCTACTTAAACCGATGGTTCATCTAGTAGGTACTTAAATATTTCTATTGCCGCAAAAAATATTGTACAGTAGGTGATCAAATTGTTAGAAACATTTGCTTATCACGTTTGCTACCAGGATTTATTTCATTGTTAGAATAGTTCAGCATACGCAACGTGTCTCCTTTGTGAAGTATTAAAATAATTTAGTAGAATAACGAATAAAGTGTATATAATTAATTAGACTATCTTTAAATTAATTGCAAGACGGAACAGTCATATATCTGTCACGCTGGTAGCGAACGCGTTAAATCAGCGAGTTAACTTATCGTATATATGATTTACAGAATAAATTTTGTGTATCGAAATAACATTCAATTCTTTTACTACTAATATTTAATCAATACACTAAATGTAAACCTTCAACGCACACACGTATACCTTCCTTTTCCTTCCAGGAAATTATTTAAAACCTAGTGATCATTGTAGTTAAGTAAAAATAGTTTTTGCAACGATGTGTACAATTTTTCAATAAAAATTTCTATAAATTCTATACTTACTGTGGTTGACTTCCATCATTGTTTTACGAACCTTCAAATTGTATAAATTAAACAAATGTTAAGAATAAATATTTTTTTTTAATAATTATTAATACAGACACATACAGGAAGCGACAATTTAGATTAAACTAAATCAGACATTTAAAGATCTGAACATGATCATGGTACTTTAAAGTAGGTACATTCAGGGCTATACTATAATGTACTGATAAGTGTGTCCGACTATAGCTCGCCGATTCCAATCGTTTCTATCGGCGTGACCGATTTTGTTTTAGCAGCGGAACGATTTGCTTTACTAGCGAAACGATTTTGTTTTACCAGCGGAACAATTTTGTTTTAGCGTTGTTAAATTTCCGTACAAATGTCAGAAATTTTCTCCGGAGCTGAATGTACATTCGATTCCATTCACCGTGATCATTGTTGCCGCAGCAAATGGAAATTCTCCAAATTTGGATATTTATTCTACAACATGCATTACACACGGAAACTCTACGGAAGCCGAAGGTGAAATTAAATAGCATTGGCTTCGCAGCGGAGCGAAAGTTTCGGAACAGTAATGCAAGTAGAAGCAGCCAGTGATGCTCGGACACGGAAGTGTCTACTCGAATCCAACAGAAGCAAGCGTCCGAACTTTTCATGTAGCTTGAATGTACAAATTTTGCTATTTTTTCCGTAGCCTTCTACCGTAGATTATTTCGCATGCATTAATTTTTAGGTCGGTTTACGATACAGGGGCGTGTTTCCCTTGATCCCCACGGAATTCGCCAAGTAAACACGCAGCGAGGAACGCGAGCAATAATTTTTCGAACGGTCCGAATTCCTCATGGGATTAACCAGAGAGTGCACGCTCGCGCGTGTCTCCGATACGTGACACAGTTATTTAGAACGGGAAGAATGAACATGCGCGAGCCACGCCACGATCAAGCTTTTCGGCCGTATCACATCGAAACCTTGCTCACGTAATAATAAATCGACCGATCGTCGTCGATAAGAGCCGCAAAGATACGCCGTTATCTCGCGGAACGACCGGCGCGCGGCTGTTTTATACACAATTTATCGGTTAAGCAATTTGTAAGGGTCCGAGCACTGCGGGAGGAGTCTGCTGATAACCACTCACTGTTGGTCTACCACCGTGTTGGTTCATACATCCCGGAAATTTTCATTCACAGCTGATCGCAACAGCGAAATCATCGAGAAAATTGAATTCGCTTGCTCACACAGAGCCCTTGCCTCTAAGCAAATGTTATACTTAAATTATTGGATTGAAACGAAAGTCCGTTTGTAAATTAAAATTGAAAGCTAAAATTCAGATATTTATTCATAGATTTATTCAATAACATATTTTCCACCTTGTTCTATTACTTTTTGCCATTTTCGAGGAAACTTCTGGTGTTATTGAATAAACATATGAATAAATATCTTAATTTTATCTTCGATTCTTAATTTGAAAACGCTGCGAACTTTCTCTCCAACCCACCAATACAAATGTTATACAATAAATTGACAGTTAGATTAATAAATCTTAAACCTCTACGTTCTACTGTATTCTATTAACCTCTACATTAATAAATCTAAAACCTCTACACTTTACATTAACTTTAAATTACAAGCAAACTTCAAACTTGACCAACTAATGTCGGATTCAATTTGATCTGACGCTGTTCCAATAGCTACCTAGTGTCTCCATTTTTAATGTTGCAACTACAGTGAACCACGGTACTATTCGAACACATTTAAAAGGACATCCTGTAGTAAATTAATTGTTCTGACTTCTTCAAAAAAATCCAAGTCGTATGATTTGATATTAAAAAAGTTATCGTCCCTTTAAAAGCGTCCGTCTGTGGTCCACTGTATAAACGCTGAAGTATCTACTCCACGTAAGGATAGTGCATATCTTTCTTTAAGAAATTGTTATGACTAGACAGCGGATCTTTATGTTAAATAAAAATTTTATGTCTGAATTGCATCAAACTGGAGTGAAATGGAAATTTATTTTCTTTCTTAGTATGTTTAATAGATTGAAAATAATACAACTGTATTTCTAAATTCTTTTAATGTTTTTACCGTTTCAAATTATATCTACTCATTTTTGTCATAAATGCATAAAATCCGCTGTCTAGTTATAGATCATGTTGTCCCATCTTCATTAATTTCGAAAGCTGCGTACTCCGAGGGTTAATATTCTGTTGAAGCTACCAACACAGAAAATAAAATGCAACACGATGCTTGTTTCCTCAGACTTAAGAAAGTTAGTTCTAACGAGTGTCATTTTATTTCCCTGCCACTCCATAAGTGACCCGTTATCCCCTAACGCGGTAAGGCGGATACGTAGCATGCAATTGTTATTTCGAGCCTGATTCGAACAGGATGCGCGGCGTTCACGTCAGACGTCAAAGAAGTCGAGGGAAAAAAGCGAGACGTGGAACTTCAAAAAGTTTCAGTCGCAGGCTGTAAGCAATAGGCGGTAACGGACGCTTTGACAAGCCGGCTAAGTGAATGAGAAAGCTCGCGGACAAGAAGCGAAGTTATAAAGTACGCTTGTCTATCGATTCGAGTGACAATAGGAAAGTTGTTTTTTCTGTAGGCGGATTCTTTTGCGATTCTTCTTGCAGAGTGCACGAGAACGAAATAGAAAAATTGTGTCTTAATTTCGCGGGCCTTGTTTGGAGGATAAAATCAGAACTCGAGATCAGAAATTTGTATGAATCTGCATTTTCTAGATTCTGAACCAATGGATACTTGTCCGCGATACCAGCGGTGATACCAGCGGTGGTAGCAGCGTCGAAATTTCCGCGGAATATTCAGACGGCGAGTGGAACTTCGAAATTATAAACTCGTCAGGCGTTTACGAGGAACGATTAAAGCCAGCTCATGCCGCTATCATACGGATCACCGTAAGAAGAAGAGAGGGCTAAACCGAGGCAGAGAAGAGGTATATTTGCAACTGTGTGCACGTGGTTTACGCTGAAGCTAAGCTCGCGATGGCTGCACCACGCACGTTCTCGCGTTTTATCACCGATTAAACCATCTCTTTCGCTACACGCACCCTCTTGCAAAATAACTAAGAAGCAGCGAGACTCGGAAATCTGAAGCGAACCTCATCGATTCCAAATCTATCAAATTCTCAAGCTCATTCTTCTCGATTCTTCTCACTCTCTCAATACATGTAAAAACGGTTTCATAAAAGAAGTATGAATTAATAAAAAATGATATGAAGCTCGTGAGAGAATAAATTAATATTGTTTATCACTTTTGCCGTTTTATCTCGACTGTCTTCTGCATTAATTTTTGGCAGTGTTATCCGGGGCACGCAATAGATCAAGGAGGTGGAAATGCGGCGACGTAACGGCTTATTCATGCGCAGGAATCACCAGCGGGCTTCTCGTACGGCGAGCTTGCAAGCTCGAGGAATTACGTACGTGGACGACGCTTTAACGACCTGCCTCCCTGTGGTCCGACTCAGGATTTCACGGGATTCGTTAAAAGCCACGTTAACGTTCGTTTCATCGTCCTACGACCGCGACCGCCCTTTTTCTACCCGAAGATTTGACAAGGGTCCTGGGAACTTGTTGCTTGCGATTCAACAACTAACTTCATTGCTCACTCCATTATACGCGACATTATATTGTCAAACAATCGGTAGGTTCCTATACCCACCAACAACGTATCCACGCAGTAATGTAATTTACAAAATTTTCGTATATTTTTCAACCGTCGTATGTTCGAAACTAATGAAAGTTGTACATCCTGGACTGTTTGAATTTCCTAAACTGTATTTCGAGACCGAACTCAAACAACTCGAAAACTCCAGCGGCAGTCTTCACCTTCTACTCTGCGGGAAACTCGCGAAACGCACGAACTTCCATTCACTTTTATCAAAATTTCAAGCGTCCACAAAACCCAACCAGGAATTCTTCTATAAAAACATGACACGCATAAAATATTCATTATTGGCCGCGTGGTCTCCGGCCGGAATTCGATTCCGCGGCGAATCGAAACAACAACCGCAAAAATAAAAGCGGGCTGTTCCGCGAGGCATGCTGAGATTTATGGCGGTTGATTCTTGTTCGTCTTGCATCGAGGATCGATCGGAACTGGGAGCGCCGTGATCAGAAGCCATCTTTTCCTTCGCGGCAAACACGGGCTACGGACTTTCCAGCGACGTTGGCTCGCGAAACTTTTCCGAATATCGGATTGACGTATCGCCTCGAAAATAGCACCCAGAGTAAACAACCGATACGTATTCGCATCACACGAAACGTCCCGAGGGATGTCCGTCTTCTGAACGCACTCGCGTGTTCCGCCGCGCCGGCTGTGGCTGAGAAAACAGAAAAGAGACGAGCTGGTCCGAATCGAGACTAGCTTTCAAGAGAAAGCATCTTGAAACATGTTCTCCACGTGACAGGATAGGTTCCTCCATTGAGCATCATTTTCGAAATTTGTTTCCTGATGCACAATGGAAAAAAATGTCCAATCTAGCTGAACAAGAAGTTCTTGATAACCTATCCTCATGGGCCGCCCACACTGGTTTTATTTTTTCCAAATCCACATCTGAACATATTACCTTTTGGAGAGATAGAAGAATACTTCCCGCCATAATCCTCAATCTAAACTCCGACCCAATTACTTCAGTAGAGAAAATGATAATACTTGGACTCGTATTTGACAAACTAATGTCTTGGGTTCACCATGTCAAAAACCTTAAAAATAATTGCCTAAGAAGACTAAACATCTTGAAAAACCTGGCTTGTAAGAGTTGGGGGCCGACAGAAATACCTTACTAATTACTTATAGAGCTATGATTCAGTCGAAATTGGACTATGAATCCATAATATACGGTTCGGCAAACAAAAGCATCTTAAGTTTGGAAAGTGAACTAAATGAACCCCCACTAAGCATTAGACGCAAATCACAGGATATTTTCTACGCTCTCTCAGTCTCATCTGTCCCTAGTAATCCAGTTAGCAAATTCTTCCTACCAATTATAAAAAAAAATACTACCCCAAACCCCTCTCATTGAGAGTACAAGAAATCTTACAAGAACTCAACAATCGTAGGAGTTCAAAAATATGTGGTTCCACTTAAAAAAAAATCTAAGTTGATCTAATCTCATAAGCACCTCCACTTGAAAAAAAGTTATGTAGACCACGTAATGGGCCCCTAGAAACCAAACAACTTTTGTCTGAAGCATTTCTTCCTATCTCAAAAAATATAGGAGTTATTCAGATGGCTTGTTTTAGATGACTTTGTTATTGTTTTGTACGTATGTATGTTATTTTGTATATGTAACTGCAATGTTAATAAAAAAATGTGTTTCTTCTTTACTTATCGGGACAGTAACTTCCAAAGATCAACAAAAAACAATTTTCACATTGGTGTGGTCTGAAAGAACAACGTAAAAAATGTCAACAACATCAACAACAACAAACTGTCTGAACGTACACTAAAATTGAAGGTCGAGGATGTGCTCGAGCGCGAAACACGAGCGAGTTGCGAAGACCGGCGCGGAATATCCGAAACAAGTTGAAAATGAAACTTTCCGCGATAATGTGGCTTTGAACTTTGTTTCCCCCGTCCCCGATAAGTCGATTTCAGCCTGTTGACGTGCAAAAAAAAGATGAAAAGAGGGAGCCGCGAAAGTTTCGCTCGAATTTCTTTGGCCCTGTTAAAACAAGTTCGCGCGAACTGGTCAGGAACCTAGTTGTTCTCCAGCAGGAGGGACACCGTGTTCGTTGACAATTGAAAGAAGAAGTTTCGAGCAAGTTCGCGTGGCGAACCGCTTAATCGCGAGTCTCGACTCGGCTCGGCTCGACTCGACTCAACGCGATGCGACATGACGCGAGCCTCCCGCAACTATGCACGCAAAATATTCCAGTTAGGGAAAACGCGCCTTCCAAACTTCTGCCCCGAGAAACTTGCATTCAAACTCATAGTTTAGCGTTCTGCTGAGTGTGTTCAAAGTAAACTAGTACCGGGTCACCGGTAAGTCTCCAAACTATCGTCGGATTCAATGTCGGTGGAATAAATTTGCCGAGCACGTCAACTAACGCGGTTAAGAAACAATCGCGTCGCGTTATAGTGTCACAAGATACTATTGACATTGTTCCCAAACACCAAGCAACCATTCCTCTTTAGCCAAGCAGGAATTCCTCTTTATTCTGCACAACAATTTTTACATTTTCTATTCAACCATTTTAGACTACAGTTCTGTTAAAAATTTATAATGTCGCACAGTGGAGCATTTGCCTCGAAAAGTTGGCCAAAATACGATTTTTCAAATCTTGCGTAAGACGAACAATTTTGGTTTCCTGAGCCATTGGAATACATGAACAACAATGTATCAGATTTACTTTTTTTTTATTTGTGTACGTTGTTATGCATTGAAAGCATAACTTTCTAACAAATTTTCTAAAAAGCAAATAAGAATGACTCAAGATGGATGGTACAAACTGAGGTGATTCTATTTACAAAATAAGTAAAACATTTTCGAAAAAGAGAGTGAAAATTTCGGGTCTACGGGTGTCCTAGAATACAGAAGAAGTAGAATCGGTCGGTCATGATCAGACGCGTCGGACGTGTCCTATTCAACAATATGCATAACTACTTTTCGTGTTTGCTTAAACTTGTTGGATAACAGAGTCACATACAAATAACTCAATCATTTTTTTGTTAATGTATTTTGATGTAATTTTGATAATGTATTATCATTTCCTAAGCTTTCAATTATTCAATCGCTCCGTTTGCTTGCTTGAGAAACGAACCTCTGGGACAAGAAAATATTTTTAATTTTTATTTTCAAGAAGAGCGATTTAAACATATTGTGAAACACGTCGTTCGCTTTTTAATTCGTTTTAGAGCAGAGGGGCGAATTATAATGGTATCATTTCGCAACGACGTCGCTACAATTGGAATCGTGCGGGGGCCGAAATTTTCGAGCGCGTCGCGAAGTTTCAACGAGGAATTAAGCGTCTACGATCTGTAACTTGATTGGCTTCTATCCACAGCCCTATGCGAAGTCCGTGTGACTAATTTAAAGCTGGCAAACACGGTAATACGACGAGCCGCGTACAGAAAAGCGGCTCTAAATGTCATTACCTTGTCGTCAACGTGGAATGCTCCGAGTTCGCCGAGAGTGTCGTCGACGCCATTTATGGGGGAATAAATATTTTATTTCCATATTTTCAGTGATACGAGTCGAATGAATTATTCGACGTACCACGCTCGAAAACGGGACGCGATTTGGAACGGGGGTAGTCGATTTTATTTCTCGAAGAAATTCGGAGATTGAAGACGAAAAGAAGAGGGACGTTGATCATTAAATCTTATAACTCGTAATATTCAAACAACTCGTAAAATCCTTACGGACAGTCGAATTCAACGGCAATTTTCCTAACGGCACCATTATGGACGCACTTTTTCCGGTTTACGAGCAGTTAACTGGAGGCATCAAGAGGATATAGGATTTATAGTCATCGGAACTGTTTTTTCGGACGCTTGGATGACACGTTGGCGTTCGTGATGTTAAAGAATGGGATACTGGGAGATTTTACTAGAGGTTTGGATATTATATCCAGCAAGATAAAGTCCAATGGATACCAGATTTGTTCTTACCGGTTTTTCGACAACAGGTTAAATAACAGGTTAAACAAAAGGATACATAACAATACTTTAAGTTTTTACTAAAGATTCGAGAATTATCTTCAACAAGATGAAGTCTCCAATTAGAAAAATTCAAGAAATATTCTTTCAGGTCTCTCAATACCTCTTCGTAACATATAAATAAATACTCCACTGAGAATACTGTTCTATCGTCGTAACAAAAATATTTAAACAACTTTTCTCGAGTACAAAAAATGAAGCAAAACATTCTTCTGATAACATTAAGTTATTGCGAATTTGATCCTTTTAGTGCTGATCGAAGAGGATGAACCTAAAGCGAGAGTGCCAAGCTAAACTGATATAGTTTGACAAGATTTAAGGAAAATAATATACAAATTTGAATGGAATCTGACGCTCAAGGGATTAATTCTCATGTTACCCTTGTGTATGATCAGACGATTAGTAATTGAATTTTAATTTTACCGGTCGTCAGTACTGAGTATTAATAACCCTAAGATCTTTTTAATCCTTGGAATTAGCAAATATTCCCAGCAATCGAGGCAGGATATCACCCTCGTAAATACATCTCCTGGAATCTCTTTTCATCTGTTCCATACATCCCGTAATCGCCGGTCCGTCTAACGCGCTCGTTTTCTGTCCGGTCTCTAGTCCCGAGGTTGGACATCAGAAAAATTGCTCTGGCCGGCAGCAGGACCGTATTAAGGAGGGGTGCTTGGATAGGCTGACCGCATTAGTTCTGGCTCGTATGTACAGGAGAGAAAGTGGAAGTAAAGGGCCGACTAATCATAAAGGACGCGGGAACGAAGTGAATTAATCAATGGATTAAACGCGGAACTACGGTGAAACACGTGGGAGTGGGACACACGGTTGTAACACAGGATGGGCGAGATGCAGGGGGAATCGAGAGAGCGTTTTGACAGGGGGTGGGGTGGCGTAACCCTGACATCTCTCGTTTGTCACACAAATAACCGAGCATTTGGCGGGAATGTACCTACCGGTCTCCGCTCGATGGACAAACTACGCGGAGGATGACGAATCCCTACGGGACCCGTCTCGCTATTTCACCGGAACTTCCTTGTTTACTTGCCACGCTGGCAAAAGTATCGTTCGAAAACTCGATTAGCGATATGCTGCCAGAGAACTTGCCGCTGGAATCTCGAAACTCGCGATTTTCATGCAAATACCCTACTTTTGACCCCTGCTTCTTGGGGTTAGTGTTCTAATAACAGCATATGCACCATGGGAGACTTCTTTAAAATTTTTATCTCGGTCTGTTCTCCCGGTTTGGGGCTGCTGTATGTACGTGAAAAATTTTGGAAAGGCGTACTGAAAGTGATTAATTGGCTGTAGAATTCCTAGGACAATTTTTGTGGTACAGTTAATGAAATTGAAATTAGAATCGAGTATCTGATGCACATACTGCAAGAAGAATATTCGTATCTAACTCGACTACAAATTAATAATGTAATTAAATCTATGCAAGATTTAATAGTGATCAAGAACTTGTGACAGAATATGTCAAGAATATGTGATCAGTCGTGATTATATATTATTAAAATTATACCTCGAGGTCTTACAACCTTTCTGTGTCGTAATGTTACAATGTTTGCGTTTATATTTCACAAGAGGATACGTAGCATTTAATAGAATGTTCTAACTTTACGTATATACAAACTGTTAAAATATAAGAGAATGTATCTTACTCTGCACATTAACAAACTTTAATGGAATTTTTAATTCCGTGTCACTGAAGTGTCACTGAAGAAACAAATATTTCCCTGATTTCAACTTTTATAAAATAGCCTTCAAAAATGGGGATTCTCATGAAGATCCACAGTCTAGTTAAAACAGCGAAGACTTATTTAGATCGAACATATCAGGAAGAATCGTTCTCGAAGGTGAGCCAACATCGAAATCACTTTTGCAGTTTAAAGTACCCAAATCAATTTCGCCGGATGACAAGGGAGAACTTGCGTGTGATTAGTCCCGGCGGAATATCTCTCTTGCGGTTGATTCAGGGTTTGCTAGTACGAATAGCGATACCATGCCGTCTTCCGGCACGTTGAAACGGGAACCTAGGGCGAGGTGGAGAGAAGCGAAGCAACAGAGAGAGAGAGAGAGAGAAAGAGAGGATAGAGTGGAACAGAGAAGAGGAGACCCGAGAATTCAATATGAAGCAACACCGCAACGTATCAAACATCCGTCGGTCCTCATCTTCCTCGTCTCTTATACCGTAGATCGTCTAGATACGCTCATATAGGAGATATCCGCAGTCGCACACACTGCCAATGAGCGGAGACGTCGGTGGCATGGTCTTTGATGGCAAAGTTTTCCATCCGGCAAACATCAGTCCGCGGAAATGGATCGAGCTTCTCGCGCACGCGGAGAGCCAAACACGACAGGAAGTTGCCTTTAATCGAAGAAAAAGGAAACGACGGGGACTGCTGGTCCGAAAGGGTAGCTTTCACGACCGTCAAAATTCGGAAAAGGCTCCCGGCTCCTTTCGATGGCATTGTTTTTCGCTTTTGCGTCCACTTTGGCTTCGAGGACCACGCTCGACAGACTTGTTTTTCTCGGCAACGTGCTCTTTGAGACAGAAACAGCTGAACCCCTTCGAAATTGTACATTATTTTTATGTGAGATTGTGCGGTCTTGTTGTGTTAGTGTATTGCCATGTGAACTTGCTTCTTCGATTTAAAGTGTTCAATCACTGAATATTGCAGAGGTTTAAGTTTATAGTTCATGTCTCTGGAGAAATTGTGAGAAACTTAAATAATGAATTAGATATTAGATGTACAAATAAGTTCGGTGCCTTTCGAGCATACTTTTAATCATTATTTATAAAAAGAAAGGAATACACATTATGTTTCGAAGTAATCACCATTACTTTCTATGCACTACTCGCATCTTTCGGGTAGCTGGCGAATCCTGTTTCTATGAAAAGATGGTGGTTTTGATCGAATAAACTCATCAATGCTTGTGTGGACCTCTTCGAGAGATTTGAACTCGGAATCAACCAAGTGGTGTTGCAGCGACCGAAAAAGGTGATAATCCGAGGGGGCCATATCGGGGGAATATTCCGCATGCGGGAGAATCTCCCAGCCCAAAGAAGAAATGACTTCCAGTGCTGTCTTCGCCGCATGTAACCGTGTGTTGTCATGCAACAGAATCACTTGCCTAGTTCCACTGCTGGTAAAAGGCAGTGGGTTAGCCTTTTTCGTTCAATTGCGTCATTTAAATGAATCATTTGGTGTTGATACCGTTCAGCAGTAATAATTTCCCCAGGTTTCAACAACTCATAATAAATGTCCTTCGTCCTGCACTTTCTTCGGCATTCCATTGCGTTCTCCATCACTGAGATCAAAATTTCCACTACGAAATTGGAACCACTTTGGAACCACTTCTTGCATGTTTTACAAGTTACAGCATTTTCACCTAACGCTGAACAAATCATTTTCGTAGCCTCAGCAGCATTTTTTTTAACTCGAATGCAAAAAGCATATAGTGTCGAATGTGCTGTTTCTTAAACGCCATGGTGCAAAATATTGTTTTTTGAGGTTATGTACCAATTAGCGAAAATTTGTGTAATGCGTTTGGTAGGGTAAGGTTGATGCTTTAAAATCCCGAAGCGGCGGGAGAAAATTTTAATTTAATATGTAAAGACACCGAACTTATTTGTACACCTAATACGTTCTAACCAGATTGTTTCAAGGAATTACCCTGTTCCTTGTATTTTGTTGCAGCTTAAAGAATACAGAGGGGAATCAAATTCTATATAGAACTATAAAATAAAATACGGAGTCGTTAATAGTGTCGTTAACGTGATAAACGGCACAGTACGAATATTTAACGTATTTATACATACTTAATTAATTTTAGCTCATTAAAATTCTGAAGAAAAGAAATAAAAGTCCGCGTAGCTCCTGTGACCAGCAATTAGCGTAGATTTTTATCTCGTACAAAACTTAGCAGTCTCTTTTAACATTTATTTTACCATAAAGAAAAAGGCACGACTTCGCGGCTAATATTTTATTTTTCCGGGGGATGGTAAGCGGGCAAAGATTTGAAGTCCATCCATCACCGGGATAGATCTCATAAATTATGTAGGAGCGGGATCAAGGCGAAAAGTATCGTAACAGATGTTCTCCGTCGGTCCTGATCAAGGTCGACGGTCGGAAACGCGAGGAGCGCGAGTGGAGACCGTCCGAGGAGACAAGGGCCGTCTAATGGCAGTAATGGCTAATAACCTTCGAATCTATCCATGCTAATGACCAATGCCCTCTCCAGTCGGAAACCACTTGTACCTAATACGCTTAATACCCATGGCGAACTTGGCACTCAAGCCAAGTTCCGACTAGTTCGAGGTGAGTTCCGGTCGGAGTGCCAAGAAGACACGCGTCACATTACCTATCCGCCACAGAGACAATCCCACAACGTGGGAAACCGGCTACGAAACGGAATACGAGGTGAACACCGTGAGCGAGAGAGGAAAGGAGAGAGAGAGAGACAGAAAGGAAGGTTTAAAGAGCTGGAACGAGACGATAGGGACCAGAAGACCGGCCAAAAGGGAGACGATGGAAACGGAAGAACAAAGTGAGACAAAGAAGCCGATAATGACGCCATCTGGCTCGCGTCGCGAAACTTTCCAAGAGTTTTAATACTCCGCCGACGACAGCGTCAGAGCTTTCCTCTGTCGGGTTCGATGAAATAAAGACTGCCTCGCTTATTCCGACAATTCCTTTGTCCCTCGCGTCTGCATTCGCACGGAAGAGGATTAAAAGTCGATCGTCGAAGTACGTCGAGCTTCTATTCGAGCCGATCGATCGAAACCTGTGATGAGCACGCTCGATTTTTATTGTTGTTTCCCTGGGAAAATACCATCCCAGCATGCCCGCGGAGAGCTTAAAAAATTTAGCGACAGTGGACGAACGATAATTCAACCGGCGTTACGTGAAAAATCCTCTACTCCGTCGCGAGTCCCTCTCCGGCTCGAGTGAAAATTTTAAACGCGCGACTCTACTCTCAACGCCAGACAGATTGCTGCGCAAACTTTCGTGTTAAGTGCTACGTTATGAACGATCTATAAAACGCAAGAGATAGTCTTTCCGGGAGAAACTTCAAACGTTCTTCATTCTGTACGGCGACGCATTATATCGCTGGGAAAACGCGCTTCTCCAGCCTGCTGTAACCTGCTTCTCACGATGATTGTAAACAATTATACGCTTCTATGTTGGATTTTGTTTACGACATTGCAGACTATAGAACATTACATTTTTTCTGCATCAAGAAACCTGTTGGAATTGTGTTTCGGATGAATTCTTTAACTGCACGAGAAAATTAATAATCAATATCTTAAACATATAGCGAAATGAATTAGTAAAAGTTTCCAGGACAGTTCAAGTACTTCGTGTATCGCTAAGAGCCTGTAAAACGTTTGATTTTGTAGAAACATTTGTATGCATGGTTTCTAATTGATTTTCAACAAGTCTGTGTTAATAGATCCTCCTACATAAATTCACCAAAAATTGTGACACTTTCCTAGCTGTGTTTTAACGATGGGCTTAGAAAGCTTTGGTGTTTCGAATGAATTTTTAAGCTGCACAGGGGAGCTAATAGTCTCCACCTTATCGAACAGGGAAACGAGCATCGGAAACCCTCGGAGAGCGCATGGAATCGTTCTTGAATAGGAGGAACGAGGGATTTTTAAGGACCGTCGAGATGACGGGCTGTCAAACGGCGGGCGGAAGGAAATTATTGAGCTAATTGCTGATAAGTTGCCAGCGAAACACTCGAGCCGAAGGTGATGGCGCCGTCCAGGAGAAGACAGAATGGAGGGAGAGGCAGGCAGCGCCGCTACAATCACCCAGAAGGAGAGTTTTTCCTCTTTTCCGCGGGAGAGACCCTCTCTCCCGTTTCTGTCCGCCTCTCCAGACAGAAATATGCGAAGCCGCGCGGGCCGACGGTCGAAAAGCTCGGACGCTTAATTGGACAAAGCCCCAACCTTACTTCGGTGAGGGCCGAGCACTCAGCCTCGGTCGCAATATGCCAAAAAAAAGAAGAAAAATATATATGAATCACTTCTCGCAGGAGCTCGGGGTGCGTAAGAGTGGATGACATTGTGCCTGCCGTCCGGGGGTGGAAAAAGAATTAACAGCCTGGACAAAGAGCGAAATTCTAGATGAGGGCTTATCTCGAGGACGTCTGATGGCTTTGCGCTGCTCTGTCACCGAGACTGCACTTGGAGATCGACTGTGTAATCACAGGATCCTCTGATTCCTCATTTTATTAAAACATTTATTACGTTTCTGCAAAAGTCCTGATATTTGATAGAAGTGCATTATGCCCATACATCGTTCTCCGGAACCAGTGTGCTTCCATGAAGCTGCCTGTGCATGAGGAGTAAAAAGGTTTGAAATATTGTAAGCAATGGTTGAAGAATATGTACGACTATGTACGTACCGTGAACTTATTCTGAGATCATGAACAATAATCATTTTACACATTGTGCAATTATAATATTAATACACGAATATTAGTGACAAAAATTACACATTGATCTAGTTTAAGGATTCCTGCAGACATCAAGTGGACTTACAAGTAGAAGTATGTATTCCAAGATTGTTCAGGAATATGGAGTAAGAATTGTTTTTCATATCATCAGGATAGACTTGTAATGTTATCATACTCGGCGTAAAATGATTCTTCTTGTAGATATCAAATGGATTTCTGAGAGGAAATATGTAATCCAAAAGCGTCTATTCAGGAATCAGGATTGCTTCCAGCCTTATCAGGATAAAGTCCGAGCACTAGCAGACTCAAAGTAGAACGATTGCGCGCAGTATTCCCTAATGAACTATCGTCGTGCAGTCCCACACGGGAGCCCGCGTTAGGTATAATCTCGCAGGATATAGGCCACTTAGCCAAACTCTCCGGTTTCATTTACAGCGTAGCGCGAGTGCCGATTTTTCTCTTGCGGTTGGTCCTTCTCTACCCGAGCATAGCTCCATAACATCCTCCTCTCGTTGAAACGAGGTGTCGGTGGCGGACTGTTCGCAATATCAGCCGCTGCCTCCCGTCATCTGCGAGAAGTGCTCAAAGAGATATCCGCGAAACAAGTTTTCCCGCAATTTTCCTTCTATTCCTTCGGGAAGGTCCCGGAAGGATCTCTTCTCTCTCCCTCCGCCCCTCTGTCCTTTCCGCCTTTCGCCCCTTCTGTGTCCTCGGTGATCGAGCCGAAAGGATAGAGAGCATGAACCCGATGGCGATGCAGGCGACCAAAGGGAGACAGCCGGTCAACAGAGGGAGAGAGAGAGGACGAAAGTTTGGGAGAAAGAAGACAGGACCCAAGAGATGACCGTGCCAGGCCGGTGGCTATAATTTCATTAGCCGCTACGAGACAAATGAGCGAGCATTGCGAGACAAGCCGCGCCGGTTGGCCGGGAGATTTACTCTCGCCTCTGCCTTTTCCCGTTTTCGAAATAACATAACGCCGGATCGGGATAATAACGCTCGTGGCGAGGGACGCACGCGTTTGCTGAAAATTAATTTTCACGCCGGAAAAATTGCGTTAACGCCCGCGTCCGATCCCGACACCGGAGTTTGACAGTTTAATCACGATTCTGCGCTGTACTCATACACTGTATACCCTAAAATAGAAGCGCAAACATTGCACACGAAGCATATTTAACATAAGAAAAGCTAGAATATTATTTCGTTGAAAGCTTTCACCGATCTCCACATCTCCAACCAGTATTTTATCAATGAAATCTGATAATATCTACAATTCGAATTTGATACATTTATGACAATAATGGGAAATTTGAGAGACCAGAAAGGTAGAAAAAATTGAAGAGTATCAGAAAGATATTTTTATGGGGTTGCAAGGGTGCGGAATATGCCTTCTCATTTCTCGATAATGCAAAGATGGGGTTTTCGGTAGTCAAAAGTGCTAGATAAAAGATCAATGTAGGCCGCAGTTGCCCTCAAAAGCCCTATTTTTACGTTTACGAGGTGTAATTTGCATTATTTGGCAGTCCAGGATTGCAGAATTTGCAATCCTGGAAACGAAACTACGCTCTTAAGTGTGTCCTGCTTCTTGCAACAAACGCAGACAATTCTTATTTTGCACAAAAATCCGCAGTTTTCAGTTTCGTGTCTAAAATTAGAATCACCGTGAGAGAATATAAAAATCAGCTAGAAAGATACTGATATCTAATGATCACTCGTCTGTAATTTATTTTAAAGAGCGAGGATTAACCAGGATATTTTGACGTTCAAAAGAGCATAATTATGTTTGCACGAGTCGAAAGCGCATTATAAATCTCGGGCAGCAGAACTGGCAAAGATTTATAAGGTAATTTGGCACATGGAGTTTCATTTAGCGATGGAACTTACGTTCAGCATGTCTCGCTTACATCTCCGAGGCGGACACCTGACTTTTTAAACGATAACACAAATTGCGAGTTCAAAGTTGTTCTTTAATTACATAAAAGCGGACGGGTTATGCAGCTCCCGAGGTGCAGCGATCATTCCCCTCAATTAATTCACTACAGCGTCGACTCTTCTTTCTTATGCTTCATTATTGCCCGGGCCGTCTCTCTTTCGCCGTCAACTATTTGCCTTGGTAATTACCGGCACACGAAATACATCGCAAGAAAAACATTAATATCAAACGACGTGGCTGCCGACAGTGTAAATACAGTATCTTAATGGTGCGTCAACTTTCGAGCGATCTCGAGACGCGGGAGAAGGAAAATGAGGAAGTATGTCTATCTGCTAACTCTTCTCACCCTCGATGTTTGCTTTCTGCCGGTTCTTATTTAGCCTTTCGGTAGTCATTAATATTTTATCCCCCACTCGGCTAATTTCGTTTGGCCTTAACGAACTCCCGTTAAAAAATCAAAGGTCTCCGCGCGATGCCGGTCTCGAGCATCGAATTTCTGCAAGGAGAGTGCTAATTAGGTGACACTACTAGTTTGAAATCGCGTCTTACATTTCGGGATACGCTGATAAGGAATTTAGACATTCGCCTGCACTCCAGAATATACAGGGTGAGCCACCTAAGACAAGCCACCTGAATAACTTCTACATTTTTTGAAATAGGAAGAAATGTTTCAGACAAAAGTTGTTTGGTTTCGAGCGGCCCATTATGTGGTGTACATAACTTTTTTCAGGTGGAGGTGTTTAGAAGATTTGAAGGTCAACCTAGTTTTTTAAAGTTTCATTTTGAAAGGATATTGTAAAAAATGTCAACTACTCTGCACTTGCCCCGAAAATGGGGCAAGAGCGTAACTTGGAGTTAAAAATGCTTTCAAACCTTGTTTCAAGTGCTACGGGGCAAGAAAAGAATCGTATTGTGTTGAACCTAAAATAACAACACAGAATATATGATTAACTTATAAACTATTGCACGTTCAGGGTAACCTCAAAGTTGTACATTGTACATGTATTACTTGGGCGACATCTATGTCAAATAGTTCATACTAACTTATAGTACATTAATAAATACAAGTTAGACAAATTTCGCTCATATTATAATAAAAATAACCAATTTATGCACTTGCTCCGTTTACGCATTTACCCCACTCCACCTTACAAAAAAATTTCTTCAAGAGAATATTTCTATAATTTCAATGACTGTGAAAGAGCAAATCTAAGAAGAAGATTCACGAAAGCCACCAAAAATTTGTAAGTTATAGGGCTATCTGAATGGTATTTAACATAATATCGTAACTTATATTTACAGTGTGGAGCATCGCGTAATCCCGAGATCACGGAATTGCGTCGACGTGTCGTTTGCCACCCTAAAGCTCAAACTAAAAAAAAATTACACCAGCATTCCCGGCCGGTTTATCAAGATATGTTAATTCCGGGAGAGGGTGGGAGGTATATATTGCAGGCCCTTCGGTGATACTAGGCAGCGGTACTTACACGGGAGGTTAACCTGCCGTTCGTAGGCCAGGCGTATCCCGGAATCCAGTTATCAGCTAATGAAAAGAAGAGCGAGGCCGCTCAATCTGCTCCGTTCACAGTGGCTCGTAACTGCCTCTAAGAATCTGCCGAGGGCGGGGTTAAAGGTTGCCCCGAGAAGAAGGGCTTATCTTCGCGCCGGATTTTTTAAGATTAGCCTCCTGTGTCGTATTAAGCAAGGACCGTTTAAGCTCGCCTCGTACGAATTGGGGAGGCGAGCCCTCGAACTCCTCCCACGGTGGTGTTCTGCCTTCCAACACCCTCTCGAGGAGCGCGATGCTGCACGTAAATAGCTACTTGTCGGATCGTTTTGGAAACCTGCATGTAGATCCGCTGCCGGCCGGAAATTAAGACCCCCATGGAGTCGCGTTATGGCGGAAAATTGGAGCCGAAGCCGATACCGGCGTAAATTGTCCCGAAGGGCTCTAAGAATTGCAGTGGAGATAGGGCTGGCTTTCCTGGTCTTTTGGCAAGCAGGATTAATCCCTTCTGGACAAACAAACTCTTTACAACAATTAATAATACTTACCGTTACATTTTGTTCGATTATGTTGGGCTTATTGTCTTCCTTTTTCTCTTCAACAACACTTCTGCATCGAGTACATAGAGTGCTGTTACTGTCTGCAGATTATTTTACTATAATACAGGCGCCAGATCAGGGGAATTCACTCGAATTGAGGGGAAAAAGGTATCTCCTCTCTGCTAGTACCGCATTACTCACGTGACACTGTGACGCACGCACGATAGAGACGTAACGCGTCACGTGACCAGGCCGTGGCGGAAGCGTGGGAGAATAGTCGAAGGGGAAGGTAGAGTGGGGAGACAAGTCTTAATCTAATGACTCTGATACGAAGAGTTATTGTCTTATCTTCACTAAAAATTCAAGCCTTGTGTTCATTTTTTTGAATGTCAACCTTTCACGTGTAAGTGTATCTCAGAGCAATATTAAACTAATATTATTTATAATACCTATTGATATATTTTGTGTAAAATACGTTTAATGATTTCCTCTTAATAGTCTGAACAGAAGTCATTGAATTATGTTATTCAAGCTTGGTTTACGAATGAAACAGCTACAGCTGTTGAACAATCTATTAAGAATTTCTTGACCGTCGATCTCCGTCGTTTTGAAGGCCTGCTAGATAATTGAGGGTAGCTAAAGCACGAAGTACTTTAATTCCAAGACTCGTTTTAATAACCAATGGGTCCATAGAATTTTTTAAACGCGTTCGAAGCCAAGCCCCACGGAGAATGCGAGAGTTAAGGGGTTGCGAACGAGCCGCGAGAACCAAGTCGAATAAAAGCAACAGTCGAGAGTACAGTCTTCAAACATCGGGGAAGTTATCCGGTTTTTCCGCGAAACATTAATATTATTATTTCAACGATTGAGTCCGCCGACGAGAAGCGGGCTCTCATTTATTTTTCTTTCGCTTTGGAACGCTCGCGCCCGAGAGAAAGATAGAGAGAGAGAGCGAGAGAAGGGGTCTCTTTTACCCCGGTTGCAAACCGCCCCTCCGCCACTTTCATCCGTTCGTGGCAAACGGTTTTTCCCGCAATTTCCTCGGGACTGCTTGTTACGCAAGTTTTCCACCCCAATTGACTGACCCCCTCCTCAACTAGATTATTTTTATAATTTTTCTTGGCGCCCGGCCTCTCGTCGTGGGAGCAACCCTTTGGCCGCCTTGCAACCCCTCGTGCAGGGCCGCGGCACCTGCTTGCCGTTAATTTTTATTAGGCGAGCGAATGACGCGGGAGCACCTCCGGCTCGATTAACAAAGCTGTCTGTAAGGTCTCCTTCGCCTCGTATAAGGCGTTTTAATTACACCGGCTCGACGAGGAAACTTTTTTCATTTTCGCCGGAGACGTCGCTCTAAAAAATTCAGAGGAATTAATCTATTTATGAAAAAACACGCCACCGCCAGGCCGAGTCGAGCAACACACTGCCCCGTGTATTGAATGCGGTTCTATACAGGATATTGTTGCGCCGCCACCGCGTAATTTCACCGGATATGAAACGCTTGCGTACACACAACAACCTCGCACCGCCGACACTGAATCATAAAGTTTTACTCTGAGTTACGCGAGAATGCGCATCTTCGCGCTGTTTTAAATCGCCGAGCTCCGTTCAGCGCTGGACCCACCACCAACTAAAATTACAGATCTTCCGTTTCGAAATATTTATTCGTGGAGCTAGGTACTTCCGCGGGAAATCGCTAAAACCGTCGCACAATTAATGTTACGTTCTCCAGATGTTCCTTCCTGATTTTTATAGAAGAGTCAGCTACTTTGTAGTTCCAGTAATAGCTTACAGTATTCTGTAGAAGTTTTTTTTAGAGACCATAAGAATTCCCGAACTCTGTGATATTTACTTGCAGTATAATCAGGATGCATGTATTTTGTATTTAACAATGTCCCTACTGACCATGAACATTCGTCAGTCTCGTCTTGCTTCATATGAGCTTTGCTTGCAAAATTAAGGCGTATGTTTCTTAGTTGAAAATTTTCAAATTGAGCTGCAAAATACACAAATTGTTCCTTCAATGCGAGGAGGAATAGCTGAAAATGTATGCAGTCATTACTTAAAAGTAATAACAATAACATACCTGACAACACGTACAAAAATCTATGCGACAAAGTCCTGAACATTTTTTTTTGTTAAGCATTTGGAATCTCGTGTATGATTTATGTACATTAATTAACATATTAAATCCTTAAATTCCACTTTTATAGAAATTAATAGATAGGCAGATATTTTTATTTAGAGTAGCACTTGAAGGTAAATAAACTTTATGTTTTTGTAAGTTGTTCAATTAAGATAAGACGATTTGAATTACACAGTCCGCATTGCCAAACTATGTGGTCAATATGATATTTTAGATTGTCTAAAGTACCAATATGAGAAAGTGAAGCATATAGGTGATAATGGTTAGCAATTCCGATTGATGGTTACAATAAAATGACGAGGAGTCCTGTAAACTTTTGTATCTTCCCATTTGAAATAGCTCAATGCAACCGTGCACATGGCTCAGTGTTTCCGAGTATTTGCGAGTATATCGAACATTTGAGGGCCCAACAGAAGGGGTAATTGCAGCCGGGGAAATAATTCCGATTAGCAGCGGGTTCGCCGATTACGGATTTACTTTTTTCTCCAGTCGAAATACTCGGGAAGCGATCCCGTCATGCGAATGAGGGCAAGCAAGCATGGAGAACAATAAAGTAATCAGAGGAGCTTTTCAAATCGGGCAGGAGGCGGCGGAAGGAGGACGAGGCAGGTGGTCGGAGGTGGAGATGGTGTAGGTGGAGAACGTTCATGAAAAACTCGACGGAGGTTTAAAATGTGGGCAACCACTCGACATAGTGGGGTTGGGAGAGCCCGGGCGAGAGAGTTCCTACATTTTACGAACCATTGTACACGCTCCTTCCGCATCGAAAGAATTTTAATATTTGCCAATTTAGCCCGGGCGTCCAGGGAGGTAAAGAGGCGAGCCTCTACCCTCGGCGCGATAACCACATCAAGGCGCCTCCGTCGGTTCAACTTTTGCCTTTGCATCGGTCAGTTTGCACGTCGGCCCGAAGAAAGAACCGAAACGAACTCCGACGAAATAACCCGAGCTCGAACTCAACCGCGCGTACACGCTGATAATAAAAGGAAGCCCCCGGCCTTCTGCCCGGCGGGGCTCGAGAACGATCGCCTTTCACCGGCGAATTAAACGCCGCGGGAAGACTCGCGCAATCGTTTCTGACAACTATTCCCGCGATTCGCTTGCTCCGCGGCGCGGGAATCCCATACGCTTTCCTGATAGCGAATTATTAGGTTGCCCCGAAGAGTTCCTGACGGCTGGGTGCGTGGATCCGCGCTGATCGTTCCTACTTGTTTCGTCATTTTGCCGGCACTCTCTCATCTATTTTACTTGAAAAAATTATCTCGTTCCGCTTCTCAGACTTCTCCTTTTTCAGCGATTCTTCCTAGGTAAGGGATTCTTCCTAGGTAAGGGATTCTTCCTTAATTTCCCCGTTAATTTCATTGCGAAACGGACAATACACTCAGAAATGTTTGTTAATGATCATTAGTTCACCAAGTCGAAGAAGGTTCTATTTCACTCATAAAATTAATTATCTTTTAGATTCAATTATTTTATATATACAGGGTGCTTCAGCTAACTTGATTACCCCAAGTAACTATTGACCGATACATTTTATGAACATTGTAAAACATGAAACTTAAATGGCTCCAACGGGCCCATCTCATACAGCACTTGCTTTTTGTGGGTGGAGCTGTTCCAGATATTTCAAGGTCACCATCATCATATCTCGTTAACTATTAGATTTAGGACATATGAAGGAAAATACATGTTTTCTAAAGAAGACGAACTCTATAAACACAATATAATGCACAATAAAATAGCATATTGACAATGCTTTTCTTCAATCAAAGCGCAATTTCCTCGACCAAAAACTGTCTAAGGTCCACCAAAGTAAAACAGCTAGCAAATGCCTTGGTCGCGTAGACTTTCAGCAATCACGCAGCATTTAATCGTGCAAGGGAGCGCTATTGGTCGGAAAGCAGCTGTCATAATTGGCGGGGAAGCATCAAAGGAGGGCCATGGCATCGGTCGGAATTAAAAGCCACGGTGGCCGATCGTCGAATGAAACCAGAACCGGTGCTCGCCGTTACGGAAGGATCCTGCACGTAGGGGTGGTGCTGGGTTGCTGTCGCGGTGAACTTTGATATTTCGTAATTCCATTGCTTGCAATTAGGGCCGGTAATTACCATAACCATTAGCGGGCCAGCGGGACACAGCTCCGAGAAACTACCCGGAACACTCGGGATACCCCGGCTGTGTCCCGGACATAAATACTGGTGGTCAGCCCGCTGTAGGAATGGCCACCATCCAGTGGCACGAACGCCAGGGAACTCCGGCGACGTAGCCGGACACACAATCAGGAACTTGTCTGAGGAATGCAACCGCAGCCAGTTTCTTAGGACGGCCGAATTAAACTCGTTCCACGCGCCAAACCTCCGGGTACGGACACCCTCTGGCCGAGAGGGGACACCCAGCTCGGAAAGATGTCCGAGGTTCGGACCCGGAAACGGTGGAACGCGGCCAAACCAACACCCCGATCGGGGGTGGACCCTTCGCAGAAAGGGTGCGTGCCGATTCGACGTGTGCCCGAACGTGCCAATTCGGGGAACACGATTTGCGAATTCCGAGGGAATAAGAAATCCTGAATTTGGGGACTGCCGCTTCTGACCAATTACTGGATTCTCGAGACTGTGCTTTCGGGTCTCAATGAATTCAGAATCAAAATTTTTCATCTTACCATGGTCAGATGATTACAAGCATGTGTTTTATGTTCCACTTGTGACTTATGAATGGTGTGGACAACTTTTTCTATTCTTGTCTTTATTTTATCTAAACTTCTTTTAGGCCTAACCCTAGCTCTTATTTCATACAAGAGATATCTTTATCAGATAAAAACTAAACGCAACAATTTTTATAAACGAAGACCATAAAGATATCCACTGAAAAATAAGTATTAATATAAAGAAGTACTTGGGAGTATCTCCAACGACTAGTTTGCTCCTATATCCATTTCCATAGATTATTTTATGGAAACTAGAATAAGACGTTGCTTCTGGTAAACATAAAATAGTTCGTTAATGCACAAATCTTTTTCTGCCATAAATGCATAAAGAAGTCTAAACGATTCCATAGAACCCAGAGCTCTGATAACGCTAGAAGTAATACCCCTTAATCTCGCCCAGATTAATCCGGGAAGGTGTCCGAATAATTTACACGTCCAAAAAACCTGAGCCGTTTTCCACCGGCGTGTTGCCAGTAGGAAAAGCCAGGGATCCAATTAAAAAAGTCAAAGGTACGCGATGGAAGTGGGTCAATTAGTAGTACCTTGATGAAAGATTTAACCTACAATGTTCGAAACGATCGTGGTCCTCGATTAGCCAGCTCATCTGTCGCGAGCCTCGTGTCCCATGGAAAGGGACCGATTAATAAATCCGGTGGTCAGAGGCGAGGGTGCTCTCGGTGCGGTGGCACAGTTGCAGGATGCAACTATGCAGAGGGGTAGTAGCAGCAAGGCAAATTCAATTAATCCAGCAAATCGACTCGGAGGTGGACAGGTATATCGAGTAGGCGCCTGAAATATCCAATTTTCTGAATGGAAAAGCACATTAGCCGAATGTTTAATTGCTATCCCGGGATCAGGAGTGGCCGTTGGCCATGCGGAGCGAGAGAACGCCGTTCTCCCGGCATCGTAACTGCATTTCCCCTGCAGCAGCCCAGCAACTTTCGCCTCCACCTCCTCATCCTGCTTCTACTTTCCGTTGCCTCCACGCGATTTTCTCTTTCTCCGCCGTCTCCGTCGCCCTTTCCCCGAAACCACCCTCGTTTTCCTCTTCTCTTCTGCACACCCCCGCGCACCCACGCTCTCTGCCGTTTGTTTCTCAGTCGCTCTCCGCAGCGGTATCAATTAATCTCCCCTCTCTGACCCTCTTCACCGGGGTGCGTTCACCCCGCGCGCGCGACGGCATTTCCGGCCGAAACTTCGTTTCGTAGTCTATGGCCTGTGCCCGCTCACCCTCGTCCTACGTTTTCATTTTGCCGAGAGCGCAAGGATCGGTCTGGACGTGCGAGAAGAACAGTCATCGCCGCGCCGTATCACCTGCCACCCGATTATCGGCACCGATACCGCGGAGAATTCAAATACTTTTCACCCAATCACTCGTTTAACCCTTTACACATATTAATTAGATATGACTCGACTCAATTTTATTTGTAAAAACTCCTCCGACAAGTGCGAATCGGCAATTTTTAAGTGCCAGTTTAAATACAGGACGTATCAGCACGAATGGCACAGAAGGAATAGGGTTGTTCTACTTGCAAAAATCAGTAAAAAAGATCGAATAACATTTTCTCGGTCGACGCTTCGTTACCCGGAAAATCAAATTTGAAAGTAGAATTGATTGGACATGGTCAGACACGTTAGTCAACTCCTGTTCAGTAGCAGACGATACTGCCGAATTTTCTGGGAGATGTGACAAAATGGAAATAGTACAAGAAGAAGTAATAAAGCCCAGAATAAAATGGAAATTAAAAACAAATGTGCCACTGCTTGGACAGAAATAAAAGTGTTAAACGGCAGTGTTCTTGACAATATTTTACACAAAATCGTTTGTACAGACATATTTCTTCTAAACTTCATTTCAAGGATTATATTTTCACAAACAATCTGACTCGAAACCTCGAAGCCAAGAATTTTTCGGTTAACAGTTTTATTTCCTAACCAGTCGCCTCTTCTCGACTATATTTCAAACGTCGCGTTATTCCCATTTAGTGTCATTTAAAATAAAATGTCTATTCGCAGCTAACGATAGACATTGCCAAAAATTCCAATGCTTAAAATGAACATTCGAAGCATAGCAAACGCAGGTTCGAAATGAAAATTGCACTGGGCGAATATATTTACTTTTATGAATATTTAACCAGGCACAATGGCCCCGCGGAATATCGTGCGGAATGTTTCAAGAGACCCAAGGATTTTATAATAAAAACATACGACTGGTTAACCATTCAGCTGATACTCCCGACTTTAGCAGCAGTCCATTTCCTCGATCCCATTCCGGCGGGTTCGTAAGTCCCGCGGGATGTGAGATGTCCCGAAGTCGATAGTGATTAAAACTTTGACTTAACTCGCCCAGCCAGAACTCGGCTGGCTATTCGGGGATCGATTTGGTATTCCGGATATGTGACATCTCGCGAGTTCGACGCAACGAGACGATCCGTTGCGCGAAGAATGAGAATCCACGCGGACGCGACGGTAATAATCAATGCCGGCTACGGGTGCATCCCCTGGTTCCGACTGTATTTTCGATCAGGGAACATTATTTCGTTCTGCAAAGTCTAACAAAGATACCACGACAATCAAATTTAATTTCCTTTTATTTTAACGCCGTTTCCATAGAAATGATTTTTTCCGGTTCTACTCTTACTATTATTACTAGACTGCGGATTTTATGCGTTTATGGCAAAAGTGGGCAGGTGTGATTTTGAACAATAAAAAAATTACAAGAATTGAAGAGTATCAAAACATTTTTTTTAGCTTAATAAAACCAGTAAAAAGAGAAATAAATTTCCAATTGGTACCAATGTCTTGTAATTACGCTATACGATTTTTATTTTGCAAAAAACATCCGCAGTCTAGTTATCACGTTTATAGTACTAGAGGGATGTAGAAATATATTCCAAGTTTATGACAAAATAATCCTTATTCCTTTTTTGTTTCGAATAAGTTGGATAAAAACATTGGATTTCGAATAAGTTGGATAAAAACATTGGATTTCGAATAAGTTGGATAAAAACAAAGATCACTTCAATGTATAGTATTAAATTTAAGTGAAATTTAAGTTAAATTTAGTATTATAAAATATAATACAGTAGTATAAAATTAAAAAGATAAAGATAAATGCCACAACATGTCGACTGTAGACTTGCAATTAGACAGATTGAAAATTGAATGTGCAGATTGTATAAGGCTCGTAGGTTTCTTTAAATATTTTTGCCAGGAATATATTGCTCATTGTCAGATAATTTCACTGTATCTCTTTAGGAGATTCATTGTTGGAATATTCGTCGGCAAACGACGAAACACAACGAAACGTTCTATTGCTGATGACGGGAGCCGGTTGTTTACGTTATTAAGTAAATGCACGAAGATCGCGCTGTGTATGGGGGTCTCGGGATGCGGGCCTAAACGCCGACTAAGCACCATGAAATTCTCATCGATCGAGAGCAACGACGTCGACGTAGACGTCGTCGTCATCGGCGAATAGATAGGCGCCAGGAAGGCCGACACGCCAATTTATAACGCACTAAAACCGCCGATGCGTGTGATCCACATGCGTCACGCACGCCGCAGCACGCATCCACAATAAACTCGGTTCGCCAACCAAAGGACTATCTTCGAACCGATCATCCCAGACTGACGAAATTCTCAATGAAAAATCCAATCGCCCGGAATAATCACGGCAGTTCTGTTCCTCTTGCAATAAAGATCTCCCAGTAAAATGAATCTCCATACTTGCTGCTACTTAATACAATTTTATACAGCCTCGATAAGTAGAGTTTTGGATATCAGGAGTGTTAGAAACGAATTACGAAGTGATGGTGGTACAATGATTCGTTTAATTGGTGGGTGAAGAATGCATCTAATTCATGAATGAATGATGTTCTTTGTTGTTGCATCTGAAAACTTTATGTTAAACAGAGTTACATTTAATTTAGCACGTATGATTCTATCTAGACGGTATGTTAGCCACATTTATAATTTTCGTATGAAACTGTCCTAAAATAAAGACGAAATTAGTGAGAAGTATATGCACAATGTTTAGAAATTTCTTTGAGACTAGCAGTGTACAAGAATTTAAATTAGTAACTTCATTTCGGGAAAACTTCACTTTACCGGACTTAAAGTTTCTGCCATTCTTCTATAAATTATTCTATATTTGGTATGTCATCCAGTAGATTTGTACCCGGAGAACCTGCAGATCGAAGTTTCGATCCTGTGGGATCAATGATTCAGGAGTTATGCTTGCTTAAAGTTGAGCAATTTGCAGTGTTTTTGACAGATATTGGCGCCGCCATATTGGTTTGTAGTGACGATCGCGCGCCGCTTACCGAGCAGATATCAAAAACACTGCAAATTGCTCAACTTTAAGCAAGCATAACTCCTGAATGATTGATCCTACAGGATCGAAACTTCGATCTACAGGTTCCTCGGGTACAAATCTACTGGATGGCATACCAAATACATAATAATTTATAGAAGAATGGCAAAAATTTTGAATCCGGTAAAGTAAAGAGCAGCCTTCATTTCTACTGATACAGATAAATAATGAAGAAACTGATCTAAAAAATGAGAATATGTACTGTGAAAAGGTAGGTTCGGAATATTGTCTGTTTGTTTAGAAAATCTCGATGGAGATTTATATGTTTATATGTAAATACGAAAGTTTCTGTCAAGATCTACAGACAGGAGCTTTTATATTTCACGGAAGATTTAAGAACTAATCACTAAAAACCACACTGTGAAATGAACAGTCTGAAAAACGAGGCCTGGAAAAGTACCTGTTCTACATTTCCAGATATGTCACCAAAATAGTCTACATGTCCTAGTAAAATTGGAATCACTGTGCGAGTTCGAGGATCGCAGGGGGAGGAAGAATGCGCCCGAGTACATGATTGGCACCCGAATTAAAACTGTCTTCGTTGTGCAAAATGTTCCGCGCGATCTACAAGAGAGATCGTAATTTACGGAAACATTTCTGCAGCCTCGGATATCCCCGGGTCTCAAATCAACGTCAAAGGAGGGTCGAGTCGCGTGTGTTCGCGGGGGTGGCCGATCCAGCAACGTTTCGCATAAATATTTTTCATCGCTGCTCCCCCGCGTACCCCCGTTGTCCCCGAACAAAACCGGGAAATGTTTATCATGCATTACCCTGAAATAGTAGGGGGTGGGGGTGTGCCGGAAGCAAGTGGTAGGGGATACACGGCGTGGATACATTTGTTAGGATAAATTCCAGCTGTCTGCAGGAAGGAGAGACGGCCGCCACGAGAACCGGACGGAACTTTTGAAGCATAACGAATTACTCGGATATTTAATGTATATACGTGATTTCGGGATTTCGTTAGTGTGGAGAATAGTTGAGAACGAGGGGTCCGGTTTAGCCCGGGTATCAATTACCTAACTGCGCCAGCCAGAAAAGGGACCAAAAATCCCGGACTCGACGGAGAGAGTGACTCCCGCGATTGTCGCTCGAGCGTCATCCCATTTGTCTGTCCCACAGTTTTTAATTAATAACATTATAGAGCCGAGCGCCGGGAAACTCGTCGCGGAACGCTTTCACGCCTACGAGCGGATCCTATTAATCCCCGACATCGGAAATTGATGATTTTTACTCGACCGTGAACTTTTATTCGCTTCGCTCGTTCGCTAATTGAATGAACCAATTATTTAACGCGGAAATAAATATGTGGTAATTGTTCAACCCCTTTTTATGACGGTTTAAAGGTGGAAGTGAATTATTTTGCATTATCGATTTGTTATATGTTAAGAAATTGTATTCATCGCTTGTCTATTTTCATTCATTTTTATCGTTCATTCTACTATCCTTCATCTGTTCACATACAATTATATCATGTGGAATGATGATCAGAATATATGAACTTCAGTGGTAGACACAGTGACGTAAAGTCTTGATCTAAGAAAACGGAAACCGTAGGATCTACGAAAATAAAATATCTCCTCCACTGCGAGGCATACACCGCGAGGGGCCAGAAGTCCGCGAGGTCGCAAAAAATAGAAAAACCACAGGATCTAAGAAACTACACAGATCCGAGTGTTTTTCTTAGATCAAAGCTTTCCTGTATATTGAAATAAAGTAAGAATTGTTTCTGTCTTCCAACAATTTTTAAACAAATTGATCTTTCTGATACATAATTTAGGATGAACCTATTAGAAAACTGCTATTTATGGATTTGAGCGGTACGTTTCTAATAGTAGATAACATTAATGTACTCTGTAAATTGGGATTACTTTAATTCCGAGTTATTTCGAGCAAATACAGTTAACACAGGTGAACAACTGGTGCAACACAAAAACTCCTGCAACTCAGAAGCATGATCATGCTAGAAATATGTCTGTATGTACCTTTTACTTATTTTAGTGTGTTAAATCCTCCAATAAATTCGGGAATATCCTGTGCAGGGAATAAAGATGGAATAAATTCGTGATTGTATATCGGACAGGTGGAAACTACGATTCCGGGGCCGGTAACAAGATTAATCTAGTATAAACTAGGATTGGACGTGGTCTCATGGGTGTCGATATGGACAGCTGCCGCGTGTCGGAATTCTCTTCGAGGTCCCCCGTTTCACCTGCAAGGTGAGGCGAACGAAGCGAGAGCAAGGCAAACTTTTGCGACCGATCCGCGGTCAGGATCAGGGACGGCTGGGTTGCGGGTGGCAGATCTACAAACCGGAATGGGATCTGTCCGTTCCAGACGTTACTACCCCGCCTATTCCATCCAAAAGCAGTACAAGTCGTCTCTGCGTACCACCCACGATGAGGAAATGGAACGTCGACGACGGCAACGCCGAGAAACCTCGTCGTGGCCAGCTGAACAGAGCCTACTTCCATCGTACGTGCTGCCCGAACGAATTTTCGGGGAACTGCATCGTCTCCCCGGCTTCCAATTTGCGAGTCAACTGTCCATGAACCTCCCACGGTATACTCCGCCACGAATAAATACCCGTTCGCTTGTAAAACATAACTTGCAACGACTAATTACTTTAAGGAAAAATTCACGTATCACGACAATGAAACTAAGTTTTGTGCATTTTTTTCCGACTAAGTATTAACAATATTCAACTAGAACTTTCAGGGATATCAAGGTAAAGTTCAAGCACAATATTAATTTTTTTAAGGTAACTCATCAAATTGTTCATTAAATATTGTGTGCATTCCTCCTACTGTACTATCTGCAAGAACAATTCCACCCTCGAAGAGGATCACAAGATACGGATAACATCAAATGTGAACCACCAGAAAATTGGAATTAAAGAAAGTTACAATAATCAATCGTTAGTCAAAAAAGGCGTTGAGTTGAATTTCAGTGTTCGAAGTTGGTTAAAAAGAGAGTGTTGATTAAGGAAAAGATGTGTAGAATCAACGCAGCGTTCACCATTTCACCCAAGACGCTCTTTTGTTATCGGTATTTTCGCAGACTGCGGTATCGGTTTCTTCAGAAAGAAGCGGCAAAAAGTCTGCTGAAAATTTTAGATAATTATTTGAAGAGAAACCTTCTTTCTCGCCGCGAACCGAAGTTCAAAAACTTCCCCGGCATTTCCGACCGCAACTTCACCAATTAACTGCCCCGTACTTCTTCGACCGAAAAACTGAAGAAACCGATAACTTTCTGGAAAAAAGCGGCAATGCTTGTACAAAACTGCTTTACGATAATTACAAAAATACTTAGCTGCGTCCGAGTCTGCTGCCTGTAACCGGTATGGTAGAAGCTACTGAAGAACCTACAGAATCATAAAATGAATGCAAACAGTTGAAAAATTACATAACAGAGCAATACCATATTTAATGATCTTCAAGAATGTACAACTTGAAGCACCCGAAGAAATAGTTACTATTAAAATAGCACTTGCATGCGAAGTGCAGGAATGCAGAAGGATTATTCCTGAACATTTTATCATTCAAGAACCACCTAATGAGTCTGCTCAATGGTTTAAATTCTCGATTTACAATTTTATGAATAAGATCATCAACGCCGAAAATTAATTTTTCTCTGGCTCCTGTGAAATTTATAGTGAGTCTCCAGCCAACATATAATGTTTGAGACTGCATGTTACTCTTTCTCTCTCTCTCGCTCTCTTTGCCAGTACCGAATTAGTCACGTGACATTATGATATATGCACAACAGAGACGGAACGCGTCATGTTACCGGACCAGAAGCGTGGGGAACAGCGTTGTAGAAGGGGAAGATAGAATGGGGACACTGGTTGGAGACTTCCACAGAATTTAATGCTATATTGAAAAACCACATGATCGACGCCTGGGCTCGTAAAAATGCCGTCGCACTTCATAAACAAACAAGCGCGGCGTTTATTGTACCGCGAACTATGATGTCGTTGGCAACATGCTCTCGCTGGGAAGTCATTTTAATGCAGTCCTCCCACGATCCGTGAAGCAATGGTTTTATAGCCGGACTTTTCTCCCCTTTTTTTCGTCTTTCCCGCAATTTCTCGCGCTGTCTTCCGACGATTCAACCCCGCGACGTTACGTACACTGAACACGTAGCGGCACGATATTAGCCTTTCATACGGCGGAGACCCCCACGCTCGATCTACATATCGGTTCTTTGTGTAAAAAGGACTGGCAAACAGAATTTAAGGTTATTTCTCGGGAATAAGAATGCGCGGACGCGGAAACCGCACGACGAGGTCCTCCAGATGCCGAGCAATTCCTTCTCTATTCTCACGTTCGCGGGTTAGGTGTTCACGAACTCGCAGATGAAAGTGAACGTGGCGGGGAATGATTCTTTTCTAAAAATGGCCCTTTGTGCCCAATTCAGAGAAAATTATTTTCAAAAGGTACTTCGGTCTGCCTTAGACTTTGTACACCAAACTATTGGGTCGTTCGGACCCAAGAGAGTAGAATTACTAGACTGCAAATCTTAATGGAAATTAATATCCATATAGATAGATAGAGAGAAGTTAAGTTTAACCGTGACTGTAAAACATTTTTTAGTAAATAAAAATAATATCTTTTTCACTCGAAGTATCGTGAAATAAATGGGAATTTATACAAACATCCAGAGTTTAATCACGAATTGATTCTGCTTAGAAATTGTTCTAAAATTGTTTCTTAAAAAATATCAATCAGGGAGATCCAGAAAGCATGATACATTACAAATGAATGTACTCCATCAAGATATGGTGTAGTACCACTAGAAAATGAAATAATATAATCCACTATCCACAAGACAGTATTAAAGTTTATCTGACCAAGACGGTCTCATTCCCGTTAATGGCTAGGTTAAGAGCAACGACAATACAATGTCTTTGAAAAAAAATTTTTACAGTCAAAATACAGTAGAAACGTTATGGAGATTTGTTAATTACAACATTTTGACTTCATACAATCTTTATCGTCATGATATTTCGTTATACATTGAGCAATTGTCAACTGGGATTCTTTTCTTTTTGCATATGACAACCTAAATGCATGCATACACTCCTTCCACAAAACGTCTCTAGATCTAACTAGAACAAAGCTGAATAAAAACTGAGTTGATCATGAACTTGAAAGATATTCTCAAGGAGCTAATCCTGACTGAAAAGCAGCAAATTACTGTCACAGTTTACGGTATACTATCTCCTGCCGTCTCAGAAAAATTGACGATCGTTCACCAGTCCTTTTCCTCACTTTACTACGTCCATAAGGTATCATTCACCTATCATCCATCTCGAGGGAGGGCATTTCATTTTCGCGAGTGCGTGGGCGGCCGTGTCTGTCCCGAAAATTTATGAACAGAACCGTGTCGCAGGAGCGGCCGGATTCGTGAGATTTCGCGGCGAAAAAACACGCGGCACCGATTTTACATGTGACTTTACGAGCGAACGTGCTCGCGAAACAAGTCGACAGTAAATGCGTCCTCCCTCGAACGAACGACACGTTCCGGGTCGCTGGGTGCACAGAGTGAAACACGTGTGAGTTTGATGCGCGATTTTATTGCAATCCTAGAACGAGGAATACGGAAACATTGCAAATAAAAGGGTGGACGCGGCCGGATGCGTTTTCGGTTGTTCTGGGTGCTGAATCACTCCTTTTGAGCCGCTTTCTTCCATATTGTTCAGCGTTAGGTGCACTTCATTTGAGTCTTTGCAAATTCTGTGCGGTTCTGTGCCACATTTAATTAACAGAAAAATGTTCGTCAGAATCCTGGATATTAACACGTTCCGTGCCGCGTGAGGCGTATGCGCCCCACGCTGAACTTTCCGTTCAGGCCGATTGCAATTCTCATTGAAAAACGAACCATATGTGTTTGTTAAAATAATTCCTTAAGAATCTAATTTATTGCTTTGTTGTCTAATGCATATTAAATTCTACATTCTTTCTTGATAATTATGGCTTTGTACTATTGAAAAATTGTAAGGCATACGTCAAAAGCAAATTTATTTAATCGTAAAATCGTAAAAGTGTGGTGCGTATACGCCGCACGCGACGTGAACGGAAAATCTCCAAAAATCTCCGGCACGAAACGTGTTAAAATGTAATGCATGCAAAAGAGAAAACAAGACGAGAAATTATCCGTTGGAATTAGGAACTCTAGATTTCCCTGACCGAGCTACACCGAATACATATCTAAAGACTAGCAACATTCTAGGGGAATCCTCATGAGATTGTTCCAGTTGCAAACGTTCCGCTGTGCTTCATTGTTACGCGGTCGTGAAAATTGAAACTGTCCATTTGGAATAAAGATTTTAATACACTCGATGATGAACCTCAGAGCTCCCAACAGTATCACTTCCCTCAAATATTAAATAAATAGTTATAGTAATCACTAGACAGCGGATTTCATGCATTTATGACAAAAATGAGTTGGTGTAATTTAAAAGAGTAACAACATTAGAAGAATTTAAAAATACTTTTATATTATGTTCAACCTATTAAATATATTAATGATTTGTGTCAATAATGATCGACACTATATTATAAGAGGATCGAGAACTTTTCCTATAAGAATAAATAATTCTTGTATACAAAGTCTAGCACTCGAGTTAATAATAAAAAATGAAAAATTGTTTGAACACCTGCAAGTTTCTGTTAGACAAACGATTCCTCAT
Organism: Lasioglossum marginatum; assembly: GCA_028455795.1. Taxonomy (NCBI): domain Eukaryota; kingdom Metazoa; phylum Arthropoda; class Insecta; order Hymenoptera; family Halictidae; genus Lasioglossum; species Lasioglossum marginatum. Next base: position 3,540,404 of record CM052272.1, read on the forward strand.
CCACACAGAATAAAGTGTGACCACCGCAAAGTTTAAGAGAGATTGTTCTTATGGCAGGGACCGAGTACTGTAATTTCTGTCAGATTTGGGAAACGGGTTCCGAAATTCGGCATATTAGGTCGGATTGACATTCCGAACGCGTCTGTGTTAATCGTCTTACCATCTCGGTTTCCGGCGATCTTCCACGGGATATGACAACCTGGCGGAGGGTAAAAGTGTCACGTTGACACGTCACGCGACGACCACAAAGGAGCAGCTCGTAGTCATATTTGCGGATAATATTGACCAGAGCTGTCAGACCCTCGCCCTCTAACGAATTTCATATTTCCTCGTCGAGGGTGTCCTTCGCCCTTCCAGCAGCTCCGAGTGTCGGGATCACCATAAGATTCTCGTACATTATTTTCCTTCTGACTTGCCCGCGTATTTACACACATAATCCTCGCGTTTATCTGTCTTAATACTCGCAGGGGCGGAAAAATATTTTTTCTCCGAGCGACTCCGTTGGAACGTCCTGCACTATACGTAAGCTCCTTGTCAAACATGACCACTTCCGCTTAACCATTAATATCGTACATATTGAATAAAAATATCGTATGGAAGTGGCTGGACCTATTTTCCTAATTGGTAAGTCAAACGAATAGAGGAGATGAATTCTAGCATCAGAGAAAGAAGAGATGATATAAAATTGAAATGCAATTATTTTTCTGATTATCAGTTCAAGTTCTGATCGAATAAAGGAGTGAAGTCTGCTAAGGAAAGACGGTATCAAATTAATAGAATTTGCGCATTCAATAACGAAGGTAAGTGCTTCTTTTTAAATAAAATTTTTGTGACGTGATGGGTCAATTATTGTTGCTTGAGTAAAACCATTGGAAGAAGAGAACGATGTAATGTCTGAACGCGAAGGAAATGACACGTGCTCAGCTGCAATATTAGCTGTACTACCACAAACACCAAGGCCCGGTTGCACGGTTTGTTCTTGTTGTTGTTGCTCGACAAACTGCTGGAAAATTACAAGCTAGTGTGGTCACCGTTAACGATATTTGTAGCGGGACTGGACTTGAACTTCTCGGAACCTTCCCTCTCACCACCATCTGCGATGGCAAAGGACTCACGACAGCTAATGGTCAAGTCTCAGCGACCCGAATGACCACAAAGTGATCGCCTTCTCCACTTCCTGACTTTGCCTAAAGTGTTCTTGCCGTATTGGCGGTACACAAAACGGTAGGGACACTGACTTACTACGAGCAAAATCGTATCCCCGAAATTTACCATTTTAAACAATTATTTTCCTGTGGACACTTTCATTTTTCAAATTTCGTTAGAGTACATCAATCATGGGTAGCAAAGAATAGCTAGTTAAATACAGTCCGACCTCTTCCATGAAATACTAAATTTACAATAATTCTAGATCCAGGCTTGAATAAGGGCTGCCCTATTAGCTGCTACTATTTCTTAACAAGTTCAAACGAAAATCAAAACGATGATCGTAGGTAGTGAATAGTGGGTGTCTGATTAAAGGCACTCTGATTCTACTTAATGAGCAAATTCACTACGTCAAACAAAAATGATGACACACACTTGCTGGACTTTTACTGCTGTAAATTCGACTTCGCGGAGGACGATCCGGTATAAAATAAAAATTGCAAGACGGAAGGATCCTCGATATAATCCCGGAGACGGTGCGGGGGGCGGCCGATCGTCGAATTACGAGGGAAATCTCTGTTCTAACAACCGATTAACGATCCGCGGCTAATTGCAATTGTGTCGAGCCGGTGGAGGCACGGTGAAGACGAAGGGATTAAAAAATGTCCCGATATAAAAGCAGCAATAGCTGGTCCGTTGCGTTCTTGTACGCACCATACCGGGAGAGGGAGTTAACGCGGGAGAACGGAGGAGGAAATCCAAGAGTAATTAACAACTTTTTGAAGCCAGAGGATAATCTCTGGACGGATTCCCTTCGTTTGGCTGAAAGAGTTTTCTCCAGCGTTAAGCCGTGACCATTTGGCCGACGTCGTCCTCGTCCTCGTTCTCGTCGCCGACGTCGTAGACGTCGTCATCATTCTCGTCTCTTTCCCGAACACCGGCCTCCTCGTTCTGCCCCGGTGTTTACAATTAAACTTTTTTCCTACGGCCACCCTCCCCTGGCTGTCTGTTCTCGTCACGGTTCTGCTTAGTGATTCTAATTGTCGCAGACCCGTTCCCCGGCTGTTCTTTTTACTCCTTGATTAGAAGATCGATTCACGAATTTTTCGGTACGTTTAAATTCTGTTCCAACTACCTTATTTTGGTGTGTATAACAAATTGTCTATAACAATTCTAAGTCGCACGAAAATGTACACAAAATAGTGAAACAGCTTTTAAAATAATCCTCGTTTGTTCTTGGTTAATTCATTGAATCGTCGAGATGAAGAATTGAATATAAGAGTGACTAAGATCTATTACAATTTTAATGTCTAAGGAAGTCTGTAGAAGGCGACAGGAAAATCACTATGATTTATAAAAACTTTGTGAGGCTTAGAAAATTCATAAGGATTCATAGAACTTGGGTTAATAATAATTAAGCCTACAAAGATGCATAACAGTTAATAGAGGAGTGCCTAGTAAACATTTTTTCAAATCAATTATAGTTTGCAGAAGTTGCAAAAATAGTGCTCGCTGCCTTACAAACTCTGAATGTCCACGAAAACCCATAGAAGTCGATAGATTTAAAGTTGATGTCTGTCCCCTGGCACAAGATTGTCCAAAATCCATGAAAGTCGTGACACAGCTCCAGGTTTTACGGCCGCTATAAAATTTCTCGATCGCAATCGAAATTGTCAAATGTGACTCAGAAATCGCAGATTCGAAGAAGGATCGGCCCAGCAACGATTCAAGTGTAAATTAGAATCTTTGATCTAAATCACCGCAGCGAATGGTGTCAAATGCAAACTTTCGGGAAGGTTTGCTAGGTATGCCTGAGACTCTACTGTTATTTTACAACCCGCCAAAAGTTACCGAGTTTCGGCTGTCCCTCTTTCCAGCTCCGAGAGATTCCACTCTCTGTGGACGTTGAACCGTTTGCACGATGCATTCGTAACGAGTTCGAATCAAATGTATTAATGAAACAGAACGTTCCAGCTGAAATTGGAACTGGGAACGCGCGGGCGTAAGAATCTCTGGCAACGTGTACTGATCATATTTTCCAAACCAAGCACTTGTTAGACGGGAAAACTGGCAACTAGACTGCGGAGTAACATTGAAAACTGTAAAAATATACAGTTAATTTAATCTTCATTTTCTTCTTGAACGAATAAATTGTCCACTTCGTTGCGTGATGGTATCCACGTTAATATAAATGTACTTACGTGGATTATGTTCAAATTTTTTATCTCAATTTTACTAGTCTTTCGTTACATCTTCGTAAGTGATCATTAAACAGCGGATCTTTATGCAAAATAAAAATATTCTACTTGAATTACAAGAACCTGGAGTGAAATAAAAAGTTATTTTCTTGCTGAATATGTTTATTAAGTTGAAGATAATGTAACAGTGTTTTTTCTAATGTTTTCACTGTTTTGAGTTGGAGACTGCAATCAAAAAAGTAAAACTTGTAAAATCATCTTGCAACAAATCTTGTAACTAATAGTCGGGCACTTACAGCCATTTTTAATTCCAGTCTTCAATTACATCTACCGTGATTTTTGTCATGCATAAAATCCGCTGTCTAGTGATAGCTAATATCTCTAAAAATGGTTGTCTTGGTGAAGAGAGAGGATTTCTCGCAGGTCCTTTTCGGGTCGAAACCCGAAGGCAACAGCAGGTGGCGGAGGTCAAAAGATCGCGAACCCTTGGTTTTCACTCAACATCGACGTTTTCGAGGGGAACTTTTAATACCTTTCATAGACGTATACACAAAGCTCGTTGCGGCTGCTTAGCTGTTTACCGTCTGGCACGTCGTCGACAGGGATTGTTCCTGGCCTTTCCCTCTCCCACATATAAACACCCATGCACGGACACAGGCTCGCGCATAATACTAGACGCTCGCATACAGACGACAAACTAGTTACAACTTTGGATATGTAATAGCGCGTGTGGGCGATTAGGCGGTGGACCGGCACTGCCAGAACCATCGAAGTGTCGGATTACAACTTCGCCTGTACGCCGGCAAAAACGACCGACACCCGATGAAGATTACTGTTGCTCTACCTTACATCTGGTCCCCCTGGCAAATTTCTTTGCAAAACTGTCGTTACAAATTCGCGGCATTATCATTAGAAACCGTACACCGTTTCAGATACTAAAACGTGCAATCTCGAAGAGCTTAATCGAATTATCTGTGCGCGCGAGGCTTTATTTTTAAGTCTGGACGTGCACGAAAGAAAATAGTGATGTTTAAATATATATACTGTGCGTCAGAGTGAAAAAGGTCGAAAGTTTTCAGAAAGCAGTTTAAAATTACTTTACGCAGGCATGTGTAAAGTATGCTGTGTCACCTGTATCGTGCCCGACAGTCTTTTTCTGTCACGCCAGAATCACCCATAACTGACGCAACGCTTCGACTAGTTGAATTGGTTGGAAATTAGTTAGCAAATTAAGGAATTTGTTCCGGTCAGGTGTCACGAGCAAATCGCGTGAAAACCCATTAAAGTTTCAAAATTATATTGAAATAGCCGCGTGAGCATGTCTGGCCCGTTTGAACGAAGACAAATTGTGTGGATCGCGAAGAATTGCTTGATGGTCGCTTAATAACTTTCCCAGAAGTCAAATAGTTTCCAGCGGGAACTTCGTTTCTTCTTTTCCCTGTAAAATAGAGCCTCTCCTTCTTCCCTAATTTTACATGAAATTAGTCCTTGCAATCACTTACAGAAATATATCAATAATTTTAAAAATCATGCTTTGGGACAAGCTATTCGATGGAAGAAAATATTGATGGTATTCATGGCAGTGACATAATAGTTTGGAGCCATCTTTCACCGGGGTTGTTCTTTCTTTCGGCGTCCGTCTGCTGGTAATACGTCTGTGCGCGCCTATTTACCGAAGTTAGACGCACACAAGGACCCTAACAGATAGGATTCACGCGACACGACGAATAGTTCTTCCATTGTTGGTCGGCTGTTAATTAGATGTCTAGTCCCACCGCTCAAATTCACCTTACGCGCTGAACCAGCCAGCCCATTGTTGCAGCTACTCACGCTGCTCCTATGCCGGTCGACAGCCACTATACCGCAACCAAGTGCTCCGGCTATGAATGGTCGTAATATTACAACAGCAGAACGTGATGTAAATCCGTGAGAAAGCCACGTAAGGCTTTCACCTTGGGGGCGAGTGCGTTGCTCCTTCCCCGTGAAGAACGGCTTTCGAATTTTCCAGCGAATCGCCGTACAACTCCATCAAATTGCTCTTGCTATGCCACGCTTATCGATTGTCTCTTCTTCAATTAACCGGAAGCCTATTATAGGATTTTCAATAAGTGTGCTGTACCAAAAGCATAGAAATTTTCTTTTACATTGCAATCTTGAATGTGAAACTATTAAATGACGTTACTGAGGGCGACTTGTTAATTCACAATGAAAATCGCTGTTGCTATTGAAGGTTCCATTAAAAAGTGTTTAGTCATGTACCATAGATTTTTCAAAATAATGCAATAATCACCGTTCGGTAATTAACAACATTTGATTCTATTTAGCGATTATTTATCGACGAATTTTTCAGATGCAATTGGTATTGTCAGTCCTAATTAGACTAATTGAGTAACGAGTTTTGAAGTTGTTACTCTTTTTACCAAACTTGTAATTACACCGACTATTTTGTACATTTTTGTTGTGACTGTGTCTTGACAATTTTTTCAGTTATGACTGTTCTTACCAGACTTGCAATTGATTTTCGTGAATTTATGAACTGTGCAATTTTATATAATCAAAGAAAAGGTTTATTAACAAACACTTTAGCTGTTACTATAAATATTTCCTTTGTTTTATAAAATAATTTATAAAAGTGGACATTTCTTCAAACCATTTCTTAAAATCTTATAACTCCTTCGTCAATGATAAAATAATACATGTATGCAATGAATATGAAGCCTCGTTCGTGCATTATTGTTTTCTTGGCGAGAACTGTATGCTGCTTGGATCTGCACGTAGCATATTAAAATATTCAAACTTTGTTTTCTTCGTCGTAGGTCGTACATATTGAATCGAAGTGAGATATCGATCATTTTGCCATCCAACCTCAGAATGTATACAGAGCAAACTGCTATGAGACCCGTACACAACACCTTCGACATAATTAGGTGTAGTTTTGTAGCAAATAGATAAAGACTTTCTGCATTGCCATTCTTGAAAATATCACTTTTATCTTGAATAAAGAAGTCTATTAAAAAATGTGTCATGAAAACGTTTCTATAGTTTTTATGCCCAGCAAAAATGGTGTACGAGGTGCGCCAAAAGAAGTTTTTACTTGAAAAATTAGGTATTGATTTTGAGTTGCGAGGTAGTTGTAGCGTTCTAATAATAAATTACAGGGAGCCGTACGGAGGCGTGTTTGAAATTTGAAGAGAACGGGGATGGGAAAGAACGAAAGAATAATATGCCATAAATCCCGGGCAAGGCGCTGGTCGGAAAACAGCCGTTCACGGTCTGAGATAGCATTAACGTTTCGTAAAGTTCGCAACAAAAGCGTAGCCGACGTCGGTAACCACAACCACGATACCATGGAAGGGACTTAGCCGAAGACCATCCGCTAGTTCATTCTGCGGGATGGCGAGGAGAAATCGAGAAGCGAGGTAACCGGGGAACGCGGGTATATCCAAAAGGAAAGAGGATTCCTGTATCGTACCCTCCGCGGCCTAACCCATAGAAATTCGTACCGCAATTACGTGCTGTGGCCGCGTTCACGCGGATCCTGGCTAATCCCGTGAATGCGACAACCGAACCGTGACAGGACGACTCCCGGGGGCTGTTCAACCAGGACGACAATGGACGAATCGCGCTCCGGGACAAAGATCTCGGGCGCCAATTAATGTCCAACGACGATTGTGTCCTTTCGCCAGCTAACAGCAACGATCTCTCCTCGTCGTTAAGTGCGAGCGTAACTCGCCGCGACGCAACGCCAGCGCCGGCCCGACGTCGCACGCTAATTAAAAACAGGGGCAATTACCGCGAACGAGGCGTAATGGCACGCGGACCTGCGAACGGCCCGCGCGACCCTTGTGTTACAAAGTGTAATTGTTATCTCTCCGATATTCGAACGAGTTACAAATTAATAATCAAAAGAGGTGAACGCCAACAATGGGGTGACCCCTGAAGTTTGTTTTAAAAAAACTATACTAAACTCACCAGCGGAGATGCAAACGAATAATATGAAGGTGAAGAACTTCTAAAAATGCAACATTGACAAATTCGAAGGATTTATGGGATCATGTTTGTTAAAATAGTAGACCTGGTTTTCTAGTCTTCTTAGTCTAAGAGAAAGGTTTCGGAGAGGATTGAATAAAGGAAACGAAGATGGTGTGCTTCCCTCGGTGGTCCAAACAGAGAAATGAATTACATTATTTGCCGTTCGGCGGGGAATAATTAAAAGGCGGTATGACGCCCCGCGCGGCTGGTCCCATCGCTTTGCAATCTGCAACGAGAAGGGTGGAAAGATTGACAGTGAATTATTTAGCTTTAGCAATTAAAGACGGCTAACTGTTCGGCCTTTCTTCCCCCTTTTTAATCACACCGTTGATTGTACCCAGGACTATATCTTTTTTTAGAAGAGCTTAAAACAATAGGTTCTTTTATAAGATGTTCTGCTACGGAGCTTGTTGCATAAAAATCCATGCATCAGAACGAAATTATTTAGTCGGTTTTTTACAGAAAAATATCAGTGTTCGATCACCGTCATATGTGTGTCACAACTTTGGGAAGCTATCCATCAATTACTCGAACGAATGCGAATAACATCGGAGACTGTTCGCTGATGGTTCTTAATTACGAGGTGTAATCGTGGTTGAGCGCACACCGGGAAGAAAACGTTGTAAACGTGGTCCCGGTATACTTGTACAGCGCCCGATGCGCTAGGATCCGAATGATGCATAATGGAAATTGATGAGATAATCGAGGGAGCCCATGACGGGCGTGGCAAGGGCTGAGAAATAGGATAATATTGTTTCAAAGGTATAATGACAACGAGCTACCTAGGAGGGCCCCGAAATATAAAGGCAAACGAGCTCCTCCAAAGTGACTTTGGCTAGGGCAAAGGATCGTCACGGTGGAACTGCTCCTCCTCCAGTTATCTATGCCAATCGAATTTTCTCGGGAAATCTCATGACAATTATACGCCCAAACTGAATTTCTCCTAAGTTCCCGTCAAAATACTCGGGCGATAACGGGCAAATATTTCGCGATTATAAATTTGATTTAACTTAGGGGATCCGACTAATTCCGAATAATTCGTAATATAGGATTATGAGATCCAAGGAATCAACTCTGAGAACCAGAGAATCAAATTTAAGAACTTTAACATCCAATGATTCGAGCCTGAGATCCATTGGAAGCAATTCTAGGGACTAAGAATTCAGCTCATGATCTCGAAAATACAAAACAGAGGACTCTAGATTCTGAGGATCTAGTTTTGAGATCGGGGGACTCAAGTTTAAAGACTGTGGGCTCTAAGGATTTGATTTTGAGAGCAGAGGACTCAAGTTTAGAGACTTTGGGATTAGAAACTTCAGACCTGGTACTCGTAGAGTGTAGATTGAAGATTCAACTCAGAAATTCAAGGATCCGTGGGCTCAAGATAAATACTTTTGAACACCGCAACGTAACGAGTCTACGATCCAAGGATCCGAGATATGCAAACCTGAATTTAAGGACTGTAATTTCGTACTCACTGAAGGAGGTATCACCATGCTTAAAGAACCCAGCTCAGATAGAGAATATAATGAAACCTAGCTATCGCAGGACACTGTGCACTCGAAAAATCGATAACCTGAAGCTGACCACGGCGAAATCAGTGGACGAACGCGAAGGAGCTCGATTTCCATGGCTTGGGAAAACTTCGGTTGTTCATTTAATCTGGTTCACTGAATCTCCGACTTCGAAACAGCCGATAGAATAATAGCAAATCAACGCGTGGCAACGATCCAGTGAAGCGACAAGTTCCTGTCTAACGAGCAATCCCCGTTACGCGGCTACCCTCTTAATTAATGCAACTTTTATTATTGTTTCCTTGAATAATCCAGCGGCGCGTGCTGCCCTCCACGTAGCTCGATCCTTTTTGCTCGACGTCGAGACCGGCTCCCTTGGAATATTCCCATCACCTCGACACACTGAATGCTTGGGAAGCGCGGAGTATCATTCAAACAACTTTCGGAACGAACAGGTAGAAAACGGCGGAGGACATATCTATCGGAGCGTGAACCGCGCGCCGCAAACAAAAGTTTCGAGAACATAAAAGCAATCCAACGAGTTCGCGCGCATACTCGAAAGCCCTTTTTCTTTCTCTCGTTTGTCTCTCGGTCTCGCTCTCTCTCTCTCTCTCTTTCTGTTTTTTATTCCTCGAAACGTTAATGATATTTTTTCGTGCGACGTGATTATCGTGAGGCGAGAACAATTCGAGACGTCTCGACGAAACGCGCGTAACGAGAACAGTTAATAGTGCTTCTTTGATTTAGAATAAAATTTCAGGGCACGATGCGGATTTTGATAGGAGGCTGTTGCAACATAATAGGAACATGGGAGGAGATTTATTACATTCGTCACGGGCCCTTGACAAAAAAATCTTGACACGTTCAATAAGATATTCATCACTCGGATACATTAATTTCCCTCGAACAGCCAGCTGGTGGAAAGCTTATTTCAATTTTATTTTCATGAAAATTAGCGTGTCACGACGACGATCAATTTCTCTTGTGACTCTATGGGGATTTCGTACAACGATTATTAATTTTATTCATTTTACTCTACAACGAATATTTAATCATTAATAAACAGTTTAGTGGCTTATGCGTGATAGTCACAAAGTCGTGATTATGGTTGACCTATTCTACTTGAAATATAGGTACTCCGAACCGTCGATGCGAACAAATGAATAATTGATTACCTACTGATGGAGGAAACTGTAGTCTCGGTTTATAAATGACGGAATAATATAAATTTGAATGGAAATTATTTTTCAGTGAATCCCGCCACCTTCCCCGAACCAGAAAATTACACCACCGAAGGGAAAAGAAGTGCGACAGATGGAATGAAACGAGAATTTTTAAACGTTTCAAAACTTTGCTCATTAGTACTATGACCTTTTGCTTTTTTACTCTAGATATTGCTCCTCTTCCTCCTAATTAATTCTACCTACGATATCCACGTCTATTCCCCGCAGCATGTGATTTTAGTCTACCACATACTTCATCAGCAATTACGGTTTTTAATTAAAACCTGAACGCGTTTAGCGAGTTGGGTTAGAAGAGGCACTCAAACATACATAATTAATTACGCGAACATTCGAGTGGGCTTCGACACAACCAGACTCCACAATGTTGCGAGTGGGGAACATTCAACATATTCCATGAATCGATTATAAAATTTGGTATTACAGAAATCCTGAAGTATAGGGGAGAGTTGCCTAATGCGTACTGGTCACCTAGATCGTACCGGCTCATTTCTTTGGTAACCAATTAATGTCTGCGACTTCTAGTGGTAAAAATATAAAGCGTTTATGGAGTCGGTAATATAGGACACAACTTGTGTTATCTCGATTGATTTCGCGCCAATCTGAAGAAGCCGGAAGATTTCAAGTAAGTTTGATGCAAATTTTAACCAATTATTTTAAGACAAATTTCAATGAAATACTATAATTGATTAATACATTCTGTGTTTTCTTTGAAATATATTTAATATACCATCTTTATAGTAAGTTTATAACATAATTTATATAATCTTTTAGGTTAGATAAATAATATTTCTATCAGTTCGCTTAGTTTCCTAAATCGTACCGCAATTGAAACTCTTAAATCGTACCAGTACGATTTAAGAAATTACACTGAAATTTTATCTGGGTCTTAATTCACTAACATTTAAATTTCCTATATTTTCTATGCTATGAAAGCTATGAAAGAAAAACAAATTAAAAGAAACAAAATTTTTTGTATTGCACCATCTACAAGTACGTCGGCATCAACGATCATTACTGTAGAAAATTAAGAAGACTGTTTTGTTTTCTATGCAATCAAACATGTTTAGAAAACATGATTCAGTGCCTAAAGTGCAAATTATGGGTTTATGAAGCTTGTGGAGGAGTGTTGAAAGAAGACAAAATATACTATTGTTCAAAATGTTTGTAATACTTTTTACTATTAATATTTTCTAAGAGTTTATTGTTTCAATTTGGTATATTTCATATTTTTTATAAAAATTATTATGTTTATTTGTTCTTATACTTTTGTGTTTCAATATAATACAAAAAATAAATTATTAAAAATTACAATACTTTCAAAACAAAATTTATTACCAAATAAGGTAAGTACGATTTTGGAAATACAGCAGTACGATTTAGGATATAGGTGTCCTAAATCGTACTTTTACAATGTCTTCTAAAATTACTCAAATCACTCTTTTAATTTTATTTTATACGTAGGATGTTTATTTAGAAAGTTTCTGCAAAGATAAAAGTATAATTGCGAACAACAATCTTAATAAAAATGTGTATTGTTTATTAGATATATCAAAAATCCCTTAGGTAGTACGATTTTGGCAACTCTCCCCTAAACGATCAAAATACATATGTCGCTGGCTAATGCGAAATGATAAGTAGATTGAAATTCAAATGACTAAGTTAATTTTGTATTGCGACAATCGCTCTACACTCGGTTGTCTTGAATCGCAAGTACCGCAAACTTTCCAGCCGAAGCGACTTCAGGGAAGATCCCTCGGATCGTTCGGCTGAAGTTCCTTCCACTTCTTAAATTTCCAAATACATCCTAACGTGGAAGAATATTGCGATAACGTTCGGTCCGATCAAACGCTAAAACACCTTACTAAATTCTACGAACATAGCAAACGAATGTTAATAAAAAATGAAATGAATGCACAACGTGGTGAGAAAACAACCCTTCGTCTAATGTATGGCGGTTGGCACTGGACACGATACGATTTCTTGAATCGGCAGCTTTCGGGGACAGCGTTCATCCTATTCGTGCGTTACGTCAGTCAGTTGTTGGTGCGCGAAATTGAGCGGAAGCTGTTTACGAGGTGCGAGCGAAACGCCTTCGTCCGGGTTTGTTCCGGCGTTGCAGGACGAGCATGTGCAAGGGTGGTGGTACGTGAGCCGTGAGAGAGAGAGAGGAGGGAGAGGATAGCTGATGGGTCGGGCAATAGGAAACAATGGTCGAGCGAAAAACAAAAAGATCATCCCTCTCACAGCTGCCGGCATACGAAGTGCTCCTCGTTCTCCGATAGACTTCAATTATGAGCTTCCCGAGCATAAAAGAAATCTCAATATTACTGACAAATTTGAAAAGTTTCATAATTGATTCCTCGCCGGCTCTCTCGGTCCTTGCCACTCCCCTTTTGCCACGGACGATGAGGCGCGAACGCGTACAAGTGAGAGAGAGAGGAGACAGAGAGAGAGAGAGAGATGACGGCATGAGCCGAGGGACGAAAACAGGGATGTAAGAGAACAGAATGAAGAGCACCGGCAAAAACAAAGGCCCCCACTCGCTGCCACCGGCTGTCCGATCGAAAGGATTGACGCTTCAGCTTCCGAGATATTCTTCGAAGAACTGACACCTTTGTCTCCAGTCGGAGCGGACGCTCCGGCGCGCCGTTCTTTTCTCCCGTCGCTCGCTCGTTTTATCTCGGATTGAACGGACGGCAGCCAGCCGACTCCTATTAACCAGAATTCCAAGAGAAATTGCACGGCAATCGTCGAGCGTCTTTAAACGCGTCGAACTACCGGCGATTGAATTCCACGTGGACGAAAAGTGATTGGGAAAAATTGTACCAGTCGTCTTCTTAAAGATTTTAAGAATTTAGAGGATTAATTAGTTTATTCAGAGGTGAGTTAATAGTTTGGGAGATGCAACGAGGAGATTGTAGAAAATAGGATCGATACTCAATGGAATGCAGTCTAGCCGGCTCCAGATTTATCGTAGCAATTACGAGGATGTAATTGATGGTCATTAACGTGTCGTTATGGCTGCTATACGTCCCACGAACGATTTTTATTAGGGCGAAATCGTGCCTTCTCACGACAGTCCGCGATTGTTCTCTGGGAAGTATTGTCTGTCATTAATTGCGGTGAAAATCGATATTTGTTGCGTTTACGATGGGAATTGTGTACAAATGTATTGCAGCACGTGAAATTTCAAGCAAAAAATTACGAAATTGCTTTTTATTTTTTTTTTTTAGAAGTACGTGTCTTATATTACATGGACTTCCTGGTCGTTTGTGATAGCTTGGACTAGTTATATTTTCTTTAAAAGTGAATATTGTCTGAAATTTTTTTAAATATGTTATACATTCCAGTGGACGATAAGAGAAAGATATTACACGAATTTTAAGCTGTTATAATATCTGAAATAATCATGCTGGTATTCTTTAGCGTTAATCTACGTTAATGAAAAATTCAACGAATCTGCTATCATTACTCGTTTCCTTCGTATCACTTTTTAACGGCCTCTTGCCGGCACTTCAAAAGTTTCCTCACGATTTCTCTGAAGGACGGGCGGTAATTAGGACGAGCCTCGTATCTCTTCAAGAACCGGAAATCCTGCGGGTTATCAAACGGTCGTCACACTTCCGACCCAGCACTGTCACTTCGATGTACGAGCGTAAAACTGCTCTACACGGTTCTTCACGAAAAATCTGTGTTGCCTACTTTTTTACCGATTTTCTCGAACAAAAACAAGATAAAAATCAAAATGAAACATCTGATTGACACTTGAAATCATGCTTCCAAATTTGTACGGATCTGCTTTCTATCTCTTTATCGTTTTAACAGAGACCGAAACAAGAATGAAAATGAAGTGATTGCTTTTATGTACATCGCCCGTTACAAATATATTTTCCAAACATCAATTGCATCAGACAATTTTACATAACCCAACATAACCCACCATCGACAACCCATTTATTCTTTCACATGACAAACAAAGTGCCACTCTTCGTTGTTCATACCAAACTCCCACACACCTGAAGCCAATCGCATCGTACAAACGTGCTCGTCAAACATATACCACGACATACAGATTCCTCCACGAGCAACAGACCGTTCATTCGTACCCGCGGTAAATTTCTATTTACCAAATATCAATCCCCGTGAAGCATGGAAGCGGATCCGTCTCGGGGGTAGCGGGCGACGATAAATTTTACAATTTAAATCGAGGCATTTCTTACCCTTCGGCGATGCCGCGAGGGAATTTTCCTGGAGCAGGAGGAAGATATCCTGGACGTAAGGAGACGAAGGATATTTCGAGGGCCCGACGCGCTCGGTCACGTTTCCAGTCCGCGTGTCCGTCACGTATGCATATCTTGGGACACCGTACCGAAACTACCCTTGTGTCGAGCATCGGTGACCGCTTGTCTCCGTTCAACCTCTTCAGGTCCTCCTCTTTCAATTCTCTCTCTTTCTCTCTCACACACACACACACACATACACACACCTCTTGCCACCCCCTCACGGCCACTCCCGTGGGATCGTGGAGCCGAACGTACGTGGTCAACGCGGGCCAAACTGTCGGCGAAGTTACGTAAAATAGTTAGCGACACTTCCAGCTGCCCTGTACCCCCCGAACTTCACCCACCGAGACTGGCAGAGCCTGCGTTGGCAGTGTTGGAGCAATGCTACGGACAGGCTGCCCGGCGCCTCCAGAGTAAAAGGAAGACGACCGATAGAAAGAGGAAGGCCATGGGAAACGTACCGTATCCTGTCCGCTCGTCACTGATGTATGGCCAGCGCGGGGACCTTGCACCCTGCCTGAGATACAACACGTACGTGACCGATATAAGCGAGATACCCAGCATCACTCGCTCCCTCTACACACATTCAGTCGCACGTGTGCAACCACGTCTACACGTGTTTGCTAAAACTCACCGTCGAAGACTTCGTTCCCTCGACCTGTCTCCGCAGCAGTTTCAGGTGCTCCCCATCACCGATAGTGAATGCAGTTTAATGGTCAGTCGATGCTGATACCTCCGTGATGCATCGAGCGATGATAAAGTTTCTGCTACCGGTTGCGTTTACGGTTTATTTTCGGTTGGGGCGAATACTGCGTGAGAAAGCACTGTTCGGTGATGGGTCGACTCATAGGCGATGATGATTGTTGAGTCTAGATGAACATTGTTAGAGGATGTTGCGAGCTGGATAGATTTTTTTGTTCTGGAGGCCTGATGAATATGAACATATTTTCTGATGATGATCATCTTGTTTTTGAAGTCTGATGAATTTGAGATTTTTTAAAGATGGTAATTTTATTTTGAAAGTCTGACAAATTTGAGAATATTTTTTGAAGATGCTAATTAGACATATCTACAGATCAAGTTTGTGGATAAAGGATGTTTATCGGTCACTGATACATCGAGTACAATTAAACATTGACGACTTGTTTTTCGTTTGAACAACCTGATGCATGACGAGAATAACGTGGACCGCCTATTTGTTAACCCGTTGAGCACCCATGGGACACGCTGAGATTAATATGGAGGTGACAAAACGAGATTAAAAAAATTTGAAATAGACATTCTGATAGCGATTAGATACATTGCCAGAGGCTAACGCAATGGACAATCGATAGTTCCTCCTGCGATATGCATGTCCATTGAATCTAGCCAAAGCTTGTTAGAAGGAATTACAAACAGTTAATTTATTTTCCTTTTAATAGCTCAATAAATTGGAGAATATTATGTGAGGTTAATAGAGGGTAGCAGACGACACATTTAAACCTGAGGATAGTTGAATGGTCCATGTTGATGCTACAGTGGAATACAGGGTTTAGCCGAATATTGTTAGCGGGCGCAGCGAGTTGTGTCGATGGTTTAGTTTTCGTTTCAAGCTGACTATGATCTGCAATTGAAGTCCATAACTGTGAAGTCTCTGAATTAGTAAAATAGCACATACTACGAATAATTGAAACAAAATAACCGAGCGCGTGTAGGAGCACTAATGAAGATTAATGGAGCTTAGAGTCTGAGTAGGAAATTGGAAAACAATCGCAGTTCTAAAAGTCCAATTAAACGGCTTGGGAACAAAAATTAAGCTAGAAAAGCACTCGTCGAATAACATCGGACGACGGACATATGCAGCGGTTCTAAATCAAGGTTAAATATTATCCTGCCGGAAGAAGGTGCACAGGGTGCATACGTATGCACGACGGGCAAACTGTGGAGCTAGTTTGGTCCCGGTATGGAATCGCACCTTATCCACTTGGAGGACAGTTCGTGTAAACATTTGCGCTGGTAGCGAGCGCAGATAACGCGTGATTTTCAGAGACGGAGAAGGTACACCGACGATAAATCCAGCTGAAGTATCCCGGAGTCGAAACGAGGCTGTGGATGCGGCAGAAAAAAAATTCGTCGAGTCTAAGGATAGGTTGCGCTTTGAGAAAATTCTAGAAAGCAGGGCTCCCGGGCCCGTAGAATGAGAGTCAACGAAGACAGGGAACGAAGCGGACAGAAGCGAGTTAATTGCCAACTCATTCGTAACGGGAAGCAAGGCCTTGGGATGTCGGTTCTCCTGGTGCCGCTTGTGTTTCTAGGACGCGGTCCACCCTCTCGCCTCTTCTCTTCATATCCCCGTTGTTCCTAGGAGCTCCGCAGACTGGCTCGGAACGCCCGAGGCAACGGTGGTCCCGGGCACCATGAGCACAACTTGGCTCCCACCACCCGACAGAACCATTTTATTCCATTGACTATAACGCGAAACTTACTTGGCTGGGCACTAACCGTTGCTGCCACCACCGCTACCATTGCTCCGTCTCTCTTCCACCCTTTCTCTCTCTCCAGCTCTCTTGCTCTACTATATTCTCTATCCCTCTCTCTCTCTCTCTCTCTCTTTTCGGTTACACGAACATTCTCTCTCTTTCTTCGCCTTTCGTCTTTCTCCTTTCCCTGGCAGCGACGCGGAACCAGGCTAAACAACAAGTTCAACGTAACCGTTGTACCTCCATCTCCCGGGGATACGGCAGCGCCCTACGAGGAACCACCGAAGGTGCATGCAACCCTTTCCACGACCACGACGCTCTGCTGTCGACGGACTACCACTTCACCCCGTTTCTGCAACAAAACACCCCCGGTCCCACTTACGCCGTGCTGGGTCTCGTTTCGCTAATCTCCGAGACAAAATCCTGATGGTTTTGATGCTTGCCTACGTACTCGACCACCTATCAGCATTTTACGAACCATGAAACTGCTCAAATCACCATTTCAGCTTTCCATTATTGCGTCAATCTGTTATTCCTGCTAAACGAAATTCGATAGTTCAGAAATTTATTGCATAAATTTATCCGATATGTATCCATGTCCATAAATATTATTACCTCGATACCACTTATACTAGAGCAACACGCATCGCTCTGAAACTCAAATAACTCAAGAAGTGGAACAAGAAGCAACAATTTAATAGAAGAAACGCTCTTAACACATTCAAACGTCTGTAATCAAATGAATTGATAACTACTCAAAATTAGTAACCATCAAACTTGCGATGATAAATGTTTCAAGAATTAGACACATCGATTGGTTAAATAATTGTTGTAGTATAATTGCTGTATCAGAAATGGCGTGAATCTGTCACCAAAAACAATTCTCACGAAAACGTGATGAGGGATGCAAAATCGGAATCTTTTCTCGTTTCCCTGAACCACCAAAAAACCAGGAGCCAATATCTTCTTTCTAAGCGGTTCGCAAATTATCCCAGAGAAAGTTTCGCAATGTCGCGATAGCGGCTGTCACAGGGGCGTGCAGGGAAACTTCACGGAATCTGGGGAGCACAACGGGACTCTTCATTTCCACGGGCACACGGAGGAAGTCTCGAAACTTTGGTATCGAGCCGGGGAGAGTCTTCGTCGGGGGCGATATTCAAGGCCGATCGGTGCGGCAAGGTCAGGGCACGAGGAGCCTGCAGATAGGTCAAGGCTGCGATGAAAAAGGTGCGGCGAAGAGGGCACCGGCGACGGAGCCCGGCGGCGCGGCGCGGCGCGGACGGAAAGAAAGGATCGGTGCCAAATAAATACAAAAGACGGATAGTCGGTCGGAGATGGAGAACTTTCCTGGGGACTTAGCCCCGTTAAAATATTTTTTACGACACTTTCCATCGCGGCGGCAGCCGCCGCCGCCGCCGGCCCGGGGAGAGAGAACCGAGGTTACTGACAGTCGAACTCCAGCCGAGTTTGCCAAGTTTCGCCATTAGACACGGTTAAAACTTTGTTCGAAACACTTTCGTCCGCGTGCCGTCCGCGACCGTGAAATAAGCGCGCTAAATTCTGAATATTTTCTTCGTCCGCCTTACCTCGGCCTTCGCCCGCCAGTCCCAATGCCATGGGGCCCCCCAATTCCCAACTTCCGTACGATTCGAATGCTAACTCGTCGGCAATGAATTTATGTAGTCGCTAATTTACTTCAGAGGTGGGGGAGGACGAGCGTAAACGATCTTTGAATTGAGAGTATTAAGTGGAAGATGCTAGTTCCGAATTAAGTTACCCTCGCTTGAATCGCTTAAGAACTTTTCGGTTTGTCCGGCGGTTAATGTACCGTCGTTCTTTCCGGTTTCTTCGCGCACTCAAGTATGCTAATCACCCCGCACTTTGTCTCGACCGTGTTTCTGTACTACACGCACGATTTTCATTTTTACAAACCGTACAGTGCAAAGGAATTATCATTAATTCTTTTTTAATAATCGATGAAAACTGTTTCGTCATTTTCAGTTTAGGAATATGATTAAAAAGAAAAACAAATTTCTGTGTACCTCCTGCTTCTTGCAATTATTGCAGAATGTATTTGCCTTGCATAAATGTCTACCGTTCAATCATGACAATTATCATAATTATTATTTATTATTAAATCGCTTTTTTGTTTAATTTCACTGAAAAATTGTTCTCCCACTAGTTCAACGCTGAAGGTTTATATGTTTGTATTGTACGATGCCTTTAGTATTCTGATCATTTTTATTCGGAACCCAGTGCCCATCAAATGTCGACCATCGCTCTTCTTCTGCCGGAGTTTCCAGCATTTTTCAATAAGGACAGCTCGGCCCTTCCTGTCCGTCTATAAGATAGGATTTTCGAAAGAGTCCAAGATAAAATACCGAAGCAGCAGCGCCGCGTGTTTCGTACGGTTGTGCTTGTTCCATTGTACCGACCCCTGCTGTGCTATAAATATTTTACGTGTTATGATTTACGCACACCACAGTGACCATTGCGCTCTTCCCCCAGTTTCATGTGCCTTTTTTTATTCTCCACGCGGGCAGCGTTTCTGAAATGGGGTAAAAAGCGGCGCTCATATCATCTTTTTCGAACTCGAACATTATGCACACTATATTCCAATACAGAATTATTTAGCCACACAATTGAATACTTCGAACAGCTGATGAGTTATATACCTTCCGAATCTTCGTCTTCTAGATAATTTTTAATTTCCAACATTCACCACGGAGTCCTCTGTTGAATAAAATTGTGTACATCTTTTTCTGTCGCCTTCTTTGTTATCTTCCTTCCTTAACCTCTTGAAAATTGTATTTGACAGTTTTATAGCAGAAAGGTTTTGCGCACGATGATGCATGTTTTGCAGGATACGGTGACTTATTAAATGGATCGTCTAGTAAACGAGGTCACGTACAGCGTTGGTTAAAATTGAAACGGTGATTATTACCAGAGATGTTTTCAGGGACGAAGGGAGGCAGTATTTCCACAGAAGAGGGCTAATTGTCGTCGAACGAAAGGTCCGAGGGGGTGACCGCATCCCCCACGGCATCAACACGGTAAGGCACTCAAGCTCGGTCGTCTTTTAACTCGTGTAGTGCGCATTCCTTCACCGTACGAGAGGGTTAAATGCGGAGTTACTCCCCCTTTAAGCCTGTTATATGTCTCGAGGGGGTAGTCCGGACCTCTTTCCTATTTCCTGCCTGGCTGCAGAAACCAAACGACCTTCGCATCTTACACACACGACGCTCCAGATTTTCGAATCACCAACGGGAACAATTAAGTAGCAGTAATGAACAATTAGCCATCGTCTCGTAAACGAACTAATTCTTGGCACTTATCGCTACTAAACTATCTGGTTGATGGACTTATACTCTCAAGTCCATTCTTCTTGCAATTTTCATTCAGTCTCGATAGTAAGTTCAGTTTGATCTGCTTTCAATTTTGCAAAAAAAGATGAATGGATATAGTGATCTTTTTGGATGTAGCGACTGCAATGGACTATGAAGAATTGGGGAGTTTTCAGGATCGTAAGAATGCTTCCTCGAAGTAACTAATGTAGCGGTTTCACGCGTGCGACTAGTGGATGTGCTACGTCCGACGAAAACAAGCACTTTCAGAAACGCGCAAACAGATAAGTCAATAAAACGACCCGGTCAAAACACTGCGATTCGACATGCATCTTAAATTACAAATGAATTGTTCGTGTTAAAAGTCACTCTCAACGTCGTTTGCTTTCTAAACAGCGTGAAACGCTGACTGAACCGAAGCGGAAACGGATGTCTCTAATTGGCGCATCTGTAGTTATCTATCGATCATCTTTTCCTTCTTGATCACTTACCACGTGAAACTTTCATTATCTAACTCTCGTGGTACTCATCAATGTGAATTTTTAAAACACATTCAACATGTTCAACCGCTGTATGTTTTTTAAGTATTGAACAAATCTCAGGCAAATGCGTCAAGTTATAACACCATCATAGAGAAATGAATAATCTTACAGTAATTACTGGACTGCGGATCTTTATGCAAAATCAAAATATTCTGCATCGATTGTGGGAAGCAGTAGTTAAATAAAAATCCATTTCACCCCTTGATAGTCTTTGTACGTTGAGAACACCATAACAATATTCTTAGAGTTTTTATATTTTTCACTGTTTTATATTTCATCCAGCTAAATTTCTTCATAAATGCATAAAAATCCGCAGTCTAATCATTACAATAGAAAATGGGCGACATTTCCGAGAGATGTACATGTTAACTTATTAACATACAAAAAAATCTTTGCCATTCAGTACCTAACTGTCAAAAATTCATTGCTATTTTTCTACGTGTCTCATTATCAACTCTGCTAAATAGAGACAGATTAGAAAAGAAATTGGTTCAGGTGATTTTCGAGGGAAAATCAAAATCCTATATGAAGCTTTGAGAACGTCGATCTTAGAAAATGTTACTTACAATTAGTTTCATGTAAAAAATGTCTGGTTTGGAAAACATCTTACTTAGAAAATGTGTACTCCATGAACAGGTCGATGCAATATGATGTTCGAAGCCTCCATCGGGCATCCAGCCAAAGTAGATCGCCGACGATCTTCAGCCCTAACATCGTCACGTTAGGCAGCGTCATGTACACCGGCATCCAATTCTATAACTTCGTTTCCTCCCGACTGAATAATTTGTCCGGGGCATTTAGCCTGGGCGAAGTGCTCCCGCCTCGGTGATCAGGCCAGCTAAACTATCGAGCTTGACGGCGATTAATCCAGTATATCGCGCACCGTTGGGAATCATTAGTCGTTGCCGGTTCCGCCCTAAGGACCGTCACCGAGGACCGATATCGGTCGTCGATTCCGGGAAGGTGGGCTTCGGACCCGGAGCAAGAGCTCCGGAGCCCCGCGAAGAGGCGGAGGCCGCCTATGGGCGATGCCTCGACTGGATTAAAGGCGCATTACACCGCTCCAAAGGGCCCCTAATTAGATCCGGAAAGAAGCAAAGGGTTCCCCGAGTCGCGTAACTCGGTTTACCGAAGGGAGAACCCACCTCGGCTCTGGCGGCATTAACGGCTTTTGCGTCCGTTGAGACGCGACCTTTTACCAACCCCCCAGCCTGCCACCTATTCATCCGCATCTTCTTCGATCTTTCAATGACTCCGTCTTGCCGCTGCCCGACCAAAAATGACGATCAATCGAGGATATTTCAGTCTAACTCAATGATAGTGTGGTTCACGATTTGTTCAGATCTCGAGTAAAAATGCTATTGTATTTAGGGGATCAGCTTCAATGACCCTCACATGTGTTCAAGGTTATGAGGGTGTTCAAGGATCATTGGTGGCCTCCAGAATTATTAAATTTATACAAGATGGTAAAAAGAAAGGTCCGATATTTATAGGCCTTATAGTACTCACCGCGAGTAAAGAATATTTAATCAGCATAGGTCATGAAAGCAGTCCTTTTCTTGTAAACTCAACTTTACTTATTAACTAGTCTCATATCATAACTAGTTCTCCGCGCAACACATCGAATGTATCATGGACGTGACTGAAGATTTGTACTATGACTTGTGTTTACAACCTTGTGCTTACGTGTACCTCTTGTGTTTAATCTTGAGCTATTACTTCTAACTTCTCTGTATCGGCACAGAGATACCATAATATCTCACACCGTTACGATGAAAAATAAAACACCGTTACGATGAAAAATAAAAATAAGGCAATGTGTGGCTTCTTAAGTGTTGATCAAGGTTCATATTTCTCTAATGTGTGGCTTCCTGAAACTCGATCAGGACTAATCTTTTCTTAATTAAGAAAGCAAAGCCGCGGTGCATTCTCGGGTATATTTCAGCGGCCGTTCCGAACCAACGAAACGCTCCTTTTATCGAACAAAGTTCGAACCATTCGGTTTTATGGATGCCTAGCTAAATACGCGCGAGGACTAAGTCCGCTGTTACGCTTCAGCGTCTGATATGAGGGGATCGGAATCGGACGGGCGAATGTGCACGAGCTGCCGTAAGTGATTGGCAAACAGACCGACCGGTTTTTACGACGTTGCCCTGAACATCCCCGCCAGTAACCCTGTGGGGAGTTCGTTCACCAAGTTGGCCGTTGATCAGCTTTGGGCCCTGGCGAATCAACCGAAGATCGTAAATGATCGTAAACCTGAAATATTGGCGTAACGCGTCATTCATGACTCTGGATTAAGTATACAAGCTGCCTTTCAAAAAGAACTCCTTCCTTTCAAAAATACGAACCCCTAAAGAACTTGGCAATTCATCTTTATTGGGTAAGGAACATGTTGATGAAGATCGATGATGATATTAAATCAAGCAGAAAAAGATGTTACAGAAGTAATATATTTAAATGATTGAGGTTGTTGTATGGGGGGAAGTTAACCGTCGCCTGTCCTGTCCCTTATATCAATTCGACACATTTTTCGTCGCTTCTGAATGAGTAGGCAAGTAGACTGATTTATTACTTGCAAACTTGTGGTGAGAATAATTTTATCTTATTTATTTTTGAAACAAGAAATTAACAAATTGAATAAATTATCTATCCGTCACAGCGATCTTCGACCAGATGTAGGTAAGAAAATGAGGGTAAATAACGTTGAATCTCGGCAATGTAAACGAAGTAGTTCAAGGAACTTCCCGTTTCCTTTCCAAAGAGCGAAGACCAGTTCGAAATTGTGCAAAATAAAAATGTTCGAGCTGGCGGATGAAATGTCTCGATTTTCCCATAACCTGGTAGAAGGCAAGAATATCGGTGAAATATCGGTACACGTGACCGCGTCACGCCAGCTGGAGACTGGAGGCGCGAGTATGTGACCGGCAGCGGGCGGGTAAGGTGCGGGGAAAAAGGCAGGAAACATCGAAACACGTACGGTGTACGCGAAACGGAACTGCTCGGGAGTATCGTGGCTCGGTGTGGCGCGCGCCTTGGTAACGGTCGAAAAAACGAGCAGAAGAAAAGAGTAAACGGAAGAAGAGGTAGAAGAGGGCACGGGAAGGCGTATCTGCCGCCCACGTACATGCCATCCGGCGGGTTTTGGCGGATCCTGGGCGTTCCTGGTACCGTGGTGGAAGCCCAATCGTGGGTTCGAGGTTCGAAACCCGGCCGGCGCACTGAGGACGCCGACGCCCACCGTCCTCTCGGCCCACCTTGTGCAGGGCCGTAGTGCGCACAGCGTCGCGCAGGCGAAAAACGCGCTGACCTCGATACCACCCCCCTCTCGCCCCCTGGCCAGCCAACCCCCCAGACACCCCCTCGCACCTCTACACCCGTGGCACCCTGCTCACCCCGTCGGCCGCGACCACCTCTATCGGCCGCGCGTCGCCTCCTGTCGTTCTAATTCTCACCACCTATGTACACACGTACGTAGAACGATTTCAGGAGCTGCCAGCTGCTTGTCGTCGTCGGCGTCGACGCCGGGCTTCGTCGTCGTCGTGGACCCTCTCTGAGGCGGCCGTTCGCCCGTTGGACGCGCTGATATGGGTCTCATGAAATCTCGTTCCAGGTGACTTTTCTCGATGACACGCTCGTCCCGAATACATTACCGCTCTTTCACTTTGCTGGGAATATCGAAGACGGAGACATCCCCGTCACCGTACGACTACGATATTGAATTTCTACTTTTAATTCCGACGCCCTGGACACCCGGGCTTACGGACTTCATAAATAAGGACAACCGAGGGGACGGGGAAAGGCTTCATATTCCGCCGATCAGTATGCCATTTCCCCGCGATTTCCACAAAGTTACACACGGTATACACATCCAGTATGTACCTCTTTCCCAGCATAGCCGATCTCTCTAGCCCAGGCCGTTGCCTTCCTGTCGAGGGCCAGTCGATCCCCGCTTAATTCGTCCAATAACTTCCGTACTACCGTGTGGTTTTTAACGCAGCAAGTACACACTGAAGGAGACTTAAAGTTGCTCTCTCCTCCCGGCGATTTTCAATTGGAATTTATAAATTTACGGAAATCTCGCTCATTAAATGCTAAGCCGTGCGCCCGACCGCCTATCCTTACCCGATGGAGAACATAAGCAAACAGACTCGTGATCCTAATTTAATTCGAACGGAAATCCTATTAGCCGCGGCGGTAGACGTGCACGGACGTAGTTCGTCGGAAAGATCCTTGAAAAACATGATCGCTTCGCAACACAAACCGAAAGAGTCGGCTGTGTTCGTTCCACACATTTTGGATATAGAAAATTGTACAATGGTGCCGAATAATAAACGCGAAAGAGCTTAACTAATTAACTTTCGCAATAATCCTGGAATAGTTACATGAATGCCAATCCTTTAAGAACCGAACAGCTTCGAATTAAAAATCTCACACTCAATATTGCCGTTCTCTTATTCAACTTTCCATTGAATCCTTATGTTACAAAACAGATAAGTATTTCTCAAGCTGCAATCTTGAAAAATTTTCTTAAAAATCTTGGAGCTATAAATAAATAATAATGAACTATAAATAAATAGTAAATGAGCACACGACTGCCAACAAAAATACACAATTCAAATTAAATCAAGTATGAATAATGTCATTGCAATATTTACAATGAATAACGATTTGGATCCAATGCGACTACTGCAGGCTTAATTGCCACCACTTAACATTGTGCATTACATATTTAAATTATTCAAGTAATAATTACTTAAATACTATTTAAATTAAACATATCTAAATAATAAAATCACTGTATAGTACCATGATCAGACGTGTCTCTCTTAAGATGAGCCTCTAATTGATTCCTGAAGACCAGGTCGAAGAAGAAGAAGAAGAAGCTGAAGCTCGTCAAGACAGGTCCGTTACCACAGCATTAACTTGGAGAAGCATACATCCTGTAAAGTTCTCGCGCGAGCCGATTCGTTCGCAGAAAAGTTACTTTCCCGTAAACAACAAGTAGTTATCTACTCGAGAAACGTTCTGGGAGAGCACTTTCGTCTGTGCGCGTGCCGCGCTGTTTCCGTGCACGAACACGGGGGACCCGAGCCCGTGAAAGCGTAGCGGATGTCCGCGAAAACTGGAACTCGTAAACCAGCGCCACCCCCGCGCCGAAAGTCGACAAGTTCAGGCTCGCGGGAAAGAACAAGTCGAATTCGCGTCGTCGAATGCGTTTTGACGAACGACTGTTAGACGATACGACCTAGCGACGACTTGTTTCCAACCCCCGAACCCGATCGTAAAGATTTCGGTCATCCCGCAAAACCGATGGGACCCACGTAACGATTGTATTTTTCCGGGGTCCGTGAGAATCGTCGATAATTTTCTAAGGGAACGTCGACCATGGTTCAGAGTTGCCAGAGACTCAAATCGGAACGGTGATTTTCAAAATAATATTTCTGCAATTTTTTCGATATTCTGATAGAAATATTTAAAAATATTCTTGTAAAAATGTTATTGACAAATTAGTCGGGTTGGATGTTTATAGTTTGTGTTATTTAGGATGTAGTATTACTTGTAGCAAGATTGAAACAGTTTCTGTTGAGGTAGATCATGGTCATAGTTGTAGGAATACGTACTTGTGTCGATGGTAAGATGTCTGACTCTGTACTTGCATCTACTACTTACTCCAGTCAAGCATTATAATTATTCATGTTAGTAACTGAATAAAAGGACTGTGATCTTAAATAAACAAAAATACAATGTGTGATTCATTTCATAACATATACAGGGTGTCCAATTGTTTGAATTCAATTACAATTGTCCATAATGTGTCAGATCATCCTAGATGCAATATTACTTTCCTGTAATATTTTTAGAAGATGAAATGCAGAATCAGAATCACAATCATTAATCTTGTATATATTTTTCATAATTTTCTACAATCTATAAAATAATTTATAGAAGTATTTCACCCTCCAAATTTAGGAAAGAAAATTTTTAATACTCTTGGAGTGATCTGATACATTTTCTACGACATATAAAATAATATAAAGAAGTATCACCCTTCAATTTATGAAACTAGTACATTACTATAGGGCTATATTACATTAAAAAAAACATTATAGTACATTACTATAGGACTATAGTACAGCCTATAAAATAATGTACAGAAGAATTTCACCCTGCAAATTTATTAAAGAAAACTTTTACTATTCCAGGAGTAAGCTAATCGATTTTGTACAACCTCTACAATAATGTATGAAAGTATCTCACTTTATAAAATTATGAGAGGAACTTCACATTACTTCTCAGAATATCTAATACTACGTCTTCAGACAATAGTTGGATAGCAGGTAGTAGATTTCTGAGGGACCTGCTGCGGATCTTGTGCAGCTCGGTTCTCGATAGTAAGCTAATGTCACCCGATAAACAGGAAACATAATGTGGCATCGAAACTGGAAGAAGTAGGAGCCGATGGTTCTGGTAATGATGGTTCGCGATGGTGGTAGTTAGAGCTGGGGCGCGTGGCGGCGGGGTCGGAGGGACGGCAGCGACCATCAGTCATTATTTTCCGCAACATTTAGCAAGCACTTCAAACTGTTTCGCGCTCCCTGCTAGGTCCGCTATCCTGCCGCAGGTCCGAAACTTTCTCAAGTATGTGCCATAGGAGAGAACAGCGTGCCGCTCTTCCGATGGGCACCTCTCTCTCTCCCTCTCCTCCCTTCTTCCTCACCCCCTCGACCGACGAAAAGCTCAGGTTTTTTCCGTTGCCCCCTGAAGATGAGTTATGAACCGACAGGTTGGTCGAACATGCTTCCTCATCGGGCTCGACCCGAAACGAGGACCCGGTAGTAATTAAGAACGACCACCAAAAAAGGCCGCGTCCGCGCGCGAGCGCGTTTTCCACGAGATACAATTAAGCGGACTACCCGCGGAAGAGATCTTGAGAGGGCGTGTTTGTTAGTCTTGTTGTTACCGGGAAGAAAAATGACCGCGAACGTGTTCATTTGCCGTGGAGAGGTTCGACAGCGAGCATTAGCTGTACTCGTGCGTGTTTTAAACTGTAAGTGTTTGCCAAAAACCCTAACGATTGTAATGCTGCAGATAATCCTACTGCATCGGCGCAAACGACGCGACGTCCAAAGAATTCTGTTCCACAGATCACGACAAAAAGGAATGACTAATAACCAGACCGAGGGTCTTTATGCAATCATAAATTTTTATGAGTTATTTCATAGAAAACAGAAACTAAAAAAATTCTTTAACTTATCAGAGGTTTTATTATTTTCTAATAAAAACAAAAATCGTATTAGATTCCTTTGAACATTTTTGCGCATCAAGCTTCAAACGATAAAAATGCTATGAATACTGTAATCGATATTTTCTTTCTAGCTCTTTACCATGAATAAAATTAATTTCCATTTCTCAACGATTTTCATTGTAACCTTGAGATACGAGTTAAACGAAATTCGATATGGGCAAAAACACCATTTATCATTTAATTTGTCATTTGTGTAAACTTAACAAGTAATATCAATTCAATACAGATATATTTGTAGTATGTTAATAGACATGTTGCTGATAATATTTGCTGTTGATATTAAATAATGTCTTGCCTTAATGTATATGGCACTTGTGCATTTCTTAAAACACGACATATGTATACATATCGCTACGTTGGAAGAAAACCGGCACAACTCGAAAACCACTAGTTTGGAGAAAATCCCATTTAAAGATTTAACCAAAGTTCAACTGAATATCACTTATCTCCATAAAATCACATCAGCAATATCTTCTACTTTGTTTAAAGTACATTCATAGAGGTAACTTTTGTATAGTTTTTTTTTCTTCTAACCGAGATATTAACCCTAAGGGTTTAGACATGTGACACTTTTCTTTCAAAAAAATACTTCAATTTTAGCTAAAGAGCTTAACTAACTAATTTTAACGAATTACATTTGTACTACACTCTTTGTTTTTAGCGAATTACGTTTGTATTACACTCTTCCACATAAAAACATAAGCGGAAAATCGCAATTTTTTTAGTTATGCCGGTTTTCTTCCAAAGTAGCGATATGTGGGACGTATTCAAACATGAAGGAATATACTATGGAAGTACAGGAAAAATATATGGGACTGCATACAAGCACAGAGAATAATTCCAAAGAGAAATAGCAAAAGGTCAAGAAATATTTAGTTCGTGTTTACTATATTTTCGAACTTTTCGTCTCGTATCCCCCACGGTCGGAAACCAGCGAGGACCGCCGAAATTTTAATCGAATTTATCGCAATGCTATTCATGAGGGAGACAGAAAGAGAGATAGGGAGGCTGAAGAAGAAGAAGGGGCGAGAGGGTCGAATAGGAGGCAGACGAAGTCGTATATCTCGACGTCACGTATAGAGAAGCCAGGAGAAGTAGCATCGGATGTACTCGTCTCGCGAGCACGGTGATACTGGCCATCCCCTATCTCTCACCCTCTCGAGACTGTCGAAACGTGCAAGCCAAAAGTGCCGCACGCTGCACGTAAGTTTCCACGAAGTAAGTTTCCTGTCTTCTCTTTCTCGAGCACACCGAGCGCCGACTAATCGGAATTACAAATGCTCGTCTCCAAGCCCCTACCTACCCCTACCCTTCGCGCTACTCACTGACAGTCGCCTCATCCATTCCTCGTATGGACAGAATTCAGATCCCGTGAAGTTACTATTATCGGGCTGCTTTAAACGCTCCGCTGGCGAAATAGTTCACCAATTGATCGATGCGACGGCTGCCGAGAAAATACTGCGAAAAGAGCAATGTATTCGCGCGAAACAATAATCGCTTCGTGCGATTAATTCTGCTGATAATCCTTTTTCAGGATTGGAATGGATCTCTGGAAATAAATTCCGTAGCCTGCAAAGAATAATTAACACACTCCTGCAAATCTCTGTTTTAAATAAATTTTTTAAATAAAAAGACAATGCATATAAGGATCAATACTGCTTTTACTAGCCTTTTTAAAAAAATGTACTTTATTCGTTTATCAGACTAAATAGCAAATGTTGTAATTTGCGGCAAATCAATGAAAATTTTACGACCATAAGAAATGTGCTAATATGTGGAGAATGTGTTAATAGATCTTTGTAGAATGTTGAAAATTAAATCCCAACAAAAACATCCTGTAAACAGGAGCCAAGTTCCTATGGCCGTAAAAAGTTGCGAGATCAAACAAAATACGACCAAGTTCGTTAGCTTAGAAATACCTCTTGCAATACTGAAAAAAGCGTTTGTAAAAATTAGTTTAAAAGAACGCTATTTAATTTTTAAAGAGTTACATGGAGGGCTAAATTATTCAAATTCGGCCGCTACCTAATACCTTTTATGGCCATCGGTTTAAAAAGTAACGGCCAAGTTTGAATAATTTAGCCCTCCATGTAATTGCCCTCCATGCACTACCGTACACCTCTAAGAATGTTTTCCAGAAATAAAAATATCTGTGAATGAAGATTGTTGAAAACTCACCACTTCGGTGAACCAGAAAGTAGACTATCGTTCTAAATTTTGTAAAAGCCTAGGACGGTACCTGCACGAAATAAAGAACAGTTATTAGCGATAAGTATGTAACAAAATATATATTATAGAAGTTGTTGATTGAAGGGGTGGATGTAAAAGTGTTTAGGTTTCTTGAATTAGTTGTCGTAATGACGTTTGCGAGTGGTGGACAATTATTGATTTGTGTCCACTCGCCCTAACACCTGGCCAGTTTATATTGCTTTCGCGGATGAATAGTACCATTGGCGACGTATTTAGGGTGGGCAACTCCTTGCGTAAATTCGAGCAACCAGAAGGCCAGGAGAAGGCAAATTGATTTTGCACGGACCGTTGCAGGAACTTGGTCGATTTATTTGATTATGGTGCGCATGATTAGCAATATTGACAAATTAACTCTCGGCCAGTGGCTCGGACACTTGGCACGCATACTGTTTACCCCCGCTGAAGTTATCCAACCTCGTTTACTCGGCTCGTTTTGCTCAATACACGAACCTTGCCATCGCCGCGACCTATGACCAACTTCGCCTCGTAATCCCTACAAAAAGCGATAATCCTGCGAAAGTAAACTAATATGCCGCAATAGCCACCTTCAATTAATCTACAATTCTCCAATTACTTAAAATTGATCCGGTACGACCAAAAAAAAATTCTGAATGAAACATGAAATTCTATTCTTGTGTGAAACATGAATGTAGGGAGAACAATCAAATATAAAATTTGACGAAATTGGTCCTTTTAATCGTGTGACATTCCAATTATGAACAATTACGAAGACATAATGTAAGACAAATAAAATTGACATGAGAAAAATGTTGCCCCACAATCAACGTAAAAGCAGAATACTGACCAGACTGCGGATTTTATATGTTCATGACAAAAATTAATAGGCGAGATACAAGACTGCGAAGACATTTTTTTCGATTTATCAAAATAATCTAACGAAGACACACGTTTTAATTTATATTCTCTTCCCTGCGATTGATTGACTTGCACACAAAGATCTACAGTCTATGTCACCCTAGATTAAGAGAATTATCTGTTAAATAAAAAGAACATGATAAAACTTAAAAGGATGATAGTGAACATAAATGAAACTAATTAACTTTCAACTTCAGCCAGAAGAAATCGGACCTAGAAATTTCTATTTTGCATAAAGACCTACAGTATAACACACGAGAGTAGGAGAATTATCTGTTGAATAAAAAGAAAATGATAAAATTTAAAAAGATGATAGTGAACATAAGTTAACTTACAATTTCAATTTGAAGAAATTGCACCTAGAAATGTTTATTTTGCACAGAGATGGATACAGCATGAAAAAGATATTCATCGAGAGAGAAACAGTGATTTGCAGGTAGCAGAAGTTTTTTATTCTGTATCTGGATGTTTGGAATCGAAATCTGTTCTTTGTCGAGGCCCGCGGAATAGAGAGGGTGGTGCGCGGTGATAGGCTTTTTAGCATATTGCCCCGAAAATCGGACAATCTTAAGATTAAAGCCCCGGACAAATCAGAGACGGTTCTGTCACCTAAAAGAGTATCGGGAAAGTCGGCAGAACGTTCGCCTCGGAGACGAGCGTCGCGAGGAAGACGAGGAAACGAGATAGGCGGAGATATTCGACTCCATATCCATATCCACATCAAACTTGTACCTCGCCCCCTCGAAGCCAGACCCGAAACTTTTCCTCGTATGTAATTCGGTATGGAAACGAAGTGGGAAAGGGAACTTGCCAGCAACGAAGAACGCCGCTCAGAGACGTAAAACGTCCACGCTGATGCATAACCCGTGCTCCGATTCAAAAATCCCTCGTCTCTCCTCGCAAACGAATATTTTTCAGGTCAACGGAATCCTTCGATTTTGCGGCGGCGAGCGGAATATATTAATACCATTCGTCGAATGACATTCGACTGACGGATCAACGTACTGTGGAACCAAAGGGGATCGGGCGAGTTTCAATCTCCGGAAATTCATTTATTTTTCGGCAACGCAAGGGACGGGAAAATTCCTTCAATCTTTCCACTTTGTTCTCCCCGTGAAAATAGTTTCTGCTGAAAATGTTCTAAAATGTTTCTAAATATAGAATAAGTAAAGGTAAGGTCGTAAAGGTTGGGACACGTTTTGTTTTTTAACTATAAAATTACACAAGATGAGAATTATGCAAAAAATATTATACCGGCGGAAAGGTATAGTTGCCAGCTATGTTTTCGCTCCAGAAAATATAATGATAACGTTAACATATAAAAAGTTATAGCCAATTTTCTCGAGACAAAAAAGATATTGTCATATAAATTGGGACACCCCAAAAAGTCTGAAAAGTAAGTGTTGAAATGAAGTCAAAACGCCTCATATTCAATGTTTATTGAGTATTTATTTCTGAAATCATGATTTGACACAACAAAAACATTCATAAAAATAACATCTATATGCAAAACAAAGAAAAGAAGTTTGTGTTCCAACTTATACGGCACGATTGTCCCAACCTTTACAAAAACGCCATTTTGAAACACACAAAAACAACAAATTCACATTGCAACAAGTGTCCAATTCTTTTTGCACATTCAAACTACATTAAATTTCCAACAAATTAGATATATTTCAGCAATCAGGGTTGAAAAATTTTCAGTTGAAAACGAATCCATAAGAAACACAATAAAACTTCTTAACACAATAAAACTTTGCTTGGCACAGCTACACTGAACATGACTTGTTGCTTGTGATGCTCATGAAAAGTTTGTTTATAAACAGAAATAAAGTTGACAACCATAACATTGGTGTTTCCAGAGGCTTCATTTGGAAAAAAACACTGTCCCAACTTGTACGATGTCCCAACCTTTACGACAGTCCCTTATATTTAGAATAATATTCGAAAATATTCTAAATTCACCCAAAATGTTTCTTTAACTTGTAAAGCAAAGTATACGAAATCAAAAATAAAACACAATTCCCTGATTGGATGTGCAAAGCGAAAATGGATATTATCTTAGAATCTTCTAAAGAATTAATTTTTAGTTTTCATTAAATAAAGTTTTATTTTAATGAACTCGTCAAGTTTCTGGCGATCGTTTGAATGTTATTTAATTCCCAGTTGCGAGGGGAAATGATGTTAAATGTCCCGAGAAAATCGGCTCTCTGCCGGGCGTTTGATGGAGTATTATAATGCAGATTCGCGGGGAACGATTCATACGATTGCATAAAATTGCGCACAGACGGCGTAACGAACGGCGGAACACACGCGTGGCGTTTTAATGTCCCGCACGATGGCATTCGATGTAACGTCGTGTAATTTGGGTCCGGTCATGAGGATCGTTAAGGCGACTGCGAAGTCGTGGGCACATTAAACGTCGAGTAAACACTATTTACTGCCCCCTAAATAAGTTTACGTCCTGTCGCGATCCTGTTTCAGCGCTGCGGTCTTCGGACGGTTCGGAAGCTGGACTATCTTCTGAGGGTTGCTTGCATGGAAATTAAATTGTTGCATGAACCAAATGAAAATGTTGACTTTTGTTGTTGACTCGAGACGATCCGAGAATTTGGTACCTTGCCAACCCATTCATTTTAAAGAAAACTCGGTTTAAATATAGCTTTGAAGCCTTTTCCTCCAACAAAAAACTGAAAACTGATGATGAAATATAGATAATTTTTCACAGTTCTCAGAAATTTTGTCAGGATCTAAAGACATATGGAGCGATGCCAGTTGTTCGAATGTTAATTGGCCACATAAGTAGTTAGCAGATACATTCGATCGAGCCGATGAATCAAACGGGAGCGGAAGAACGGAAATAAATCGTGGATCGGGACAGCCAACAAAATGGGCGAGACATAAATCGTGTTTGTCTCAGCCCGATCAGATACATCGCATTCAGAAGCTAAGTACAGCTTCAGGGATGCCGATACTTATGTCCGAACGGCTTTATACCCGACGAGTGACCCTCGTTCGCTGCTCGTACACCAGCTCGTGAACGTAAGGGCGTTAGATCAGTGGGGTTGGAACGAAAAGGAGTCTCCTTAGGGCACTTAAGGGCGTCCTCGTGCGTCCCTGTCGACCCCCCAGGACCGGATTCTCCAAACAACTTCATGATTTGCTTGATTGCACCCGCCGATAACTGCTCCCGGATACATGCAAGGAGATTCCCGAGAAAGTGGAGGCGTCATCGTTCTATCGCGGCCTTCGAATCTATCG
Source organism: Lasioglossum marginatum (assembly GCA_028455795.1). NCBI lineage: Eukaryota > Metazoa > Arthropoda > Insecta > Hymenoptera > Halictidae > Lasioglossum > Lasioglossum marginatum. The sequence goes on from CM052272.1 coordinate 3,574,862, forward strand.
AAATCCTGCCTCCGATTTCTCAGATCTGTCCGCAAATGCTCCTTCCAACTCCCTAAGATTTCTCATGAGAATTTTTTAATTAGTTTATGGTTACATTGAGCATCGAGGATTTAGGATCATTTCCTGAGGGTAGTCCTGCGATTTATAATCCTGAGAAATTGTCGTTCAAGTATGTATACTACATATGACCAATTTCTTAAATCTTAGATAAAGTTTACTGAGCCCATTTTAATCCTGACGCATTTTAAAGACACCATCTGGATACCCTAATCTCTGGTGATCAATTTAAATTGAATGCTGTGAAGACTGTTTAACTGTGTACGATGAGCAGATCAACGAGTCTAACCAGTCTGTCTATAATAAATCTAAGAATCGTTACATGTGTATATGGCCATGAATCCATTTCCTGAGGGTTGATGCACTTTCAGTTAATATTGTACTAAACACGAGTATTAACAGATTTGTAAGAAATTGATAAGAACTTTATACACACATGTCTTGAAGAACACGGGAAGAATATTGAGGAAGGCGATTGGTTGTCCTAAGAGAAATCTCGAAATCGTTCAGTGAGAAAGACACTACAGTGGTAGCTGCAAGAAAGCTTAAAGTAGTCATAAAGAACAATCGCGACGTCTTCGATTCCGGAAGAGGATGTCTTGAAAGAGTTTCCGGGAACAGCTTTTGGAACCTATCATGGCGAGTAACAAGGTCGTTCGCGGGTGCTGATTGCAATAAAATCTCGAGCGGATCATAGGTGGCCCCAGGCGGAGGCAGAGGGTCGACCAGTCGGTCAGCCTCGGGGCTAGTCTGGTTAGCTCGGAAGCTTTATTTCCAAGCCACCGTACGCTACTTACGTTACGGGCAGCGTAACGGGAGTTGAGGAACGCGCGTTTACGTTCCCGGACTCGTACGCGGGCCGTGTATGTGCGTGTTCAGGAAGGACGCAGCGGGCAAAGTACAAGCCAGCCTTCAGCCAGCGTGAAAGGCCCTCGGCCAACCAGATTTACTACGCTCTCCTGTAATTATCATCATAAAGTCGACTTTACGAGCAGTAAGAGCCCTCGTAAAGGAATGCTTCATTTCGCCCTCGCCTTCCCCCGCCGTCCTCTTCCCGACGACCCTCGGGCTACACCACCTACGGGAAACCACCTTGGCCATCTCTCGGCCACTCTCTCTTACACTTTACCCTTCGAACCGGTAGTCTATCCTCTCCATGCCGAGCGACGCTCTTGTTACCCGCTCCTCTCTCTCTCTCATCTCTATCTCTCTCCCTCTCTTTCTCTCCTTCTGCCGACCGCATTGGGAACGTTAAAACCTGCCGAGGGCTACCTTTTACTTGCCAACCGACCGGTGAGATACCCGTGGATCGCGGCATCGTCGACCTCTGTAAACAGCCCTATCGAAGCCACCGGGCGTTAATGGCTGGCGAAACGATGAGAAACGGCCTGGCAATAATTAGCGCCGGCCTACGCGAGAATCAGCTTTGCCAAAGCAGGAAGAACTTCAGGTTTGTCATAAGGATGTTAGGTGCAGGAAAAGTTCGATTGCACTTGAGAGATTGGAATACGACTTTTAACACACTGACGGTTCAGCGTGGTCCTCCAAAGGGGACACGTTAATTGTTCGTATGATCTTATACATCTTCGTGTGACTAGACTGCGGGTCTTTATTAAAATTGAAAATTGTCTGTATCTGTTGGTTCTCCATGACAATATAAGATGAAAATGAAGAATTAAACAATTGCAATCTCGTTTTTTAGTTACTAATAATCAAAGATCCGCCTAAAATGCTACAACCTAACCGACAGTGGTGTACTTCACATGAGTACGTATCTGTCACTTGATACGCGATTGTCGCACGCGTCTATGTATAAATACAATGTATAAATGAAACGTGTACAAATGGCACAACTGTTAAACGGGTAATATTAATGTCTTAAGAGACAATTATAAAATGAATAGACTTATTTGTGAATGTCGACGAACTACTCAAATGTACACATTGGAATTTAATCAGTGTAAGTATTACTTGCATATTGCAATGGAAATGTTAGGATTGCACAGGGCGATAGACAACAGTGACAAAAATTAGAAATGATGTGAGAAATGGTTATCAATGGCCACAAGAGTAAAAATTCGAGAATTGAAGACCCTCCGTTGGCAAATGAAATGTAACAGACCCAGAAACAGTAGTATCAGCTAGCAAACGTGTATATTTTATTAACATTATATTTACTGGTCGGCTAGCACTTGTTTACTTTCTAAGACACACAGCACTTCTGTCTGCTGCATAGAGAAACCGCCCTAGTAATATACAGGTTTCCATTAATGCTTTGTCGTTTAACTAGACTAGCTCCGGAACGCCTTCCGCTGTCCATGGAGAATTACGTTTACCCAGTGGAGAACGGAGTGGTGTGGGCTATGCTACCAATCATAGCTGCTTATTGACTTCAACTCCCTCCTTTATGTAAAAATTCAGCTTTATTTCGTCATTACTTCCGTCAACTAATATAATTCAAGCAAAATTCAAAAGAAAATGTCGAGAGCTTCCCAGTTTTGTTTTTAAAATCCTTTTGCATTAATAAAAAGCTAAGAAATCCCGAAGAAATAAAACAGTTCAAAATGCATTATATCGTTTGTTATAGAACTAATTTAGTTAGAAATCTTACTAATTTCAGTTTAGATCGTGAGTGGTTTGAGAAGAGACGCTTTGGTAGGGCACCCCTCGGCCACCGACATCATAATTAACAGAACACCGGGCAAGGATGTTTTCTCGTTTCAAAGAATGCCGTTCTTTCAGACGCAAATCCTTAAAACAGTCCGGGTCATTACCGTGAATTTACGAGCAGCCCTAGCGGGGCCGGCGAGCCTTTTTACTCTCCCGGCCGATATTGCCATGATCGAATTAACGATCGGCTTTGAACACTACGTTTGGTACCTGTCAAATACTTTAATGCCATTATCTTCATTAGCGGCGGAACCAGCACGGATTACAATACCTAATGAACCACCTCGTGGCGGGCAAGAGCAACTTTTTCCAAGCTTTCTCTTTGCCTTTCTTCATCCCTTCTTCGCTTCCCTCTTACTCTTAGCCTGCAACATCGTTCGAACCGGCAATCTCTCCCCTTCTCTCCTCTCTCCTCCACTCATCTTTCTCTTTGCATGCTGAAGGGTGGTGAAAGCCAAATAAAAATAAACAAATTTGTTTTTGTATCGCAAATGCTGCCGGCCTGCGAGAGGCCCTTTGAGCTGAGCGAAACGGCCAAGTATGCTGGTTAACTCGGATTTGCAATTTTAATTACGCGCCGTGACGAGATGTGCGAGAACGAAGGACGGGAGGCAGGAAGTGGCAAAGGAAGACGAAATTAGCTGAGCAAAGCGGAATCGTCCGACGAAAAGAAAACTTCGGGGACGTCAGACGCGAGCCCGTTTTGTCCAGATTTTCGACGGGCTCGCTGGAATCTGCTGCGAATTCCACAAAAATTTTAAAGATAGGGTGGTGACATCTGATTCGAACTGCCTCTCGATCTCCAGGAGAAACTCTACATTTTCTCGTAAAGATTAATTTTTTACGAGGTCCGATGTCTTCTTGAATACGGAAAGATGTAAGACATTTTATTCAACATCTGTTGTTCTTTTATATAGATTAGAGCAAATAGAAAAACGAAATTTGTTCATGAAAAATGAAGGTCCCCTTCATTTTTTAAACCGCACTAGACATATTTTTTAGTATATAATATTATTGCTCATGCCAAGGCGAGTTCAACGGCCTAGTATACTATCATTTTGATGATGAAATCAATGACATGTTTTCGGTGCTTTACACTCTGTATATAAACAAATTGGGTCGTTTATTTTGTATTTTTGCCGAAGAAAATCTACTTAGTACAAGAAGAGACCCCCTTAATCAGGCCTTTACACAATATTGTAGAATATTGATCAATTAATTAATAGGAAAACTACGAGAAAGGTGTATTAAAATTCAACAAACACTTTCTAAAGGAAGTGGCCAATATTCAAACGTACTCTGAACGCATCATCGATATCTCCTAACTTCCGCGCTCGTCCTGCGAGCCGGTGTCCGTCCAGCCGATGGCCCGAAAGCTGCAAAGTGAAACGAAGTTTTCTGTACAACAGCTTCTGCGCTATTAATCGATGCCTTTTATCTGCTCGCCGATCTAATTACCGTCGCATATAGTATAGCTCTCGCGGGATGGCGAAGTGTCCTTAACGAAGGAACAATTTGGGAGCGGTCCGTCATCGGATAATTCGCCCGCGAACTGGCGAACTCGATTAGTCGGATATTGCATTACGCGAGAAATAATGGAACGAACGTAATCTCCCCCATCGGTTTTTCTGTACGTGGATGGGACGAGGAAAATGAACGGAATCGAGGGGGTTTAGGGCGGTGGGTGGGGAGAGATGCCTTTGCTCTATCCTTTGACTCGTCCTGCGGGCTGCGGTGCATTAAGAAATACCGAAACAAAGGACAACGGAGACGACCGGAGAATGCTCGACTTTTCCACCGGCGAATAAACGAGAGGGTCGTCGCGCTATCGGCGACAGAGACTATACGGCTCTCTCCCTCGCTCTCATCATTGTGCCTCTGCCTTTGCAAGCGTTTTAAGTGGCAAGTTGTCCTAGCCGACGCGACGTCGCTCTTTTTGCCCTTCCTCCGTCGATTCGTCAAAGACGAACTTTGGGATACACGCAACCAGTCGAAAATGACCGCTACGCTCCGCGACTCCTTTCAAGGGGACCGGGTTTTTCCGAAGCCTGGATCTCCACGCGAGCTTCCATCAAATACCGGCGCAAAAACCACGGAAAATATAAGCTACTGAATTAAATGCTCACCTCTCTTCGATTTGGACGCTGGGATTACCGGACGCTGGGATTACACGCAACTGGCTCATATCTTGTATACAGCAGTTGACTTGATAAGCTTGATGATTCAGCTGAACGATTGGGCGGTAGCGTGGGGGAATAGCGTCGTGTAGAAGGGGAAGGTAGAATGGGTAAGGGTAACGCCAGCTCAGTCGCCAGATTAAGACTTGTGTATCCACTCTACCTTCCCCTTCTACGACGCTATATATATAGAGAGAGAGGGTAACTTTTTCCCCTCAATTCGAGTCAATTCCCCTCATCTGGCGACTCTGTTATCACCTTATATACATGCTGTGCATCATGAATATTTCAAAACACTGCCACATAAAGAGCATAAATAAATAATAGCAATCCCTTGTGTTAAGTTTAACAATATATAAATATAATTAACGTTCAAAATAAAAAATACTACTCCTACTTTATTTCTTGTTATTATTTATAAACAAAATTGGATTAATACAAAATATATTTTAAGTGATATTTAATTTTTCATAATTAAAATTAAATGATTTTTACAATTGACTAATTATGAAAATGGTGTAAGTCCATTTACAGCCCGTAAATATATGTTATTTTAGTTAAATTCGTCTAAAAGAAATTTATATAATCAAATTACATATTGATAAATTAGTAGAAACATTGCCAGGCTTGATATAATTAATCTATATTTTTGAATTGACTAATATACTAACTTTTGATTTTCTCGAAACAACAAAAAATGGACTTGCACCACTTTCAAAATAAACGGTCCGTATTATGAAAAGTTTCATGAAAATATAATTAGAAATAGAAAAGTATTACAAGTGTTTAAAAAGTGATATCTCGATCCCGCAGTACGAACATGTATTGAGACATTAAACCACAAGGTTGCTTTCTAATTTCGCGGTTCTTATTTTGGACCAGAGCCGTCCGCAGAGGTGTCTGTCGGTGCCATGTGTTTCACACTTAATTTATTCCATGTTTATCGCGGTCGCCCGGAGAAATTTGACTCGTATCTCTTTGAAAACTTGGACAGGCCTCGCAAACTCCTATTACTGGCCTGCCACGAGGGAGCGGACCGTCGTCTCTCTCGCGGGTTCATACTTCACGCTGGGCGTCCAACGGTGTCAAACGTTGTAACGTATCGACTGTTTCCTCGGGACTGCACCACCTACATGCTAACAGTTAGCTCCAGTTTGTATGACAGCCGACGTCAGCCCGCACAATCGAAGTTCAGACACTGGCCATCGAAGATTCCATCGACAATTGGATACCATTAACAGGTGCCTTTAGAATGCCATACGCGGGACACGCGCGGGATCCGTGCGCTCTCCTAACAAGATACGTCGTGAAAAGTATCTACGTTTACATTGTAACTGAGAGCACCGGCCCACCGGTATAGATTACTTTTAGAAACGTGAAGGCACGCGAAGCGTACCTATCGTCAAGGATGACCTTCTATTTCATGTGCTAAGGAAGGTGGACTAGATGGACTAGACCGTATAATGGAGGCTTAGCCAGTGGTCGAATAGTGTATTCTGTGTGATCTGATTCTGCAAGTGATCTGATGGTATATGGATGTAATTGACTCTGAATTAGATGTGTAATCTTTGGCCTTTCGGATTTTTAGAGCTTAAACATTCATTTTTCTTTTATTGATACCCTGACAGGCGTATTTGTTTGCGTGGCACACAAACTGTATTCTTTTTAAAATTTCTTAATGAAGTCTAAATAGTCTAGGGCAAACAATAGATACGAAGATTGAAGCATACACAATATAACATAAAAATAAGTTCTGCAGAATGAAAGAAAATAAATATACTGAATACATAATTTTATTCAAGGAGTCGTCGCCATTAAAACAAGACCCATGTACATTTGTAAATCATTTAAGGCGATAGACCCGTTTACAGAATTGTGTTACGAGCCGAGGGCTAGCGGATAAGACGTGGCCGAGGTTTGTTCTTGTGAACGGGATTTGTCGTGAACTAGCCGGTGCTTGTTTCATCACCGGGTGTCACAGGATAGGTTGTCGTGGACTAGCCGGTGCCTGTTTCATCACCGGATATCACAGGATTTCGATAAGGGTAAGGTATTAGGAAAGATCGGCTCTCGTAACTCTCTAAAAGAATTATAGATAAACCTCGAGCGGTAAAGGTTTATCGAAGTGGGATAATTTGGAATTCTAAATGGATGTGGAGAATGAGATTAAAGACTCTCAGATGTCTGATAAAAGTACAATATATTCAAGAATAGATTTGAATGGATACACTTGTTATTTGTAACGTGTGATTCGCGGGAGCTAATTCCCGAGTTCTCGGTTTTGACGCACTGAGTAATGCGGGGGTAGTCTATTTGACTTGCTTTTAAGAACAGCGTTTTGAAACTTCTTTCAGAATATGATCGAAAGGGAATCAGACCCTATCTCGCGAGACGCATACAGGTTCGTATTAAGTAAAGAACTAAGCCCGTGGTGGACTAGCTCGAGCCCTTTATATGGTGGGGATTGTTTAATAAAATGGTAGTGGAGGTAATTGAAAATCATAGGCAAAGCCTCCGTACGTAACAATTGCAAGGGTTCGGGTTACTTAATGGAAGTACTGTAGCGTATTAAAATAACGTTTTAAAAAAAGTTTTTAACAAGAATATATTGAGATGTGGATGCGAAGAAGGACGGAAAGAAGAAGAAATATCGAGAGGACGAAAATAGTCGAAGGGCACACAAGAGACTTTAGGCGCATTTTGAATAAGATCGGAAATAGAAGAAAGAGGGAGGTGGATGGGGAGATGGAATCCCATCGGGAAAAGGGATTCGAGGCCCTATCTGCGAATGATTTGTGAATATGCAAGAGCAATGGGACGCCTCCTTCGGGAACTCGACGGTCAAGATAGTCCCCGATTCCCCGGGCACCTAAAACACGGAAAATATTCGAGTGGACAGCCGCAAATTTATCGTTCACGGCATCCCTAAATTTTCCATTACACATCGAATCCCGAACATGTCGAAAAAGAATGTGCTCGGAATTCATTTGTCCGGCCCTCGTAGCCTCGTCGTAAATATTCGTCTCCTGGTCCTGATTTTCATACGCGAATTTAATCCTGAAACCGTCCTCAATTATAAAAATTAATGTCGACAAATTTCCGTAAAAGTTCACAATTAAATAGAAAAATACACTGTCATTTTTAGTGGATAATCAATTGTATAAAACGAACTCTTTTAGATCTTAACCCTCAAACAACCAGATTAATAATAAAGCTTATGTGACAGTGAAATATAGCAAATGATTTTTTATGCTCAGAGTACTAAAAAGGATGAATACTATGTAAAAAATGTATAAAGTGAATTAATAAATTAGTTTTTATAAAAATGTCGTAACACAAAAATTGATTATTTCTTTTTTTCAACCATTTTTCATATATCATCATACTTCCGGTCTTTTACCTTGATTTTTGTGGTAATTTCATTAATATACATTGCAAAATGTGTTTATACGGATAGGAAAGACTGCTCCGAATTTTTCGTAGACACATTAATTACGCAATGTCCAGGGCCAGAATCGTTTAAAGTTTAAACAACAGGACATATACTGAATCACTTCTAAAATCGCAATATCCTATACAGCAGAGCCGGGGAACTTCTTCCCTGCCATCGCTGCGCGAACCCCACCATTCATTTTCTGGTCCCCCACTCTTCAACATCACTCCTAGCTTGCTGAGCGGGAAAACTGGCACGCGGCGTCCCGCGGGCCACACGCTATTTCTTTCATGGAATACCAGTCGAATAGTGGGGGACGCTGGTAGGCACTGAGAACAGGGAAAAGAATTGGTGTGCCGCCCATGGGTCGCCAGTTCCCCAGCTCTGCTGTAAAGGATGAATAAAAATGTGTCATTAGAGGAATAATTAAAATTGAGCGAATTCAGGGAGAGAGAGAGAGAGACGGATCTAAGCGATTCCGTCGGGAACGTTAATTTCACAGCCTATCACATAAATTGTCCATAAATGGGCCAGGGCCGATGGCGACGATAATGAAAGGAGCGTGGCCGGTGCGAAACTGCATTTATCGTTCGTAGAGAAAGGGTTATTTCTTTCAGCCGTTATTATGACTGTTAGGGTTGTTAACGCCTCGCGGCGAGCAACGCGGGGCCCGGTAATAAAGCCCTAAGAATACAGAGCCGATCGTAAAATGATAATTGCCCGCAGTAAAGCTAAGTGATATTGAACTTGATGTCGACGCCGCGCCGCGACGAAACGGCCGAACCGAGCGGAACCAAAGCGTTATGTGCGAGGCGGCGCGGGGCAGGTGGCTTCCTTAAGGATATATAACGGCTATTGCGTTCCTACAACGTCTCGCCACTAAAATAATCATCGGAAAAGAACTTTCCACGGGAATTCGGCAGGCGGTTACGACTTCTCGTCGTGTCGGAAAGAATCGGAATTACGGCTTATTAAACAGGCAGACCGGCGCGGCGTCTTAGAGCAATTAACCCACCGAGGCCCTTAAAAGCACTGCCAGTTTTCGTCTTGACAAACTCCAGGCATCAACTGTCTGCGTTAAGTACTCGGTGATCGCTTTTCTATGAGGCTTAAAGATGCAAGGTTCATTGTGAATAAAGAATTAATGCAATTCAATACTGTTGGTCCTTTAACACTATATAAATTTCTTACAATTATTGAAACTATAAGTATGCTTTCATGGGAAATCGATGACTTTCTTTTTTCTGAGAATCTAATAGAAATTTCTTTAATCTATCGCATGTAGGTACTATTAAAATCAGATTATTGAGTAAAGTAAAAATCATGTAGCATTTTTTGAAATGATTAATGAAACAAATTTTTAGGCAGCAGATGATCTATGTATGAAACATACAGCCACAGTCCATTTTTCAAATAAAGGGCTAATAATCAGAATGACGTTTGGTCCATTACAAGCTGGAAGTGTTTACAGAGCAAAGAAGAGTTGATCTAATGTAACATTTAATAGACTTTTTTTAACAAAATCTCGTTAGGGTAAAGTCACGCTGAACAGAATGTTATTTCGATTCTCTTTTTTCGAAAACCAAACAATAACCCTCGTTTCACCATGGCTCTGAAAATTTGTCCACCCCCCTCGAGGCAATTGCCGCAGTAAATTTTCATTCGACGAGCAATAAATTCTGTCCCAAAGAAGTACTTCCCACTCTTTAACCCTTCTTCTCTTAGTTCGAAAGTTCGAGGCGAGGCCAGCCGTAATCCCACGCTTTCCCGCATTCATTCCGCGATCTGGCCCTTCGTACCCTTCGTGCTCTTCGTCTTGGAGGCCGCGTACACGCACGCATCTCCGCCCACGATCAACCAACACACACACACACAAATACATGTGAACCGAGATCGAGGCGTGATATACACGCGCACACGGTGGACCGGCTCGACGGAGAAAAGTTTCCCGCAATTTTGCGTCTCCTCGACAGGAATAATTCATCGTGTCCCGAGGAACTTTTAAGATTTCCACGACCGACGTGCGACGAGTCCAATCGGAATCCGAAGGTAGAGATGGCCCGGCGGACGATCAACGCGAAAAGAAACGCGGAAACGTGAGAAAGGGATGCACGGAATGGGAGAGAAAGGCGAGGACGTGGGAAAGATACGCGTAAATGAGAAAGGGACGTGAGAACGTGAGAAAGAGACGCAAATCACGAGGAAGGGACTCCAAATCGCGAGGAAAGGGCTCAAAATCGTAGACAAAGGAAGCGAAATCGTGACAAAGAGACGCAACGTCGCACAGTGAGTTATTTGGCCCGAGAAGTCGGAAAAAACTATTTTAGCGTTATTTATGGACTCAATATAACTCATAATAATATGACTCATAATATAGTAGGTCGTTTGCTCTGTATACCTACTTGAAAAGCTTCTGCAATGTAAGAATTTAGACAGTTTCCTTAAGCGAGGAAAACACCTTTATTCTTGGATGCCATCTGTTGCGAATAGTTCGTACTAACCTATAGTACATTAATAAAAACAAGCTAGACAAATTTTGCTCACATAATAAAAATAACCAATTAACGCTCTTGCCCCATTTCGCACTTACTCCACTTCACCTTATACAAATAAAAAAAACAATATTGGAACCTTATTCTTTAGACCTTTAACTACGTCGGACGGCAACAATTACGACTGCGCAGAATTTTGAAATTGACGTTTTTCCGACTTTTCGGGCCAAATACCCCATTGTGCGTCATGAGAAGAAAACGCGAGAACGAGAAAGAGAGGCGAAATCGTGGGAAGGGGCGCGACATAACGAGAAGAGAAGGTACACGCATGGGAACGGAGTGCGAAAAAATAGTGCGTTGATTCGAACGGAAAATAGTATTCGAGGCGTGCTAATAGCGAGAGCACGAGCGAGTCGGCGCTGATATCGCGCGTGGAAGGGAAACGGGGACGAGAAATTCGTTGAATTGAAACGCGTCGCCGACAGACGTAACGAACGTGACGAGAGCCACTGGAAGTTTTTTAATGTGAGAATGTTGCACGTGCGATTATACGTGTCCCGGTGCGCAGTATGCATATTGTAACGGGCAAAAAACGAGCAGATGCTGGCATTCGGGAAAGTTTTCGCCCGTGCTACAGGCACGTAGATGTTTTACATTTAAAATGGATACACGGGCCTGGTGTTCGCGTTATTCTTCACGGCGACGGCGGAACCCACGCCGATGTTTTTTAACGGGGCCGCGTCGCGGAAATTCTGGATGCCTTCACGACGGAATATATATCATAAAACTCCGCGTGCTGGCTCACGGAAATTGTTATCGGCTGTTGTCCGAGTCCGATGTAATTGAAAGCGGCACGGAATAATTTCGAGCGGAATACCGCGATGATGCGTTGTTGTAAATATTATTAATTGCGCGCGAAAGAGAATAATTGATTTATAGTAGACGTAAGAAATTTTATTTTAAATGGAGGTGGTTCTGAGAGTGTTGTACAACCCGTGGCATAAAGTTTCGATCGGAGGCATTGATACAGGTTTTACAGAAAACATTCATGTTCTAGAAGTATAAAATATTATTTTATGGCTTATACAATATATATAACAAAGAAATGAGAAAATAAACAAAATGTTACACGGAAAAAAGTTTTCGATTAATAGAACTGCTGCAAGAAAGATACGACGAGATACGGCGCGGCACTAACAAAAATGGAGTAAGCATATTTTTACTAAAATTATACTTCTTGGAGTACCACATGTTTTTACATGTTGCCTATGACGTGGTACAATGTTTAAACAATTTCCCGAATCTGAAGTTACTTGGTTTTCGAACCAAAGTCTTTGTTAATTTAAAGATTAATAGAACTTAGAACTTGAGTGTCACAGATGCTCGAGTAGAATTTTAGTTAAAATAAAAGTGGTCACGTGGTTTGTACATCAAAAATAAATTCCAAGAGTATAAAGAAATTTTGATCTTATTCAGAGGCGGATAAGTTCGAGTGTGTTTCGGGATGAATAAAAGAGGCGTTTTGGACCGTCGCAAATTCGCAATAATATTGATCTCGATAGTCGACGCGTTAATTAATAACTTCTGTTACGGGAAGTTTGCGCGGGAATTAATAGTTTAGAGTGTAGCTTTACGACCAGAAATTTTCATCGAAGTTGAACCGGATTGCGATCGAGAAAGGCGCAGGGCACGGAAGGTGGTGCGCCGGAAAAGGGCGGGAAGGATTAAAATAGGCTATGTGTATAATCTACTTTGCATTTCCACGAACCCTTTCTAAGCGCGGCGACTAATACGGTAATGCATCGGAATCCCCTCAACAGGCGCGGTAGTTTCCGGTAGTCGTAAAGCCGGTTTAAGTAATTCCCGATAGAGGGAAGCTTTCTCCGTGCAGCTTCTGCTCTGAAATCTCTCAGCCATGGTTCGACTGAGATACTCGTGTACCAATTTGCCGGATTTGTCTTTATTGAAATTCGGAAAAACGTCTTCGGTAGCTCCAACGAGCCTAAATCCTGTTTCGAGCATTAACACGCTGTTGTATCCTATACAAGCGCAGTATTCGCTCGAAACTACACTCTATTCTTCGAGAGAAGTCACTGGACAAACAATTTATAAACAACTTATAAATAAATTTAAATAATTTATGAATAACTTTCCTAAATTTTATCAAGTACATACATATATCTCTCTTGTATGTCATTACTATTGGTTTGTCCAGACTCTGGTGCGACTGAGTCTGTAAATTTTTTTTCTGTAACGCCATCTCGTTATACCTAAATGCATTATGAAGTTTGACATTTCAACAAAGACCACGCATAATTTCAAGGAGCTAGCACCTCTACGTCATTAGTTTTCGAGGTTATATGTGCAAGCTTTCTTGGCGCTCGTCGTTTTTAAATGGTATGCTCGATTTCGTGACGCCAAGGAAGATATCGCAGACGCTCCTAGARCACCGCCGYCAAAAACGARTCGTACCCCTGAAAACGTGCAAAAKT